>KN805272.1:402599-822169 GCA_000818905.1 Trebouxia gelatinosa | reverse complement strand
GCACAAGCAGGTGTGAGAGCTTCTGGTACTTCCTGTGCTGCAGCCCCTCTGATAAGCGAACTGTGAAGTAACCCATACACAGACCGTTCGGTCAAGTTGTGCAACTGGATTCTGAAACGGTGTGCTGTGGCACGCATTCCTACGCACAGGCGGTTCGGTCAACTTTGACATGTTCAACGCTGTGCTGTGATCGCGTGCGCTCCCGCTGCCGTTGATAGCTAGTTCCTATATGGTACTGACAGCTTGCCATCTGAAAGTGGTTGAGCGTCGCCAGTGTGCTCGAACTGTCTGATTCATTTGGCGTCAATAGGGAGTATCCAACACAGCCATACTTCCACGTGTATACACACAGCCGAATTGCTCCACCGGAATGTATGCTTCATGCAACAGATGTGACTGCATGTGTTTGCGCTGATGCAATATTGACTTGCTGTGCTTGACTTTGGCTTTTTTTCTGTCTCACCTGCCTTGGTTAATATGGGACATTTGAGTGCCGCAGACTTGTCAAACTGGCCCCGCGATGCACATACAGCTGAACTTCAGAATCACAAACAAGTTGGTCTGCATGCATGCTGATTCTTAGAATGCAGACACAGCTCTGCAGGTTTGTCCCTCTGTGGGTCACAGCTGTGTCAGCCTCTACATCACATGCTGCGCAGCTAGGTGCCATTTGGCTATGCACCAAGACACTTGACTTGTACCTCAGCAAGCTGGCTTGCTGATGCTGGCTTGCTGATGGTAGAGTAACAGTAGATTTGCTTGCAGCTGTGACTGCTTGACATGCAAAGCAGAGGCATGCAGAGTTGAACTCAGCAGGACCTTACATTGAAGAGCACCAAGTTTGTGCAGATAATGTGAAGTGAGCAATAGTGATAGCGTACATCACGTGATGCAGCAGTGTATATGCTTTGCAGACGCAGGGACACACTGAGCTATAACAAGAGTGAGGAAAGAAAGGCAGATTTTTGTAATGGAGATGCTGACGTTCAATTGCTAACTGTGGGACTGTTGACCGCTAAATGTATACATGTGGCTTGCATCTAAATGCACTGTGATGTGTACAGTGCATGGTCAATTTTGCAATCTTTGTACCCTTTGTCTGCCACTTCGCAGAAGCCAGCACCGTAGATGATGAAAGCACGTGAGGTGCCATGCATGCCAGCTAAGCTACGTGTAACAGAGTAGTGATTATGTAGTTAAGCTGACCTAGGTGGCGAATCTCAGGTGACTCAGGCTGAGTCTGATTCAACCAAGCGAGATTGAGCACCGAGTTGCTGGTCGTCCGTCGCAGATTAGACACTTTTGTCTGTCTACACACAGCCTATGTGCGGACCTCTATATCGTGCAATAACCTTCGTATCTGTTACACTACGTGTCAATCAATTGGCAACTTCATAGTCAAATCCCTCTACATGTTTCAAGCCATGTCCACCAAAGCAGCACCACCTTCCCTGATCACAGCGAAGTGTGTCGACATCAAGCGATGCATGTCAACTGATTCAGTGAATTAGTAACTTGCAATAACTGCAAAATCTGCTAAGTTCCCATGTTGATGACATCTGCAACATGCATTATGACCAGTTCCTACAACATAACTTGTGCAACTCATTGAGCAAGTTGAAACGTGACCTTCAACAGTTTCCTCCATGGGTCAACAGGTGACCTGCTCACACTGACATCAGCATTGACTACCAAACTGTCACACCTACTCTGGTAGTCAGAAGCCAAGTGCAGCAGCTTCCAAGAGGCAGCATTTGCCACCTGTGCATCCAGTTTCAGGCTGTTTAGATTTGGCCACCTCCCTCTGGTCAACAGCTGCACCTCTTCAGGGCTGAATGGCAATCCAAGCAGGCATAGCTGTTTCAATCCTGGCCATTCACCATTGGCAAGCATTTCTGTGGCATTTCCTCCTATATCGCTGTAACTGATGTCCAGCAGTCCAAGGCTAGGCAGGGGGCTGCTTACCAGCTTTGCAATGCTCTCACAATTGAGAAGGCATGATGTCAGACGCACCACAGCCAGGTGAGGCAGGTTAGCTGCTGCAAACAAACTCAGGGCGGCACTGTCATGCAAGTGGCTATCTGTGATGGTCAAATCACGCATCTTGAATGTTTGACGCTCATACAAGTATGGCAGCACATCAGTTCCAAACTCAACATTATGCAGCTTCCAGCTGTGCAATCTCTGCATGTCATACACAGGTGCCATGATGATGGCAGGATTAACACGAAACCCTGTCAGTGTGAGGCTTTTCAGTCTTGGCAGGCAAACTTGTGCAGAGCTCAGTAGTGCTTCTGCATTGGTCACTGGCAAGCCTCTGATATCCAGAAAAGTCAGGTATGGAAATGCACCTTGCTGCAGTTGTTGCATAGCAGCAAGGTCAACAGCACCACTGGTAAGTTTTAGGGAGGTAAGACAGTACCACTGATGGCTCGCCAGCTGCTGCACAAAGACCGCTGTCTGCAATTTGCTGTAGCTCACATCAATCTTTGTTGCCTGGACACACTGCGAGCTAAGTACTTTGTAACATGTTGCTGCAGTCTCCGCTCCAGTGGGAGTGCTGAGTTTGCCACGAGCAGTGACAATGAAAACTGTCTGGCGCTTATTCTTGCTTTCTGACCAATGAATGGCTGTCAGAAGCTGCAAATTCTTGTGGAATTCAGCAAAGTCTTGGTCCCATGTGTCACACTGACAGTGGGCTGTGACCATGGTCAAATTATACCACGCGCCCTTCCCCAGGATGATTAGATCTTGCTTGCTGTTGACAGTGACTGATTTGGCGACATGATGCACTGAGTGACGCAGTCGTGNTCAGTGTCGCCGTCCACACGCACATACGAGGTCTGACCTGGCCCCTCACCCTCCTGCCCTTCCAGGGCATTTGCCAGCTGGCTCATCACATCCCTGGCACAACGCCACATGATCAACTCTAATGTGATGCATGGCCGTGCTTGTAATGCTCAATTGCGTCACCTGCTGCAGGGCACTGGCTTCCAACCACAGCTGCCAATGTAGACAGACCATGCATGCAATGAACACAGGTTCCTGCTAGATGTCTACATGACTTGCTGTCAGAGAAGCTACAAGATAGCGTGCACGGTCATCGTACTTCACTGTGCAAGGACAGACACGACACATGTCCTTTGCAATTTCATCAGGAAATGGTGCCAGACAGAGCAAACATAATACATAAGCACGCAGCAAAAGTCAGCTTTGCAGTCAAAGCGCTCACTTATGATGTGCAAAAATCAGGAACTTGGGTGCTGAGTCGAACGCGTCCCCCTGTTGACATGCATCTTCCTGGGTGCCCTTTTCGGTCCCCCCCAATGCATTCATGAGCCATTCCAAACCATAGGACAGCTTTGCCAGACCCGTCTGATGGCTTTTGCTCATGGGGCCCTGGACTCGCTGCCTAGATGCTCTGGACTCAGTGCCCTCTGCTTCACTGCTGCTCTCTTCCGCATCTGGTGCCAGAGAAAAGTACGCTTGCCATCACACATGCCCCATACAGATCTATGTGACATGTGCCGACTTATGTCAGATTGGACCATGCACTGACTCATGTGAACATTTTATGGGAGATTACACTGATCACAAATGTGCCGCAGCATCTGTAGCATCTATAGCTGTTGAGCCACACCTTACGGAGTGAAGTTTGTGACAGCAAGAGTATGCTGAAGCATAGCAGGAGTGCGTGCTGAAAGGAGGTCACATGCAGGCTCTTATGCAGAGTCATAGAACACACCTTCTGGGATCTCTTGATTGGGCCAATCAGAGGGCCTTGGACGAGGTAAGCGCACCACTTGGCGCCTTTTTGGGGGCAGCTCTGCCATGACATCCCTCTTCAACCTTCGCAGCATGACCTCCTGTGCACAGCTTATACACGTGAGCTCAATGCAACATGAACGTAGTCTGGACGTCCACAGTCCACATGACCAGCAATTCCAGTCACAATGGCGACGCTGCGATACAGCCCATACACATTGTAAGCTCAATGCAATGTGAATGTCCTCTGGACATCAACATTCCATGTCAGCCACATTGTGCTGAAACTTGTACCTCCTCCCTGGAACCTGCGCAGTTCTGGTTGAAGTGGCAACGCTGCTATACATGAGCGGGCTATATAGGTAGCTCAAGTACCTGTCATCAGCTTACAAAGCCTCTGCCAGACCAGACATGCCATGCAGCCAGATCACAACTTGATGTTAAGCAAGATGTCAAGTACACATTACACATGGCAGTGGATTACAATCAGCTTAGCGGTCATAGCATGCAAACGATGACACACCATCCAGCCTCGCTCCAAAGAGCACCCACAGTCCCACTGCACCAACCTAACGCTGTTGTGTTTGTGTACATGCAACTGATGGTGGCGTTGCTCACCTTTGCACTATGGGTCGTGGCACCATACTTGCTGTTGCCATGCTTTTCAAAGTCAAAGTTGGCTAAGCTGCAGATGTCCCCAACCCCCTCAACGAAGACAGTGTGGTCCCGCACAAAGTCCAGGATGGCGTCTGTGCAGTAGGGCAGGGAGAAATACAGCACAAACGGCGTCAGCAAGATGCTGGCCATTTCCTCCACAAACAGACTGGCCTGCATGACAGAACTGTGTCATTTATCTTACACTTGACAGACTGCACTCTCTCAAACATGGTGAGGTCTGAATAGCTGCCAGATGATGGATGCAGGGGNGAAAAGAAAATGCCATGCATGTGCAAAGAAGCTCTCAGCTTGCAGCGGGGCACTCTACAGAAAGCATTTTCAAACATAAGCGGAAAAGTGGTGGCCTGGTCACCTGCTCAACAGCTTCCTTAGCGAAGCGAGGGCTTCTGCGCCTGAAGTCAGTCTCAGCCAAGTTGTCCAGGGAGAAATTGGCAGTCAGCATACCCCGTCCCAAAGGGCTGTAGGCCAGAAATGCAATGCCAAGCTCGCGACATGTAGGGACCAAGNCAGCCGCTGACAAAGACACAACATTTGCTTCGAAACAGCAGTAGGCCTCTATGGCGGATTGAGCTGTGTTGGTGCTGTCTATGCATGACATATATGCAGCTCTCCATGCAGAGCTGTCCAGCTCAAACAGTGGCTCTTCAGCAATCATCAGCATAGCATGTCTTCTGCTCAGTCCTTATCTTGTTCTGCAGTCGCAATAGAGATGGCTACCAAAGACAATGTGGACTGGCTTCTGCACATAGACACAGACGAGCTGATGTATCCTGGAGGCAGTCCCGGCTTCTCCCTTCAGGACGTCCTGGAAACCTTCCCCGAAGAAGTGGACACTGTTGTCTTCCCCAACTATGAGTCATTGCCTGAGTCCGACAAAGTGCATGACCCTTTCACTGAGGTGAGCAGCTCACTTTGCAACTCAAAGCCATGAGCAATCTCACAATCAAAGAGCAAAACACAGTAAATTGAAAAATTTAAAGAATAATATTCATAAAAGTTTCAATCAGTGATTGCTATGTATCAGCGTCCCCTTGCATGCAGGCCATGTCTTAGTGGACTGGAGGGGATTCACATGCAACGCTGCATCTGTTTCCCACTGGTCACTTGCACCACCTTGCTATCAACGACAATGCTGCTAGAATGATGCGAGGGGTATTGCTAAACTTGCTGCGCTTGCTGCACAATTTGCGGTTGCATGATCAACATACCTGTTCCTTCACATACGTAGCAGGCTACAAGTAACCTTAAATAGCACTCATGTCTCAACAACTGGATCATGCATATGTACAAGTGGTTGGGCAATCATCCTCAGCCCCCACTGCATTTTTTGCTGAGCAGGATTGAGTTGAGGTATTCACATGAAGTCATGCAATGCTTAGGTGACATGAACGCTTGTTTTTCTTGCTAGTTGTGGCACAGGTGCTGGTCTTGTCGGCTGGCCAATTCCTGTCGTTATCTTCTTCTTCTTCTTCTGTACTTGTTAACAATTGCACTGATGTAGACCAAGTGACAAAGGCTGAGTTTATGACGCTCACTGCACGCTGATGTACTGCACTGTCATTTGCAGANCACAGCCCAAGCATGCAATACTTTGTACCAGGTGCACATGTGTCAAAGCGACTGGCATGCACGATACAAAATGGCCTTCAGAATGGACCTGCGGGAATGTTCATATGTACATAACAGTGACTGGAAGTAGCTAGCATGGAAGAGCGTACCTGCTGTATTCGACACACCCAGGCCCATATGCTGAGTCCACTCCCTCAACAGAAAAGCGGGGAGCACTTAGTGCAGCTTGAGGTTCCATACCATAGTCTATCATGTTTGACAGCACCTACAAACAACATCGAGACTGTTGCCTGACCAGTGTTGCCGAAACCGCTGAAAATGCCAGTGGTGCCAGATGTTTGAGTTTCAGTGCGGCATGATGGTGCATGCATAGTCAGAAACCTCAGTAAAGACTATGCACTTCACTTTGAGCAAATTTGGGTGGGCCAGCACAGGTCAATTGGCAAGCACAAGCTGGCCTGGCAAGCAAAGCTTGATAAGCAGTTACAGATTGGTCAGCCTGCATGACCAAATGGCAAGTGCTGCAGCATAGACTTGGCAAGCCCAACTGGCAAGCATAGGCTGATTGCCAGGCAAAGGTCTGGCCAACACAAGCTGACTGGCACTGTTGTGCAAATGGCAAGCGCAGAGCTGGCAGGGTCACCTGCAAGTGCCCCTGGGGCTGCATGAAACCGCCCATCACCCCAAAAGTGCAAAACAGATCCCCTTTGACATCTGTGGCAAGGCCNAAGCCTCAGGTCTGCAGCATCTGCCTGTGCACTGCACATCGTGATCCATCTGGACAATGCTACTGCTATTTACACAAGTGGCATGGATCCTGAAGCTTATAGCAATATCTGCAGGTTGCTTTTGGGGCTACTCCAGTCCTGTACATTCTGTCTCCCACGCAGAAGCTCTTGAGGACTGCATTGAGTGTGGTAAGCCCTGTGTCAGCTTTTCTTACTGCAGCTGCACTACAAGTCGCATATGCTGCAACAGCATGGGTAGTAAGTTATACATGTCATGGCAACATGCAGCAGAATCAGCGTCAGCATATCACCATTTCTTGCATTCATCCCAATCATCAGGATTGCAAGACGGCTTCGCTCACCGCAAGGCTTTGAGCATGTTATTTGCATTGCCCACTCTGGCGCAGCAGATCAACGTTGATTACAAGGTTTGTTACATGCATGCTCAGGCATACCTGCAACAGCAAGATGCAGCGGCCTCATTTGCAAATGTACACAGACCGCAATGTTGCTCGCTCAGCCCAAGTTATCATCTAGGCATTTATCACTCTGTTGTGCAGCATCAGACAGGCTGCTGACAGTTGCACCATGTAATGCAGGGCAGCTACCTCTCGCTTGGCATGGCCAGAACACCAGAGCAATGGATTTGGGCAGGATCTGTTCTAGGTGGTGGGGCTGCTTTGGTGGGTGCATACTATTTGTACACAGTCTCTACAGATGCAAACAAGAGGAAACAGTATAAGCGTGCTTTTGATGAAGTGTCTAAGTACCAGTAACACATGCTGAAGCTTCTGTAAACAACAATGATTGCATCTGACATTGCAAGCTGTCCAGAGCCATGCACATCGGTGTTGACTGAGTGTTCTCACCTGTATGCTGTCAGCACAGATGCTGTGCATAACTTTGGCAAGTGAAGCCTTCAGCTTCGCCTGCTGCCACGTAGTCTGCTGAACACGCTGCCTCACCCGCCACTGGAAATCTAGCAGGTGCTGGCATGCAACCACCAGGGCATAACCTCGTCATGGTCAGGGAGCAGTCGATTCACAAAAGCACAGCTGTTCCATTTGGCTTTACTGCTCCTCGGCGCATGCAAAATTATGCACTGTGATCGCAACTGCGTTAAGCTTATAAGCGGAGACTGTGGGTTTGAAAAGCATGTTGTGGGCATGAGCATCGGNCATGAAGTGCTGTGTCAGGAGAACTTGGGGTTCCAAGCTTGTCTTGACCTGGCTTTGGTTGACTTTGTAACCTGGGCACCATGGCAATTGAGTGTGTTGCTGTCTTCATCCTGTCAGGCTCTGTTGAGCTCTTCTTGTGGACCAGTCATGTATCATGGTGCGCATTCACCCTTGCGGGACACTCATGGTGTGTGATGGGTTTTTGTCTGTGCTTGCTGCTGGGGACCAAACCCAGCAGCCTGGTTCTGTGTAATGCCTGTCTGAATTTGAGCCCAATATCAGCAAGCCACCCACTACTGCAACCTTGCATGCAGCCATCACGCAGTGACCAAAAGTAGCTGCACTCTGGTGTGGTTAGCAGGGCATTGTCCAAACTGCAATCATGCTATTGAAATCTGATGGCTAAATAACCAATATTGTAGTAGTGTAACAACATAATGTGATGCATTGGCATATCAGCAACGCCAACACAGCACAGCACGGCAGGGCATGACGCAGAATCACACGGCATAGCATGAGTCATACCTGTCAAATTAGAAAGGCCAGCTGCAAGTCTGCATTGCTCCAAGTTGAGATCTTGTAGGTTGGTCAGGGTAGACAGATACCCAATGCCAGCAGCAGTTACCAAGTCACAACCATGCAAGTTCAGCAACGTCAGTNCCACACGTGCTCCACATGAGGTGATTGAGAAAGACCCATACCTGGAGGCCATGCATGCCAATGCAGAGGTGTTTGACTACCAGACAGAACGCTTGTTCCGCTACTTACAAGTACGCCCTTTTTCCTCAAGGCTGCAGTTTCTGGGGAGCCATTGTCTTGCACCTGTCCTCNAAGTCATTCTTCGTGCATCATAAGGTCCTAGAAGCCTTCGCCACCTCAAGAATTTGTTTCTCGCACAAGCGCTGCCCCAGCTGCCCCAGGTGTCCCAAGAGCCGCCATGACCTGACGCTTGTGCTGTAAGTCCTGCCCACAACTCCCGTGCTGCCCAGACTCTTCGGCCTGGACACGGGACACAAGCTAAACCCAACGAAACGATTGATTGACTGATTGATTGAACGAGAAATGGCCCTGTGGGTACATCCACTGAACTGCAGCCCACATCGGAAGCGCCGCATTGTGCGAAGCATGGNGTTTATAGCATGTAAACAAGCAACACTTGTATTGGCACAGCTGCCACTGTTATGTGAAGCAGCTGCAAAACGGCCCTTACAGATATTTGNGTCAAGCACATGCTACAGAACGGATTGAAAGTACGCGCGGTGGTCAGGTCGCCTGACAAGTACGCCGACACATTTCCACAAGACAAGAACTTGTCAGTGGTATCTGGAGGTGAAGTAGAGGTCGACTCAGGCCTTCCGCTAGTGCAGCGCCGAAACTTGATCACAAGCTTCGCTTGCAGATGTGACTGACGTTGCATCATTGAAATCGGTTCTCCAACGCGCCAAGGGTGCAATTTTTGCTGCATCTGCGTCCTCGTACTGGGCTGGAGCAGCTGTGGACTTCCGGGTACATTATTGATGACACCAAGCTTGTGCATGGCTTCATCACCTTGGCATGCATCACCATACTCGACTGCGTCTTTCAGGGTGTCAGCAATGTGGCGCAAGCTGCAGGGCCAGATCAGCCCATTGTGCTGGTTTCTTCTGCCCTAGTGACACCCAAAAACAGGTTTGTAGCTGAGCTTGTCCTTGCAGCAAAGGCCAAGTAAGTCGCTCTCCTGCACATACTGAGAAGATTGCTGACCACAAGTCATGCTTGGTTGCAGATTCTCCCCAATCCGACTCATACTGAACAACATCAAATGGGGGCTGATGGACAATAAGTACAAAGGTAATGCATTTTTCTTGGGCGAGCAAGCAGTTCTGCTCATGGCATAGGACAGACTTGCTCGTGGCATATGGTCTCCGCATTATATTGCTAGTTTGTTGTACCAAATTCCATGTAGGTGAGTGTGCACTGCGAGACAGCGGAAAGCATTACACCATAGTGCGGCCAGGTCAGCTGACTAATGATGCTGGTGGNTGATCTAGCAATGCAAGCACAGCAGGTGTCACGCTTCATTGACTCACCCTTATTTCAGACACTCTGGTTGCGTCACTTTCTTGGCCCAGGGGAACAGAGATACGCACGGACATGTTCTGCCGCTTTGCCCAGTGCCAGTAGCNACACCAAGCATGACAAGCACAACATCACTAAACAGTAGGGTGGTTCGTGGTGTCACGAAAGTGCTCAAGGGCTCTCTGCTTGTTGCGGGAGCCATAAGCGTGACCGGCGTCATAGCTGCTCAGGCTGTCACAAGAGTAATGTTTGGAAGCTGTGCTTAGCTACCGCAGTTGCATCATAATGCATGCTGCATGTGCGAAATGGTGTACGCCTGCAGGCAAGGCTACGGAAAGCTCTGGAGCTCCCAGACGATTTTGTTCTGGTCATGAACTTTGAAGGCACAGACATTGTGGAAAAAGCTGATGCAAGTCCNTTCAAGGTACACATCTTAGTCTTAGCTGTTGGTAGATACAGGCAAACAAACTGGTGCCTAATTCACGAATGTCAATAGCAGACTTCTTGAACATGACTATGCATTATAGAACAGCTGTTGCCCTTTGCAGGCATTCCTGTCATGGTTTCAAATGTAGAGTTTGGCTGCATGCAGTCCCTTAGCAGGTTGTTGCCTTGAGGAGGCCATGCCCCACAGCAATTGCACGAGCAGTCTGTCACCATGTGACTCATATGCTTGTGATGTAGACTGTCGAGGCNCCCCACTGTGCACCAGCACACTGTGTAGCTTGTACAGGTTGCGCACACTGCGATCCGCGTTCGGTGACAGGAACTTCCCATTCTCTACATCCAGATCCAGCTGATCTGGAAACTCATACCGGTCATTAATCTGCAGCATGACCAGCGAGTTGGTGAGTGACTTCTAATCTNAAGCACACATTGCTGCTGCTGCTGTCCAGTTGCATGCATGATAATTGAGCTGGTCTAATGGATGACATGCATGCCTGGTTNTGCCCAGCATAGCTGGTGTTGATCTCTGCACCTCCTGCAACTGCTCTTGCTACCTCCCTACACACAGACATGGTTGCACATCTAGCATGCTTCAGCATGGCCATCGTAGCTCGCAATGTGATGATGAGGAGGCAAGACAAGATAGTGCATGAGGAGCTTGATAGGGACATGAACCAAGCAGCCTTGCAGACTCACCTCATTCCTAGCAACATACAAGGATCACGCAGCATGTCAAGGCACAGGCGCATGTGACACNTTGTGGGAACAGCTGCATGAGACAGCGTCAACACCATCCACTGTGCTGCCGCCTATCAACCGGCATGCCGTGCGCACTGTCAGTGTCGGCACTGACAACTCTGCTGCGTGAGATACTTGTGTGTAGTGCCATGTGTTGCTCTTGCCCATTACGGTTCTGCTTCTGTGGTCATATAGAGATGTTATTTCAATCTACAAGTGATGTGCCTGGTTCAGTCTAGGAAG
Organism: Trebouxia gelatinosa; assembly: GCA_000818905.1. NCBI lineage: Eukaryota > Viridiplantae > Chlorophyta > Trebouxiophyceae > Trebouxiales > Trebouxiaceae > Trebouxia > Trebouxia gelatinosa. The sequence continues at coordinate 810,765 of KN805272.1, read as the reverse complement.
NGAAGCAGGATATGCATATAGCAGGAAATGAGTATATAATGATGACAGACAGCAAGCTAGTAACAGAGTGCAGCAGCATGCGTGACGAGCATGTCACAACCAGGTCATGTACACCTTCTTCAGCATTCGAGCATGTCCATGTGCTGCAGCGAATGTTATGATTTGCACCATGGCAACTATCATCATGCTAACTTTGTCACCAACAGCATCAACAACAACTATATTGACTGACTGGCCATATCCATAGGCCTGTTGTTGCAGCTGATATGTGTTAGTGCATCTTGCACCTAGCAGATGTACACTTGAAGTCAATGTGCTGCAACCTGAGATTGAACAAGCTGTGCCATCTGTTGCAGCTGTTGCACTTGAAGACTTCTGCCTTGCGAGTTGCAGCTCTGCAAAGTTGTGTTCACCAAGTCTACAGCAGGCCAAGATAGTGGTTACATACTGGCGCATTGGGATAGAATATCCTGACAACAGCAGCAAGCCATGGACTGGCATGCATGCCTGTGATGTTGCATCACTTGTCAACAGAAGTAAGCCACGGACAGGTGTGCATGCTTGTGATATGACCCCACTAGTCAACAGAAGCTAGCCACAAACTGGCATGCATGCTTATGATGTCACCTCACTAGTCACCAGGAGCACACAAAAATATTACAGAATTAGTTGGTAAGATGTCAATCCATGGACTGGCATCCCATGGCTTGCTTCTGTTGACTAGTGAGATAACATTATAAGCATGCATGCTCAAATAGCTTGAGGCCAGGAAGTCAGGTCATTACACGTACAAAGTGTTACATATCTCATTCCTGGATTTATATCTAATTTAAAATTAGGTATATGTGTAAGTGTGATGTGGTCTCATGAGACTTACGGGTGCTTCTTGCATGAGCTCTTGCAGAGTGGCTGTTGATTGCAGATCCTCCAGAACCGCTTTTGCTGCCTCCAATATCCCAGAATGCCCTGACGCCTTCGTGTCTGGCCCTGAAGCATCACAGCAACCAGCTTAGCTGTGCATACCATGACGTGTGGAATCGATTGTGAAGATCTTGCAGATGTTTTTGGCTTGTGAAGTTTCAGAGCGCCCTGAAGCCTTTGTGTCTGGCCCTGACGCAACACAGAAACTCAGCTAGATATGAACACCATGACATGTGTAATGGAGATCTGAAGGTGTTGATTGTATTTTGCTGCTTCTGAAGCTGGAGATAGGAGCNTATATGCAAGGCAGAAGCTGGTTTAGATTGAGTAATTGTGGAACACACAAAGGACTCTCTATTTGTTGCAGGGACTGCAGAATGTAACAGGGTGACTTGTTAACAATGTCTGCACTTGTGACTAGACTTGCAAAGGTGGCCTTGGCATTACTCGTGACTAATCTGGATATGCTTGCAGCAAAGCTTGAAAGGCTGTCACGCATGTGGAGAGCTATCACAGGAATCCAGCTCGAGCATGTCACAAGCGAGGGACCATACGTACGTTCTGGATTACAGAATAGCTGGCCTTACCGTAAATGCTATCTCCCATGCATCAGTTTTGAGAGCCAGTGGTGCAAGGGGCTTGTAAGGGGCAATCATTGCTGCAATGGGCTGTGGGTCATATTCCAGACATAGCAGATTCACCTGCATAGGTGAGTTGTGCTTGAAGCAGTGAAGCCCACTGCTTTCACTACATGAANCTGCTGCATATGACATGCAGTCAGATTGCAAGCCGCAGCGCGCAGTCAAATTTTGCTTCATTCTTTTGCATGCTGTGCAGATGCTGATATGTGCCACATGTCATCGAGTCATGTGTTGCTGCTTAGCATGAGTCTGCCTGGCGAGTTGGTGACACTGCATATGCGCCATTGTGGGCAGCGGCAGCATCATCAGCCTTTCTTTGCAACATTGTGGGTCGTGTGTGACTGAACCCAGCATGTGCTGTTGCACTCTTGTAAGGTGGCAGTCAGATTGGTAGTCAGATCAAGCAAGCTTATTGACCTGCTCATCAGGGCACCACATGCTGAGAATGCCAGACATTGCACAGATCTTGTNATTGCCATTGCACATATGCAGTGTATGTGTCATCTTTTGTGCTTAGTGTCTCAATTGCCATGTTCAATACTAACACCATATGGGGGGCCTGTTCAGTGTGTCGAGTTTTCTCTCAAGGTATCAGCAGGCAAGAGCATGAGGCTCACTGCTAATGCACCTTCAGCATAAGTTCGGTCCGTTAACCGACAATGCTTGCCTTACCAGTCTCAAGATGTAACAGATGGCTGCTTTCATTCAGGAACCAGTNATGTTACTCTGGCGCAGCAGGTCTCACGCATGCAGTTGGTGACAAAATCCATGTTGTTTTAGCATACAAAGTGCTCAAACTGCATCAATTTGAAGTAGCGAAGTGACAGTGGCAAGGGCATTGAAAATATTCATAAGTCTGCTGCTAGCTGTCTTGCCAGAAGCATACCTTGTGCACGGGGCTTTTACATTGTTGCAGGAGTGGTCTAGCAGTAAAGAGGACGCATCCACATCTGGGTTGGCAACACATACCATTTTGCGATCAATCCCACCTCATGTTCTCAAGGCACTGGAGAGCCAACAGAACCTTGCCAATGCTGTCAACGCTGAAACACAGGTCAGCCAAGCTGTAATGGGCCCCTGATGTCTTGCATGTNCCTGTGTGCTAGTGTCCTGATGAAGCATGCAGACGCTACAGTCAATTTCGCCTTTTTCGTGCNGGATGCACTACCTTGGCCAGCTCCTTGCCTCAGAAGCACCAGGTGAATCAGGGCTGTGCTCACATTTTTTCCCCCTGGTGTATGTTGCTGATGNTATGCACAGGTTGTCCAGTGAACACAGACGTGTTGTTCATGTAAATGCATGTGAGCTGCGTTGCCAACCCTAAGTTATACACAAAATGGTCTTTGGCTTGTGCAGCAAGGACGCCAATAATCTGAAGCCTTCTCAGCTGCACTGTGTCACCCATTGGAAGCCACCAATGCTGCAGCTGTGTATACCGGCGATGTGTCTCGTACACCAGACGAGTCAAGTGTGTGCTGGATGCCAAATCCAACTCAGGCTGAGGTCCACCAATGAGATGCAAGAATTTCAACTTCTTGAGGCATTGACTATCAAACGGCAAGTTTTCATACTGATGAACCACAAGGGTGTGAAGANCTGTGCACTGCAGGGAAGAGGAAGAGAAGGGCAATGCAATGAAGCAGCTGGAGAACAGGACCAAGGACAACAGGATGGAGATGGACATCATGTCAGCGCTGGATGAGATGCAGTCTCTCAAAGCGCGGCATGAGCGAGTGGACACAGATGCTGCTTTGGCAGCTCTCAAACGCAGCGCGGTTGAAGATGAAGCTGCGGGGCAGATCGACCTTGATGAGGAAGATGAGATTNTTCTACACGCCCTCAGCAACCTGCAGCTCGACCTAGCAGACAACTTCTGTGCTCTGATCTGGCCGCCTGACCCGCCGTCAAACATCAAAACCGACCTTGTCATACGTATNCGTATAGAGGGCAACACACTCAGACCAGTAACAAGGACTGCAGCATGGATAACAATAGTGACAACAGTTTGATAGNAGGCGCATGTGCTGATGTCAACCCCATTGTGACACACCCCAGTACCTGCAGGGCCAATGTGCAGTACAGCTGACTGCAACATATGCTCAACGTTATATGCACCCTTGTGCTGCTGCACAGCCCCACATCACATGTGAGCATACGTACCAGGTAGAGATGGGCCCAGTGTGATGGTACCAGCGCTTGTTGTACCAGCCCCAGTAATCCCCCACGAGATTCATATCCAGGTTGTAGGTGGCCACCTTTGTCTTGCGGGCCTTCAGCTTCTTCATCGCTCTCTCACTCAGGAAGAATGNAGCATAGCATGCAGCATATGTCTGCATGCTGGACTGGGTCATGATCAGGGTACCACCTGACTCCCATGTGCACTGCCATGCAGGGACCGCCTACCAGTTATCAATAAGGTGGTTGTCACTGTAGAAGGTTTGCTTATGCAAGGCCAGCGACTTGCCCATGAGCAACAGATGGTGAATGACCACAAGTTGTCTCAAGAGTACCTCAAGGATACAGGTCCATCTGCACCTGGTCTCATTGGTTTCAAGGGTTGACCACCATGCAAGTCCTGGTTGATAAACTCTCAAAATTCAGAACGCTATTTGTCTAGCCACTTGCAGTTGATGACGTGGCGTTTTANGTAGTGCTGCTGCTGCTGCTGTTGCTATGGTTGGCGAAGCAGAAAAGGGTTAGAGCCTGTTGTCACAAGCTTTGCCATGCATGCAGAGGTTTTAGGCTCCCTCAAGTGCGATTGTGCAGAGCAGCTGCAGCTGGCAATGCAGCACATACAAGAGCACAGCCAAGGCATCATTATATATCTCCAGCAGGAAGGCAGAGGCATTGGCCTCTCCAACAAGATAGCGGCCTACTCCTTACAGGTGGTGCTCAGACTTGCAGACATGCTGTCAAAGCATCACATGCCTTCAGCTGTGTGCAACATTCTTTGTGAACTCATGAAGTGTTGGTTGGTTGATGCCAACATGTAGCTGCTGGTGCCCCATAAACGATCGAAGCCTGTGCGATTGTGTTTTGGAGAGCGCTCTTGCTGCTGTGGCTGCTCCGGTTGTTGTTGCTGCTACTGGTGGCACTGCTGAGCAGCTTGAGACCTTGGGTCATCATCATTGCTGACAAAGCTCTTTGCCCTTGCATAGCTTCAAAGATTTCTCTATCTGCATATGTTGTTCCTTCCCCNTGGCACCTTCCCTCTTGTGAAGTCTACACCGAACCATGTGATGCACTCCTCATCATTGGAGCCAAGAAACTCCCATGCTGTCTCTGTGCTGCCCGCAAGATTGACTACTTCGAGCTCTTCAGTTGCCGAGTAGGGGTATGGTCCATCTTGCACAAAGCCAATCTCGGGCTCTAGCAGTTCAGCTTCTGCAGCCTCCTGCTCCGTTCTCCTAGGGGGCGCNCACAGCAAGACAGGCAAATGTGCATGCAACACAGACACACACAAAGCTGCATGCCACGCATAGGCAAATGCTGAGATGGTATTGTCGCATGCCAACTCTGGAAGTGAATCACCTTGAAGTGCTGTGTGCAGCTACCAAGAGGAGGAACTTGCGCTGCCCTGCAACCACAAAGCATGCGCATTGAGCTGCAAGGACCCCCTTGACTCAAAGCAGATGCATAGCTTGACAGCAACGCATGTGCGGCAACATAAAATTGCACTGGACACATGTGCGTAGGAGCTTCAACACCCATGTAGGCTTCTGGCAAAAGACAGACATCACAGGATGTGCACAGTTGCCAGATAGGGCTGCGATCCTTTNGGCAAATGGCAGCTGCAAGCCTTTGGGAGGGTGAAGCACCTGATGGTGCACTCTGTTTGGTAGGGGACCTGGTCTGTGCTTTTGTTTGATTTAGCTCATGGATCAGATGTAGTATTGTTGATTTGGACATGGACAGCTCATCACGCAGTGATGTATTGTCCTGCAGCAAATCTGGCGTATATGTGTAGCTCATCATGTTCCGGCTGCATGAGGAGGTATAGCACAGGCCTGGAATAGTGGAATGTAGTGACAGTTGACTCACACCTTGTGTAGGTCACGCAGGCTGATTTCAGGAGCGTCAGCATTTACTTGGCTGGCTCCGCTCTGACTTGACAGTGAGGAACTNCATAGTGACAATTCTGCTCACTGTTGCTAGCAGAACACGTGCAAGCTTTGCGCCAACCAATCAGCATGGTTGCATTGGCAAGACTGTCCACAGCAACGTGAATGCTGCATGGCAAGACTGGGCCTGTGTAAATGTAGAGAGAAGCTCATACTGGTCAGTTGTCAAGGCTATACACAGCAGGGCTGGGAATAGTCTGTGTTGCAAGAAGCATGTGCATCATGGCATACCTGGTGTTGGACTGCTTTTGGCCCCTAGATTTAGTTTNAATGCTACAACAGCAGCAGCACACAGCAATGTGTCTGCACACATGGGGAGGCTAGCAAGTGCAATGTTCAATATGTGGCTGCAGGTGCATTGCACGCTTTCATAACGGAAGCCTGTAGTCCATACAATTGGTATGCAGCATAAGCACACAAAATGCTGTGACAGACAAGCCTAGTGTGCATGTGTTGCATACCGACTGTTTGAACTACAGGCTTCAATCATGAAACTGTGCAGTAGGCGCGTCCCAGCATTTTTGTAGGCATGCAATCTGCATTGGGCATGCAATGCGCGCAGGTGCACACAGTGGTGGTAGGGCTCACTTGCAGGCNTAAGTTGACATGCAGGCAGCAACAGCCTATAGACGGCGTCACCAGCTTTCGATAGCCTTCACAACATGGAAGCGATTCAGAAGCCTGCAGTGCTTTGTGAGGCGCATCCTGTCATCTCAAATGGCAGTGATTGCATGGAGACTGTCCAGCCCTCTAATCAGCGCTGTGGGCAGCGTTCTTCTTGCCACACTGTGCCTGACTTACATGACGGGAAGGCTCACCAAGGATGCTTTGAAGTATGTGGCATGTGTGCTGGGTGTGCCTGTGATGATCCTGGCATCAGCGGCCTGGAGAGTACTGGGTACTCCTTTGCGGTTAGTTGGGCGCATATTGGCATCCAAAGGGGCGGTGCTTGCGTCGAGACTATCCAGGAGTCTAATCAATAGTGTGGACAGTGTCCTTCTAGCCACACTGTGCCTGACTTACATGACAGGAAGGCTCACCAGCAATGCATTGAAGTTTGTGGCACGTGTGCTGGCTGTGCCTGTGATGATTNAGCACAGGCGGGGTGGCCCACCAGTGCTGACTCCACCTCTGCTGTGCCAATACGATGCCCACTCACATTGATCACATCGTCCACACGCCCTACAGCACAAAAGTGGAAGAAGCTATGTTTGCGTACATAGCACTTTCTGGTTGGACTATGTGAATACAAAGCACAGCAGACACCACAGACTGATGAACAGGCTCGTATGTGCAATGCAAGTGGTCTGTCTCATCTTCTGCCTGAGCCACAACGAGCATGTGGCAAAGCAAGTACAGCCAAGTTTGGCACAATGACCGCTGGTGCATGCAAACCTGCGATGTGACAAGCCTTTGAGCGCAGAATCTCTGTTTGATTGCTGTTTCTGCTTATTATAGCAACATTTTGAAGTTGTGCCCGCATGATAGCAGAAGCAGCTGTGATGACAGACGCTGACTGGACATCTCGCTCAGTCCATGTTTGNAGACTGCCTTGCATGTTGCTGTGTCTCTGGGCTACACTGTATGCCCAAGATGCCATGGGTGCTGTTCCAAGTACCTCACGCTATGCAAAGGAGCATCATGAATGTCAGCAGCAAGCGTGTTTGCTTAAGTGTCTGCTCAACCAGGGGATGGACTAAATCATGCAGGCTCACAAATCAAATTGTGCTGCAACAAGCTGATCAGCAGCCACGATCAAAATGGGCACGTGAAATCAAACAGGCATAAAAAACAATGACTNCAAGATCAACGAGATCAGGCGCAAAGCAGAGCAGAGCGAGGTCATGGTGCAGGAGATCTGCCGAGACATCNCAACTTTGCAGATTGAAGGCAGCTGCAAACAGCGTGCCTTGCTGCACTCTTTTCATATAAGTTGTACAGTGTGGCAACAAAACATGTGCTTGCAAAGCACACCTAATGCCATTACAGCACCAAGCTCCGGACAGTAGGTGTTGTTAAATCGCACCACTGTGTTGTCTCCAATTGTCTTGCTCTGCAGTTTCAAAGACATGGGGTGAGAGGTTGCGCCTTATGTCTGCAAGGTCACCCAGCATGAAGGAACAAAAACTTGNGTCTTGCCACATCAGCTTCACCAGCAACTCGCAGCTCACACTCCTGCCTTACTCTCTGCTCAAGCCCTTCCTGAGCTGCCCTGCTGGCTTGAAGCTGCCTCTGCAGCTCTTCTTCCATGTTCTGCCACCTGTAGGATGTACATTTGGTGTTCAGGCAGTGTTTTTTTGACATTTTGCTTCCTGCATGCATGTTGTCAAGTCAAAAAGGTGTCTGACATTGAAAGCATGCATGGGTTTTTGCCCAGCGAAATCACATAGGAGTGANAGTCACTGAGGACTTGGCAGTGCGCTTTGGTTCCACAATCGGCGGCTTGCTCAATGCTACCTTCGGGAATGTGGTGGAGCTCATCCTGTCTGTGGCGGCGCTTAACAAGGGGCTGTACATCGTGATTGCATCATCGCTGGCAGGATCCATCCTGTCAAATCTGCTGTTGGTTCTTGGTAAGTTCCGTGGTATGGTGCGTACCATATCACTTGATGCATGTAAAAGATCGCATGGCTGCATTGCCTAGCATGCAGATTGATTTCTTCCCCTCTTGCCACTCATCACTTGGTATGCACAAGCAGGCATACTGTAGGGCATTCACCTCACATCAGACTCTTGCCGAGGGTTGTGCACAACATGCTGCGTGTGCTCCAGCTGAAAATACAGTTATAAGTTTGAAGTACGGTGTACAAGCACAGTCAAGCTATTGCACTGCATAGCATGCAGTGTTGCTCTGAGTGAATAAAGCTGGTGTGCTGATGGCCTCTGAGGACGTCAACAGATTCAAGGCCTAGCTGCACTCTGCAGTCATTCAGCATCTGAGCATGGTGTGCAGGCTTTGATGCAGTTTTTGCGTTGATTGGCTGTTGTGTGACATTCTGGGCTGCGACAAAAGTCAAACATAGTGCGTCTCGACCCACCCAGTACAACTCAACGTACACAAATACACCCAAACTTGCTTATTGGGACGGTGCTATGCAAATTCGAGGCATAGCACGTTTGTGCTGTCTTCAGCTGGCACCTCATGTAACACACTTCTTGATGACGGTTTTGCATATGATGCAAGTGAACCATTCTGCTTGCTCTGCAGGCTGCTGTTTTTTGCTTGGGGGCACCAAGCACAAGCACCAGACATTCAACACCATGCTGAATAAGGCTTNTGTACACTTGTGGCAGCAGCTGCTCAGCACAACTCCCAGTCAGTAGTCAGTAGTCACAGGAGTCAGCCACAGCACCATTTGGTATTCTGATGTTTGCTTGCAGAAGACAAGATCAATATGACGGGATATCAAGTGTAAAGTATGGCACTCCTGCTCACCTTAGTTGCTGCACCACATGGCGTGTTGCGTGTTACCCTCACAGGTTCTTNATGTTTGCTGAGCTATCACATGACGACCCTGACCTTGTCGTTGTGCATGACGCACTTGACTTTGGTCACTGTCACCTGGGTTTGGGCGTTCCTATGGGAGGCAAATTTTCCAATATAAACACCCTGGACCAACTCAAAGCAATGCCAGAATGGAGTGAAAGCAACCCAATGCGAGTGGTAACTGGCTACCAGAATGTGGCCAGGAAGTTCTTCCAGGAGAAGGGCTTTGAGCATGTGGTGCTGCTGAGTGCTACCTGTGGGTTGTGAAGCTTTAACGCTGGTGTCACGTGGCTTCTGAATGTTCCAAGTGCCGTTACAAAGGCGTCACTGCAAGCTTGGAGACGGTATCTGCTGTTTTGNGTGCTCATGCTGCTTATGCCATTGCAGATAGAAACAACAAGGTAGATGATTGTCATCTTATGGTGTCCTTTGAGAGTGAAGTCAGGCTTGAGGCATCGCCTTTGCCAGATGAGACCATACTCCAGCATATCAGGATGGGAGGGCTCTACAGGTGCGCGTCCCACACTTGCCTATCCTTTTGCCACAGCGCCATGGTCAGCACTCATATCGTTGAACCTGCATGTTCCAGTTCAGTTGGGTATATTGTTTTGGCAAGACTGCATATACAAAAATAGCAATAAGCTGTAATTCCCCCCTGTTGCATGTTGTCAGCGGGTCAGGGACAATTACCATTGAGTACAAAAGACATGACAGTTGATTGCAGGAAGTGTATGGAATAACCTGTGATCACTGTGCAGATCCACACAAACTGACTGTGCTGCATGCGTATGTGCTCATGTCACCTACTCACCGCTTCTCAGCCTCCTTGAGGTCCTTGTTGTAGCTCTTGAACTTCTCCTGCTCATGTTTCAGCTTAGCCTCAAGCTCCACCACATTGCTCTCGATCTTGTTCAAATTGCGCTGCACCGCTCAACACACATACTTGCAATAAGCAGAAGCAGGGATTGAGAATGCCTGGTATGAAGCAGGAGTCACTGCAAGAACAGTCTGGCCGTGAAAGTACATGAGCCAGTCTCCTCTGCATTCAGTCAGAATGGCAAATCACCGCCCCGGGAGCAGTGCTTGCTGGTTGATCATGGTGGGCATGTAGCGGTCAATGCGCTTCTGAGCAATCGAGCCATTGTGGGCAGGAGTANCTTTGACAGGCTGCTGTGCAGCATCATGTGGGGGCCAGATTGCAATCTACCCCAGCAAGGTGGTCCCAGGAGAGCTAGCAAAGGCCAAGGGCGCATGGAACGCACACAGCAGTACCGTCACAAGCCTCCATGCTGGAACTTTCCAGGCTCACCTGCTCAGCGGGGATGCAGCTGGTTTCATACATGGGTACGACTTTGACTGCTGAAGCTTTGCAGACGCTTCTTTTTGTGTTATGTGAGCCAAATGAGGGCCTGCACTATAAGCTCAGGACTGCGCGTATCTGGATCCAATTGCAAGTGCTGTGGGGTCAGTTCTTCAAGCCACATGTTGCCCCACTTCTATGTGGATGTCGATGCATGTGGATGCAGGGATGCTGGATGCAGTCCCTGAGCACGAGATGTGACGCATGGCTGTGACGCTGCACACTCAGCCATGACATGCAGGGCTGACTGTCACGTGTACTACTTACACTGCACACATAGCAGGTCACAGGTGTTGAGCGCATCGTGCCACTACATATCAGACAAACAGCAAATTTGTCTGGAGCATGATGTCTGCAGTGTAGCATGTGCAGGAACAAATGCATCATGGTGAATGTAATCACACAGGTGGAACCTGCGCACCAAGCCATCTCAGCCCATCTACAAGATGAAACACAAGTCAGCTGTGACTGGCTTGGTGGCCGTTGATGACTTCAGCCTGGTCTCTTGTTGCACAGACAGCCGCATTGCACTGTGGGACATCAGAAATAACAGCAAGCCTGTCAACTACATGTCAGCCCCTGATGGCAGGTCAGTGCTTCATATCCCTGTGTAAACTTGCTGTGTCATACAACATTATGGTATATGGTCTATGTGAGCATGAATGGCTTGCTGTGTGAGAGCTCTAAAGGTCAAGCTCTAGACTGCTCTGAGCAAATGGGCTCAGCTGACTGTGACAATATGCAAGGCATGCCGACTGGGGGCACCACTGTGTCTGGCATTCTGTTTGTGTGTAGACTTTTCTGGCATGTACACAGTCCTCATAACCAACAAATCAGCGAGCTGTGTTGCACTCAACTTGGGCTCTGCAATGCATCATACTGCTACTTCTGTGCTGTTTACTGCAGGCCCGTCTTGAAGATGTCAGCTCAGCTAGCCAAGAAGACTATTGCTTTCTCTACGACGTCAGGTGCGTGTTCCTGCATGGTGTCTGCTGTGTCATCTAGCTGTGCATGCCTCACACTACTTTGTCACCTGTGGCAGGCATATATGCTATCAACCTGGACAGGTTTGGCAAAGTGCAATATGTCAGCACACAAGATGCAGGGCAGACACTGGCACTGAGCTGGAACATTGGCAACTCCGGGCAAACATACCTGTATACTGCTAATGGAGCAACCATCTCAGCCTACAGAGCCTCACAGTAACANAGCGATACACACAAGATGCGCTTCCAAGGAACTGGCTTTGCCAGGCTTGACAGCATCACGAATGAGATCCACAGCGTGGCAGCATTTGCACAGCCTCTGGTCCCCAGGCGGCAACCCCCATGCTGTGACAAAAACTGGGGGGTCTGGGAGCACCCACATGGCCTCTTCATCTTCTACACCTTGATGCCNGCTTCGCAATCTCATAGCAATGCGTTTCTGCCTAGCTCAGCGTAAACAAGCAGATCGCTGCAGCGTACTGGCATCAGCAACAGAAATCATAACACGTGCTTACTTTGTCCCAGCAGTCACATGACAGCATGCAGCTGACTTCTGTATCCCGCAGGCTGTCAGCAAAGCTGAGAGTGATGTCAGTGAGGCACAGAAACGACTCATACAACTGGAAGAACANCCGAAGAACAAGGCTGCAGCTTGATCCGAAGCGACATCGTTGCTCAAGTGTTGCCATGACCATTGATCCTGCTGCCCGGCAGGCATCGTGATCTGCGGCTGGTCAGCAAGAGCAACTGCAAGCACCTCAAGTGTCAATCAAATTGACCTGCATTACATACTCCGTGAACCACGTGCGCTTGGCTGTCAGTACTTTAGGCTATACACGGCTTCTCAGCTTACATCAGGCCTCACTCAACTTTTCGCGCACTGTATATGGCAAGTCAAGTTCCGCAAGCATTTGGGGATGATGCAATATTTGACGTCAGACTGTGTAGCAGCATTTGCTGCCAGCCTTGACCACGAGCACGTGCCCATATACTGTGTCTGTGAATGGTGGAAACATGCTGGAAACATGTCTACTATATAGTAGACCATANCTTGTTGCAGGCCTGATTGGTGTCGCAGTTGACAGATTTGTGTCCCTCAACTCCTCTATCACACCGCTGTTGTGCAATCACGACATTGATGTCAACAGTCCCAGCTTTTGTCACCCCTTTCAGCTGGGGTGGGTCTGCAGGGTATATGAGGGATTATGAGTATATCTTGCCGCTCATGAACCATGCCTATAACTTCCAGCAGAGGGCCTACAATTTCACCAACTCAGCCATGGCTGCAAACAACACCGCGTCTCAAGCAGACGCATGCAGGGTCAGCAGGACAGGAGAATTGTATGGATGTAAACCGAGATCATATGATATGATCACTGAGATCATAGTAACTGCCTGTAGCAACCCTGACTCAATGCTAGAAGTGCCATTGCGGCTGCTGGATCTTGGCGACGTATCAGCAAAGTCAGCACACCTGACTTGGAGCCACAAATCTCTAGTGGGGACCTGTTCTGGCAATTTGAGCAACAGCTGGATGCTTGTACACCTGGGCATTGCATAGTGGCATTGATGCGAGCGTCTTGTATGCCAGTTTGTCTTGGTGATTGTACTTGATCTGTTGCAGGGCAGGTGACAGGCAGGCTTGCCTNATGTTCAAGTTGCTGCTGCTGAAGATGTGCGCAGCGACAATGCTGATGCAATTGCTATTTTGAAGCTGCCAAGTTTGCATGTTTCTGGCGTCAATAAGCTTCAGTCGTCTTGATTGAGCGAATGGTGCTGGACCCAGGAGTTTGTGTTACACTAGTTTGCAATCAGTCAGCTGATGCTGACGTGCTTGTTGCAGAGCTGCAAGCTGACCAAACTGACATGACATGTCACATGACACGAAATGAGCTGATTTTATGTGTGTCGCATTCATGCAGATCAGAGTGCTGANATCGATCTGCAAGCGCTTGCACTGCGCTATACGGAAGAGTCGTTTCGACCACAAGGTACGGAACTCCGAGCGGAAACAGTACGAGCTGCATTCGAGCTAGGTCTGTTTCTGAAGAGCTTTCCATAGCGTCGAGGATGACGAGTGTCCTTGCAAGTCGTGCAGACCGCGACGCATAAGATGTCTATACTGAGCAGCATGGCAGCAGATGGAGAGCAATGGATCCAACTAAGCTCCTGGGCTGCATCAAAGGGCCTTGCTCCCAAGCGAGCGCTCGATGGGGCGCTGAACACTCAAGAAGCGGAGTTCTCCACAAAGCAGGAAAACGTCCAACAAGATGATAAAGGGGGCCACTCNATCTGGATACAGCCCCAGGCAGTACCTTGATAATCTGAAAGGGCATGCTGGCTTGGGTGCTGAGTCTGAACTGCAAAGCGCAGCTGTGCATGTTGGTCAGAACCATGGGTTGTATATAGGAGGGGTGTGTGTCAGGGTTGTGCGTCGCGCAGCAGTTGAATTCAAGGCTGTCAGTGGCGTCTGGGAACTCTGGTTCAAGCCGTGGTTGTATCACATGGGCTGTCAGGGGGACCCTGAGGGGCTGCAGGGGGGTTGGAGGGGGGCCTGCATGAGGATGGAACCCCCCTGAAATCTGACAAGATACCAGCAAGCNCAAAACAAGGTGTGGAGGAAAACGTCAATGCTGGGGATGTCATCGTCATACCCGCAGGCCTTGCGCATGAAAGGTCTCTGTGTGAATGTCTTGCACGCACACACTTTGCTTGCCCTTGCACCAGAGTTACTTCTGATCAAAATTGGAAAGTGCATGCCACACATGATGCGCAGCAACATGTGGCAAAATGCGGAGCACCAGCAACACCTCATGAATTCCAGCACACTTGCAGTGTTCACGCCAAAGGGGGCTTCCACATGGTGGGTGCTTACCCTCGTGGCTGCAACTGGGACATGAACTATGGCAAGGGACAGGAGGAGAAGGAGAAAGCGGAAGCCAACATCAACAAGGTGGCGCCATTGGCAAGTGACCCAGTGTATGGAGACAAAGGGCCCATACATGATCATTGGCTGCAGTGATGGTNAAGGCAGCACAAGCAGCAGCAGATCTCATGGCTGGTGGCCCCGGCAAGGCATACTTCTCTTCTGACACCTATGCAAACCAGCATACACTGCTATGCGCTCGCCTTTCAGCTGGGGCCTGTGCTGATGTAGCAACTGCAGTAGTCAGGTCAGCCGCGTTCACCACATCAATATGCATACACTGTTGTGCATACGCCCCTTGGCTGGTGCCTGTATCACACTTTAGCAGCGGCAGTTGCCCACAGCTGTTTGAGGCATATCTGAGCATGCATTCAGCTGTTGCATCGGTATTGCCACTGCAAATGTATGTCAACTTGGACTAATTGCATGCTGCACCTTCAGTCTGTGTTGCACTCTTGTGTTTCCCTACAGCCTTGCAACAACAAGCTGTGCATCAATGGAACGCCTTTTTCCTCACGGTTTCCTAGCGTTCCTTGCACTGTTTGCAGGAAGGAAGCAACCACTGGCATCGCCATTGTACGGCCACCTGGACACCATGCAGAAAGCAACACTGTCATGGGGTTCTGCTTCTTCAATAATGCGGCGATAGCTGCCCGAGCTGCACAGGTGTGTACAGAGGGAACTTATTTTGTACAGATGTCCATACTTGGGGCTCTGTGACTGACTGTCATTTGATCACCTTTGCATGTTAGCCCACGCACATGTTGTGGTGGTCAAGCTCTCTGATGCTATTTGTCTGACGTTTACAACAAGTACAGTGCAGCACAGCCATTCTGGTTCAGCTTGGGGTGTGCATGGCACAAACAATGTTAAACTCAATGCTGCTGCCTGGAACTCGATGTTGTGGTTGCAGGCTGCTGGANGCCTTTGGTTGGGCCTGTGCCTGCAATGCTGTTATGCAGGACTCCACTTGATACAGCCTGCAGTAAACAGGTATACACTTTTGTCGAGCTGTGTCTACATTTGCTCTTGATGCGTCTAGTATAAATCCATGTGAAAGGAGAACTTGAAAACAGTGAAAAGACAAGGCAAGTGTCTCATTACTGCAACAGCACCTGCCTTTTAGAATCGTGACAGCAACACTGTTTGCCACAACTTAGACAACCATGCAGTGCTCAACGGTACCAACAGCTTTGAGGGCACATGTAGAACAATTTCACGAGAAGTGACCTGTGTAAATGACAGTAGCTCACATGGAAACATGGACACATGGAGACAACAGCAAAAATGTGCTGTACCTGGAAAAGATGTTTGTCAGCTCGTGATTGGCCTTTGCCAGGGCCCTCAGCATTGGCTTCTCGCTGCGGACACGGTACCCCTTGTAATGTCTCTGAATGCTCACAGCAGCCTCATCAGGTGAGAGACAGATGCGCTGTGCACGCTTTGGCGGACTGTGCTTGAACTGATCTGGTATGCCATGTGACTGATGTGTTGCAGAGTGTGCCTGCTGATCACGGCTAGGCTGCTGAGCACGCTGTGTTGCAAAAGCTTGTTGATCAGCATGCTGTGGTTGCTTCTGCTGCTGTGACTTTCTCTGCGGTGCATGCTGCAGCACCTGGTCTGATCGTGCCTGCTGCACCCGCTGTGCTGCCTGATCACGCTGTGCCTGCTGCATCACTGGCTGGGGCCTGACTTGCTGCTGCTGCTGAGCATGCAGGGCCTTCGGATGACGAGGAACTCAAGCTTGCACTTGCCGTTTCTGAGGCAGAAGCCAAGAAAGCCGCCAAGGGCAAGGGTGTCTTAAGGCAGAGCACATCTGAGAAAGAGCTACAGCAGGCATTGCAGGAGTCAGCACAGCTTGCACCCAAGCACCAGCGGCCTCACACTCAGCCTGCTTCCCAGAGCCATGGTGGTGGCTCATCCAGCAGTCAGCCGCAGCAGGATGACACAGAAGATGCAGACCTAGCTAGGGCTTTGTATGAGTCACAGCAACTGGCTGCAGCATCCCATACCCACAATCCTGCTGCTTCTCATAGCGTCAAGTCCACAGCTGCATCCCCATCGAGCCCTTCTCGGTCCCCCAGGCAGCGACCCCCTTCTGCACCCATGCTAGCATCACCAGCTGCAGCTACCCATCTGCAGCAAGAAGGCTTCCCCGTCGCACACNTGGGCGCATGCCAGCACTAAACACAGTGCATGCCAGGCTGTGTTTGAAGGGTTGCAGGGGGGCAGGAGAGGGGTGGTGCGCCAGGTAGCAGAGCAAGTAACAGCAGTGATAGTTACCCATGGTTTTGTGAACACTGTTGGNCGCTATCAACTCTATGGGAGTGCTTGATTGGGCAGCACCGTGACAGGCTGGGCTCTGACAACATGTCTAACAAGAAGACCAGCCCGACACGTTCGTATTTCGTTCCCACCGGTGTTCCCTCAGATGGATTCGACAAGGGCTCACTATTTGCTTACTCACCAGTGGCAGCCATGCTGGACAGGTACCTCACTAGCACCTTGCCACACTGTGCTTCGTACTGTTTGCTATGTGCCCTTGCCTGTGGCATCTCACATTGGGATGCTAGACAGGTTCAAAAAGGCAGAGGCTGCTTGGACACAGGAAAAGGCACAGTACCGGCATGAAGCTGAGGTGCAGCGGAAGAAGGCAAACAAGCTTCAGCTTGAGCATGACAAGCTGCAGGTGTGCTTGTAACACAAGGCGTACAGAAGTGCTGTGTCCCTGCATTTCACCTGCGTTTGTTTGTGCAGACAGCCTATCGGCATCAAACCACAGAGCTGAAGTCTGTCATGGCTGCTCTAACCAGCCNAGAGACAGTCTGCAGGCAAGGTGGCAGCACTTGCTGACAGGAACCACAAGTCTTGTCACCTGCTTTGCCTCAGCACGCTCGTTAAAACATGATGCTCATGCCTTGCAGGCACNGTTGGAGCCATTCACTGAGCTTGCCTGCTGTGGAGATCCGTGGTGGATTTCAGAGCTGCTGCTTTGCCACTTCGCATTCTGCTCATCATTTGCACATAGCTGCTCAGAAGCTGCATCGCTCTGCAGGATTTGCTGGTTGCTGTGCTGGGGTGGCACAACACGGTCAGCAGTGACAGCACTCCTGCTGCGCTCCTCTTCTGCTTGTTTCCTACACTCAGCAGCAATGTCTCAACAACCGCAGGCAGCAAGTGCTGCAGTCCTATGTATGTGGATGGGAAGAAGCATGCACCAGGCAGCATCATTGGCAGTCAGCCAGGGTGCATGCAGAACTGTAGCTGCGAGCCAAGTCAACCGAGCTGGAAACAGTCATGAAAAAGTGCGCAGCATCGAGGCTAGGTGTCCACGTCAGCTCTAAGCCTTCATCTTGTGTGACACGCATGTGAACCGCAATGGAAGGCGCACAAGTTCACAGGAGGCTTCTGTTCACCTTTAAATGTGATTGTGCCGATTGAACTCTCATTGCTCAGAATTAGTTCAATGTAACAGCTGCATGGAGCGTGCTGCATGGCAATCACAGGCGGGGTGTGATCAAGAGCTGCAGGGCAATACCGTAACGAACTTAAATAGTCGAAGTATAAATAATTATTTTGGCGAGACCGTCATTACTACCGTTATTACATGCCAATGCACAGTGCAGGGTGTAGTTACCAACCGTAAGTTACGGTGCCGACCATATTTAGTGTGCGACCTTGATTAGTGTCGGTACGGCAAGGTTGTTGGGCCAGGAGTACATACACTCCTTGACCCCATGTACATTATCATGGTTGGTTCAGTGCGATCACTGATTGTACTGTTGCCAGGATATGGCAGACAAGGCATGTCTCTGTGCATCCCACACTGAGAAGCTTGGCTCTCCAGAGTGAACATCAGCCTGTTAGCACTGATTTCATCCTGATTTCATGTACCCACTTGACCTACATGTCTACACAGCTGCAGTGATAGTGTGCATGCCAGATGACACACGGCTGAAACACAGCACACAATGGCCATGTTTGNTGTGCTGTAACACACGC
Source organism: Trebouxia gelatinosa (assembly GCA_000818905.1). Classification (NCBI taxonomy): domain Eukaryota; kingdom Viridiplantae; phylum Chlorophyta; class Trebouxiophyceae; order Trebouxiales; family Trebouxiaceae; genus Trebouxia; species Trebouxia gelatinosa. Next base: position 792,321 of record KN805272.1, on the reverse strand, counting down.
AGGCTCCTGTGTGCTTCAGCAATTAATGACATACAAGCAGAATGATGACGTACATGAGCGCAAGCTGCCTGACCAGCTACACTAATAACAAAAGCAACATAACACCAGTCGTGATCATTGCTATGCCAATGTGAGCATGTGTCACTGCATGTCCAACATATGGGTCAAGAAGCTGAAATGCATTGGACAACGCTTGCAGGCTGTCTCTGCAGATGTGATCAGCATGACTCACATTGCATGTGTGCTCTTTGAGGGTGATGCAATTGAATACAGCACAGACAGCTCAATTGGGGTCATACAGCACATTGACTGGGGTGCAAACCCACCAGTAGAGTTTCCACAGGCTACTGGGCGTTATAGCCGCAGCGATGTCAAGCTGACAGTACAGCAGTTGGTCAGGGACAGAAGCATTTCACGTGATGTCAGCTTCCTAAATGTGTCAATCAGGCCTGCAGAGATATCTGCTCAAGACATCCAAGCCCAGATTCATGTTCTCGGTGCTGAGAACATGCCTGCATGTTTTCCTAATGGCCTGGAGCACAGCCGCATTGGCAGCCACGTGTTCATTGGTGTAGATGTTCACATTCGGAACACAGTCAGTGACAGCTGCAGCTGGGAGCAGGCAGCATGCATGTGTGTTCAGCTGGATGCCGAGGGCCTCCCTCTCTCAGCGATCTGCAGGTATTGCCATGTGCCCACATAATGGATGCTACTTCTGCAGTTGTGAGATTGCAGATACTGGGCACTAATCTTTGCTTATGATTTGATGCAAACTGTCCCATATGCTCTGCTCTTCTGATCATCAGGCTGTCATTGGAGCATATTCTAGTGCAGAGTGACACAAGTGCCTGGAAAAGTTTTTCCTGATTATTTGGCATGTGCATAGGCAGCTAGTATGCATGCACAACAGATCCAAAGCTTTGAAACCTTCCCATTGCGAGGCTTGTATGTGTCGTGTAGGTTTGTCAAGGTGCAAGTGGAGCCAAGCTGTGAGCCCTGTCAGCACCGCCTATTGAGAACAACTGCACATCCAGACGGCCTTGCCTCACTTGTCGCAGAAAACTTAGCTGAACTTTTGCCAGGTGCGCCTCAAGTCAGATTGCTNTAAAGTCTGCGCCATGCTGCTTCTGCATGAATGCAGCTTTTGGAGGACCTGACAGTATTTACAAGCAGCACCTAAACAAATGCCAGATTGTGGACTGCACATGTGCAGACTCCTCAGAAACTGTCTTTCACATGTCAGACTGCAGAGGCTTGACGTATGTGTGCATGTACAGTATGCAGTGTGACCGGGGTGTGCATCCAGTGACATCAACATCAGGGCTGTGTCCAGGGTCGCTGCAGGCCATTGAGTTCATTGTGCATGACTTTGAGTGCTACTTGTTTCTACTAATGTCAACAGCCTTAAGAGGTGCATAAACAGCAAGTGCTCTCTTTGGCAATCAGTCAATGGCTCACTAGCCAAACTCTGCTGGTCTTCACCACCCTGAAGAGACACTTTAGGAATGCCGTTCCTGTAACCCTGACAAAACAGTACCCAGCAATAGTATCAAAAGATATCTTCATGCTCAGTCAGACCCCTGGCACACTTTAGCCAATGCCAAGATCTTTGCGACATCACNAGGCCGGAATGTAAGTGTTGTGCATAGAGAGACCAGCTGGTGGAATAAAGTGACCATGCACGAGATGGAAAGCGGAGTTGTTGCCATGAACAAGGACAAGAGGCAAGTGTTGCTGGGGCTATTGTTCATTACTTGGATGAACACCAGAACAGTCAGAGACGCTGTCACATATAGAATGAGCCATGGTGCGTCTTTTCTGATTGCTGTCACTGCAATGCTATGCATTATGAGCTGTTTTGTGCCTCTTATGACATCAGCAGCTGGTGACCAAGATACAAAGAGATAACCTAGCACAGCTTGCATGTGTTATTGTACTGCTATTGACAGCACTCTTGCATGTTGTACGCATCATCGTGCTTTTAACAGTTCTCATCATGACTTTCCTAGCGCGTTGCTGTTTGCCTTGCCTGCTCAGCACCTTGAAGGTCGACATGCAACTTATGTTGCAACATGCGGGGTTCCTTCATTGGGTGTGCTTGATGCAAGCCATGTGATGCTTGTGTGTCACTTATAGCTACCCCAACTCAGCTTTCTGCTGGTAGAGATCTGCAAAGTTGCAAGCTGTAAGCTTTCCTTGTTTGTTCATGTTGTGGGTATGCATGCCAAGTGTGCCTTAACATGAGATGATGTTAACAAGTATCCTTCAATAAGAAGTNTACTGCTGCTGGCGTGCAGGGCAGCAGCATGCATTGACAAACTGTGCAACTTGTTTAAGGTCCATGTTTTTTCTGTCGCGACCTCATGATCCATCATTCCATGAGCATGCTACCTATTGTGTTGTGTATGCCATTGACACCTTACTGATGTATGCTGTAGCCAGTGCTTGGGGTGGTTCCACCCACTGCCAGGGTGCCAGCACAGCCCCAGGAGGAAGAGATGAACATTGAGTTTGATGATGACGAGTCGNTCATACCAGTCTCAGTGCAGACCTGCCAGATTGTGATGCTTCACTAGGCACAGATTCTGGCACCGCCACAGGCAAGTCGGTCTTGATCACATGATGCCCGCGCAGGTATCAGAAGCTGCAGTCATAGCAATGCCTCATGCTAAATGGGTTGAGCGCCCTCTGCTCATTGTAAAACCCAATGCAGACGCTGTCATCAGCAAGCAGGAAGTCTTTGCGGTGCTGCAGGTATTTTGCAATTGCGCGTTAAAGTCTGCCTTTCAAACAGACATTGACAAGCCTGCGGCATGTTGCGGCACAGCACTACCCTTCCTTCACATATCTACTTTGCACACAACACGAGAACCTATCCAATTGTCACAACTAACACAGTTGCTGAGTAGCATGGGGGGCTATGCTTTTGTGTGGCTTTNGTGCATTTCAAGCACCTGCAGTGCAACAGGCCATGCATCAAACCTGCATATATGTGCAGGAGGAGCGACACAATGACCAGTGTGATCTCAGAGCTGTAAGCAGCAATGAGATGTGCAGTGTTGCAGCGCCTGCAGGTGAACTATNCTGACTGTTGATGCTGGCTTGCGCTACACAGCCCGCATTTATGACATGCCTGAGGATCCTGATCGGCTCTGGACAACAGCTGTTTGTGGCACCAGTCCAAAAGGGGACATCTCTGCAGTGCTGATGCCTATTGAAACAAACAAATGGCAGGCAAGTCAGTGTGACAAGCTCTTTCGCAACAACAGCTCCTTAGCAACACCTTCAGGGACTATTTGCATGGCATCATGTCAATGGCAATCTGCCTGATGCTCTTTCTGTGCCGTGCAATTGCGCATCCGATTGATACATCTGCAATGCTCACCTTGCTTGTCATGTGAAGCAAGGCATTCTAGAACGCTGTGATTGCTCAAAAGGAGATGTCATTTTAGCTTGTGTGCAAACGTGATCGTGTGAGGATTGCCTTAGTCATGACAGGCCAAGTCTCAGCGTCGCATAGTGTCTGAGTCACTTATGTTGGTGATAAGCCACTCCGCTAGAAGGCTGAGCAACATTGGGATAGCTTTTCTACATGTGCTTTTCTACACAAGAACCACAAGAGCAGTGACTGCAGAGATGTTCACCAAGCAATACCTGAGCATGTAAGGTGCTCTAGAAAAGCTAACATGTTCAGAGGTGCTTTGGGTGAACATCTCTGCAGTCACTGCTCCGCCGTTGTTGTGGTAGTACAGCACATGGGCTTATGTATGCTAAGTATGCTAGTCCAGTTGCTTTGTACCTGGTTTGCGCTGTACCACGTGTATATGATGTGTGCAGATGCTGCTATTGAGTAGCCTTATAGCTGCTGCCTTGATACAGATCAGGGCTAATGGGGCACATAGCATTGCACCTGCCATCTCGGCCTTTTTGAACCTTGAGCAGGGACACATACATGGTGCTTTTGTTCACACTGCAATGCAAAAGGGTCAATGTCCACTGTTCTTGGGTCAAATACTAAGTTTGCTGCACATGCAGGCACTGTTTGCGGGGTACCCTGGCAGTTACTGCCCCTCAGATGAGGCAGGGCTGATGGACTGGGTTCGCAACCTGCCCTCCCCCACAATCTACAATGCAATTAAGGATGCCAAGCCTATCACCCCCATCTCAACATATGCCAAGACCCATAACTTCCGGCGCCAGTATGAGACGGCCCCCCCTCCCAAGGGCTTGTGTGTGATTGGAGATGCAGCTTGCTGCTTCAACCCTGTCATGGTATGCCTCTGCCACAGTGTCCATGCACTACCTCAACTGTCGCTACTTTTTCTGCTTTGCCTGCGTGTAGCAGCTAGGCACTCGCGCATGGCCGTAGGGAGGTTGACTATAGTTTAGGTTTGCACACAGTTTGCTCCCGCAATGGCTGCTGTAGCCTGACTCAGCAAGCAACAGCTTCTGATAGACAAGATGATGGAAGAAGAATGCTCTGCTGTTTGTGAAAGGCTGATNAGTTGCGCTTCTTGCAAAGCAGCCGACAGAGTTGCAACCCTGTCCAGCGAATGCCTGCATGAGTCATCAAAGGCAGACATGCGGCCTCTGGCGCTCGCCAACTCTGCCAGAGCCGCCTCATGCAAGGTCCTGAGCTCACTGAGGTCCTGCCTCAGCTGATGGGCTTGACTTTGCGCTGTGTGCAAGTGTGTGAGCTGATCGCCAGCACCAGCTAAAGCCTCTCTGAGCCTGTCACTGACTAGGTGCTGTCCCTGCGATGCACAGTTTATAGGTATGACAAGAGTCGTTTGACAACATTTAGCAGCTTTTGTAGCAGCAGTATGCAAAGCTTTTGTCATGCAACTAGCGTTGAGACATACATTTTCTAGAGTCAGCTTTGTAGCTTGGCCACTGCTCAAGTCACTCACTCAGCGGTGGTCGACAATGGGTTCTAGGCTGTCACAGCAAGTTAAACAAGGCATGTATTGTATAAGAGCTTGTGTGACATTGCAACTGCACATCCACAACACCTCAAGACTGTTGCAGCATTGGCTGCCAGTATCCTTCTATGGGCAGACCTGCAGCAGTTTATGGCACAAAGCTAAGACAGATACGACAGAGTTTGCAACACCTGAATTCAACTATGTCTCACTTCTGTGATCATCTTCAGATGAGCTGTTGATGTGGCTTGTAAAGTGCGGGGCTGAGCACACTGTGTGATGCGCTAAACATGTCAATTGATTGTTTGTAGCCAAGGCATCTGAAGACAGGTGGATTATGTCTGTTACAGTCATGTAAAACTAGTTGGGGGTCCAGGGCATCAGTCGTACAGCTGGCAGGATCAAAGACTTCAGCACTACTTCTGTCATACATGTTGATTGGGGAGAGGTGTAGGGATACCTGCAGCTCCTGTTGCAAGCTCTGCAGCCTTGTCTCCCGTCCCTGTGAGAACGTCTGAAGCTCTTCCAGCATGTCCTGGCAGTCTCGCAGGGCTGCTTGGTGGGACTCGGACTCAGCCTGAGTCTCCTCAAGCATGGCATCCAGCTCAGCAATCTCCTGCTCCTTNCAGATGTGACCAGTGTGCGTCTTTGACATGAATGAGTCAGATGGGCTGCAGTAGTTGGTGCAATGAGCATTGCTACCAGAATNGCACCCTGACATGAATGCAGGTGTTGTACCATCTTTGGCTAAGCAACGGCAAGGAAGTGCATGCTACATTGACGCTCGTGTATCCAGACCCTATTTGCTCCACAGAGAAGACCACAACACGGTCGCCATTGGATAATCAGCTGGTGCAAGCGTATGAAGCAAAGTATCAGTGGTCCCTAGTTTCACGAAGCAAGTCAAAACCTGCAACTTTGCTAAGAGCCCTGCATTATGTATGCCATGGTTGACACCATTTGAATGCGATGCAACTGTGGAGCCAGATACATATCCCTCTGTCTGACAGCTTCCAATTTGCTTGCCAGCTGACTTGTAAGTCTCTTGACGCAATTGGGTTAGTGCAGGCCATTGCTCAAAGGGATGCAGCGGTCCAATACTACGGGGTGTGCAGCGCCAAGGGCGCCGACCAGGAAACCCCGAGTCAGCTGAATCAGAAATGTGTGGGCAGAGCAATAACAGGCATGATCGGTGTGAATTTGCGTGTGCTTGCGTACATGAGCCTGTCCAGCTCCATGCTGCATTATGATGCGGCTCAGGTGCACTGCACATGCCTGCACAGTCTTTGGGCTAAGGTTATCATACTGAGTAGCTGCTGGGCAAATCATAGCAGCTCACAGTGTCATTGTGTGCTGTGCAGCGTCTGTCACAGGACCTGTAGGAGTATGTGTGCCCTGAGTGTGCTAGGTGCCATATGTCTCCTGACTCTAGTCTCTAGTCGGGTTGCAGCTGCACACTTTGATTTGCTATGTGAGCACATGCTCTCTTCTTTGAGGTGATGCATATCAAGCAGATTGTGATACACTAAACTGAGCAACACGGTCTGTGCANCAAGCTCCTGTGTAAATACCCTCTTAGCATCAGGCCGACAGCTGCGCCAGTAAACATCTACAAGTACAGTCCCTCAAAGATACCACATTTAGCCCTGCCCAACAGTACTAGTCCTTGAGCGTCTGATAGGCTTGGAATTCAAGCCTCTACAAGCCTCAACAACTGTGGGAGATGAATGAAAATCGACATCACCAACATATAGCTGAAAGTGCTGAACATACTGCAACCTCACATCAGAGAGCGAGGAAAAGAACATTCTCTATGCTTGATCATTCAATAGTCAGATCAAGAAATCAACAGTCGGACACTGTCAAGACATACAACACCAATTCCTAGATACAGCAGGCCCTTGTGCCATGCTCACAATCTATCTACAAGAGCATGCAATTCAGAAGATGCTGTGCTCACACTGACGGTCTCAGTGGTTGCAAGTACAGCACCGTCTGCATGGCACACTATGCTAAACATGGCTTGAGGGGGACAGGCCTTGCTGCTCATGACTGAATGACCGACTGTTGCCAGAAAACCTGGCAGACAACCTGCCAAGCTTCAGTAAGGCTTGAGACGAAGCCGCCAGGAGTGCAATGTAGCGAGGCGAACTCACAAGACGATCTGACAAGCTTTGTCTNCCACTGTGCTGGCTCTCGGTGTTCTGTTTGGGCTGGAGAGTCTTGGCGAAGTAGGTGATTTGGGAGGCCTCTGTATAGCAGCTACGCTGAGGTGCTTTGGGGACTGGCATGCGGTAGCAGCTCTCTTTGGACTGACAAGCCTTGTTGCATCAGAGGGGCTGACATGCTGTGTGGACTGAGTTGCTGGGGATCTTGCAGCTAGCTGTGACAGGATGTGTGCTGCGTCCACCTCTGCCTGTGGCTGAACGCTGCAGCCAATAGTTCTGTGTCTAGCAGTACCAGGTCCAACAGCAACTGTCTGCGTACCAACTGTCACTGTTGCCACACTATCTGGCTGGGTCTGTGTAGCTTTGCTTGCTGTATTGAATATCTGTTGCTGCTTCTGGCTATTCAAAGCAGGTGCAGGGACAATGTTTGGTGGTTCTGATCTGCTTGGGCTGTTGCTTATCTGCGTTGCAGCCACTGTTGTTGCTGGCTGTGTTCATGACACCATGCTTGCAACGTGCATCAAGGCCTGCATCAGAACAGGACTGCACTGACAACTAGCATATCTGCAAGCTGTTCAACAAATAGGGCTCACAACCATACCATCTTCCATTGCGCAAAACGGACTGCAAGTTTGGCATAGTGAAAACACTTCTTTTCAACCGAACAACAACAGATGCGGTGTGCTTGGTTCAGTGCACAAGCGTGCAAGTCTGCACGTAAAGGTACAATAGACTTTTCAAAGATCANCAATCCACGAATGTGACATTCACATGCAAACTGGCTTCGCACTTGGATCATGGATGGTCGCACCCTTGCTGAAAGCATGCCCAACACTTGCAGGAGTCTGGCGATGTTGGACGTGGTGAAGCAGTTTGTCATTCCCGTGGACGCAGACAGCACAGCACCTGCTGCTGTGAGCAAGAATGGCTTTAGAATCCTCAGCAACCTGCTGCATGTATGACCCTTTTGCATAAATGTCAGAAGCATACACACGTATCTCACGTTTGACCAGCGTGATGGGCTAGTAGGTGTAGCACTACTAGCATACGCAAGTACTACGTTGGGGTATTCAATGATATTTCAGTGATGCTCCATGATTCTGACCAGTGTGCTTGGGAGAAGAGCTTACGTCCATGTGATTTTTTTTTCAAGCAATCAGGCACATCACTCAAAGTGTGGCTGCACTGTCAGCATTACAACGCAAGTTGCGTTGTGCATCATCTCGAAAATCAAGAGCAGGAAGTGAGCAGTATGACAATCCAGCTGCTCCCTAAATCCTGTTCGATATGTACATAGGCTTGAAACAAAGCTGAGGCATGCCTCTCACACAAAGCTAGTATGGATTGCTTGCTCATGCGCTCCACACATTGCCTGTTCACCTTTGCATATTNGCATGTGCTTCGCGTGTACCTGTGCACTTGTGGAGTGCATGGGAAAGAGTGGCATGAGCATTGAGATGTGCTGGTCGTGTTTGTAAAGATGCTCAATCTGCAAGGCAGTATTCCATATACAAAGCTGTTCACAGCTGTTCACAGATCAAGAGTAATATCAAGAGTGAAGGCGCAACATCATTTGCATAAGTCTGCACAAGTGCAGCACATTTAAGCAGCTTCTGAGCTCTAGCTTGCAGTGTCTGCTTCATCCTTGTACACAAGTAATTGGGGTTGCAAATGTTGCCCAGCACTTCAACTCAGGACATGACTCAGCAATCAAGTTTTCAATGGGTGCAGGTGCAACATCACCTGCTGTGGGTATGGGCTGACGCAAGCCCAAATGCTCAGCTGGAGTGCCTTTCCAAGCAGCCAGCAGTGGTTGAGGAGCTTCAGCAAGATGACAATGTGATCTACCTGCACCCATGGTGAGACTGCAACAACAGACGTTGGTTTGCATCTTGTGCACAGTCTCCTCTTTACCTGTGATGACTGCTGTATGATTGAGATAATTGCAGTTAAATGATGAATTTGAGAACATTCTGATCAGCAGATTCGGTAACTGCTGTGATCATCCTCAACTAGGTTGGCTTGGTTTGTGTCAACGACAGAAGGTTTGAAGAGATGCCAGGGGCTGAAGCGTACATCATGCACTCGTGCTACACAGACATGCCTATTTGAAGGCACACCTTGAGGCATGTGTATGTGTTGCTGTGTACTGTTGCACGCTTGGTTTTGCCTGTCTGCAACATGATGCAGAAGTACACATCCACACATACATAAGCCTCAGGAATGTTGACACTGCTCAGGCAGCCTCATATTGACAGGTTGTGCACCTCAATCAGCATACCATGCACGCTCAGCTCATGCTGCAACATATCTGTACCACGCCTGGTATTATTGCTCAACCCTGTAAGCCAGATTTCAGCATAACACACTCACGTCTGTGCGAGTCACATGTGATAATGCGTTTGCTGTCACTAGTATAAGTCAAGCATGCAATGTACCCCTGTGGAGCAAGTTGCATGCTGTGTTCTCCCTACAAATTGTGTCAAGGATGTGTCAAGGAAAAANTTGAGCAACGTTTGCTGTTCAGACTTCAGCCTGATATTTTTGTCTGGCTTTGCTACCCTACGACGGCGTTGCCTTTGATGACGAGTCATTAGTTGCAGCTGGTCAACTGTGCCCATGCATGCATATATGCTCATTTACTTGCTCATATGCATATATACTTGCAGGTGGCTACTGGAGGAGAAGAGCATTGGCAGTTGCCAATGCTAATCATCATCCCGGCCTTCCATGCAACTCCAGGTGTTGGTCCTGTCATGCTCGGGTTTGGCGACATACTACTGCCAGGACTACTTGGGGTCTATGCCCGCACTTATGACGTGCACAATAAGCTTGCTGCCAAGCACAGCTATTTCTGGCCTTCTGTGGCTGGCTATGCTGTAGGACTGTTGTTGACCTATGTAGCGCTGTATTTCAGCATTGGCGGTGATCAAGGTCAGCCTGCCTTGTTGTACTTAGTGCCTTGCACGTTGGGTGTTGTGCTGGTGTTGGCATACTTTCGGGAACATCTGCCCCATATGTGGCGGTGCGTGTCTACCAATGCTGACTGTGGTGACGTTGAGGCACGTGGTGATGCAGAGGCACCAGTGTATAGCTGACATGCACCGAGACTTTGCATCCTCTGTGTTGGAAAGTCAAATTTGTCATCCACCAGGGTACAGTGTGCATGCATTGCAGCTGCAGGGAAGGAAGTAGGAGAAGTAAGCTGAGGGGATTGGCAATGGACAAAGCCTGTCAGAAGGCCAAGAAAGCGGCCCTGTCATTTGGGAAGAATGTCAAGAGCTTCCTGAAGCGGGCAGCCTGCCAAGCCACACCTGTGCTTCAAGAATGAAACAGATGTGTCCAGTGCAAGGTCAGGCAAAGTCCNGTAAGTGTTCCTCATACCAGTTGCATTGCAAGCTGTAGAACGCGTGATGCATTGTTGCAGGGCAACAACATTCTGTGACTCAAAACTGAGAGCTGGTGCACTTATGAGCATTGCGAGTTATTCTTTGGCAACACACGCAGTGGTGGTGTTGGCTGGCAAGTGACAGCTGGCCAAGGTTTGCATAATTGTGTTTCACAGGAGCGGCTGTCCGAAACCCACGAGCTTGTGAATGAAGCCATCACTGACTATGCCAGAACCATGAACAGGATACTGTTTGACAAAGCTGCAAGGTCTGGATCATCTGGGGTTTCAGGCTTGTCCATGGTCCCATTGAGTAGCTCAGCTATCCAGAAGGTAGAGGTACAGCAGGTATTGTGCAGGCCTCTGTCACAGACATGTCTGTAACTTGCTGAGCAATGCCCACTGTCCGCATTGTTTGGTAAGGCTTGTTGTGAGTAACACCATTGTTGTCTGTGTGTTCATACTTACTGCTGAACATCAGTAGTCTGACTGGTGTGTATCACATGGTATGTCCTGCTGTTTGTGAAAATTTTTGACACCAAAAGCTTGGGCCAGACCTGCAGCTACATGTTGTTGTGCATGCCTGCCATCACAAGATTTGTCAGTTTAAATTGCAGGTGCCAGCATGTGCAGGAGTGCAGATACCTGTCTACAGCTTTCCAGAGAAGTTCTCCAGTTTCAGCTTCATGACCCTGCTTACAAAGGCTGAGGTCATTGCTGCTTTGGTCAAAGTCCGTGCTGAGTGCAACAAAGTGAGTCTGATCTGAGATTAGCATGGTCAGTGTGCTGTGATGTCTGCGCCTCTGATGCAAGTTGTCTTCCTGAACGGTTGTCACAACCCAGGAGTGACATTTTCTCACATGCAGGCTGGCAAGACAAATCTGTTTAACTCTTGGTACACCAAGAGCAGCACCATTGAGGAGTTTGAGATTGCTCAGAATCAAATGACAGACCAAGCTGGCAATGGCTTGAGGGATAACTGGGTCTCTGCCTTGCAAGTAGCATTCAAGTCTTCCTTTAAAGATGTGGGTGAGTCAATTGCAATCGCATGCCTGTGTAGATGCAGTNGTCATCACTGCTTATCATGTGTTTCCTGACTGCTGTGGCATACCATATGTCCATTGCATGCCAGAGACAACACTGGGACATAGTGATCAGACCTGCATCAGCAAGCATGCCAGTGGGCAGCCTGTCTCGTGCAGTGATATGCAAGGATGCTGTGCAAGCAAAGTTATCTCTCTGACCTGTCTTTTCCTATGCATGCTGTCAAAACTTGTTTGAGCTGCTGGGTGTCAAGTTGCAGGTTGCTATTGCTGGTCAAATCAAGGCATGCAAAACCTGCAAAAACCATGCAAGTCTGCACTGACGACTGAATGAACACCTGTCCTCACCACAAGCTGGCTCACCAGCTGAGGGCGAGGTGTGAGTATTGCAAGACCAGCCTGTGCTGAAGTCCTCAGGGAGCAGTNTTTTGGACCACGTGAACATGCACCCAGAAGCACTGCTTGTAATTGAGGAGTATGACAAGCTGGACTGCCCTACAAGGGCAGTTCTACGGCAGTTCATCACTGCACCAGCTTCAGTCAATGCGAGTCTGGGCAAGTAGGTACTGCCCTTGCTGCTCTGCACACTTTCAACATGCTGCTCAACGCCAACACAGACTGTACAAGCATTGGAGCACTCGGTCCAGCCAGTTCAACATCAGTTTCTGCTGTTGGCCCTTTTGCTGTATACACTTCATTGTTTGCACGGTCTCAGGCAAGCGCAGACAAGAGGGTGTTATTGGGCAGTACAAGTCTGCCCTATAGCATGTGTGGGGTTTGTAGGGCCCAAGCAGAGCCTTGAGCCTGGCACATACTGCACTCAAGGATAGCTACACATGCTGCATCAGCACTTGACATTGTACTGTACGCTGCTGCTTGCTGTTGTTGAGATGTGGATTTGCTTTTGTGGGACAGCATGCAAGTGTTACTGTAGCAGTTGTCGAGCACACATCAGCAGAAGCCCTTACGCGCTCAACAGAAGCTGCAGGGCGCTCATGTCATTGCTTACCCCGTGCGAGTGCACATAGCAGCATCGTGAGTGCAGTCCACATCGTGCTCCGTGTACACATTGTGTTCAGTGGCTTAGCGTCAGAGCTATAATCTGCTGTACAGAGTTGCCGCGTATGACGATGACAAACGTCACAGCTGGCTCTTCTGTCGGTGTGCGCTGGACTAGTCACCGGGGAACAAAGCCATGCAGAGCTTACGCAACATACGAATGTCTGAGCGTGGTACCGTTGTATTACACCAGTGCGCATAGCAGGCATGCTGGAAGGCACTACAAGACGTATTTTGGCAAGCAAGAACAAGTGGAACACGCATTTGGTAACGATAAGTAAGCCTCACGTTAACGTACACTGCGCTCCCAAAAGCTGCCCGCCGGACTTACACTACAACTGGACCTTCCCGATCATAGTGATCGTGGCTTGTAGGTGGCAAGCTAGACTACAAGGTCTAAGCCGCAAGCAAAANAGCAGCAGCAGCAGCAGCAGCAGCCCACCCAAAATGTCTTCCAAAGTTGAACAAACAGTCGAGGGTCCTCAAGACGCTACAACCAGACCTCGGCTTCAAACAAGCTCTACAGCCGTCCCGAAGCAGAAACAAGGCACTCTTACTGACTGGATGACCTCAACTCCAAGCAAGACAGGGGCAGTCAGTAAACAACCCAGCCAGTCTGCATTGGGTTCACATGAGAGCGACCCTGCGGGAGCTTCGCAGCATCCAGGCTTGCAGAGCCCTGCTGCTGTACTACCTGTCAGACGAGTAAGTTAGTTTGTGATTATGCTCACATGTTTTTTTAGCACACAGCTGCACTTGGCTCTACAGCAATGCAAGCATGCGCTGACACAAGCATGGTTTCTGTATAAAATGGTCAGGCCCTTCATACAACTTCTAGTCACCTTGTGCCAATTGCAGCCAGCCTGTGCACCTGAGCCTTTGAGTCCCAGGCTGGTCAAACGCAGACAAGTTGCTCAGCAGAAGAAGGTTGCCAAAGAGCAGCAGCGTGTTGAGGAGATGAGGCAGCAGCTCACAGTAATCAGCACAGAGCTTGGCAAGCTGCCCTTGAAAGACACAGCAGCTGACAAGCAGCACCGGTTTGACTGGCGACTGGGTTGTGTACCCCGTTTTGCAGCTCTGAAGCATGGAGGACATTATGGCTTGCACAACATGATCAACAACCGCAATAAGCATTCAGGTGACAAACGCCTTGGTGTGTCGGGCCGTTAGCTGGTAGCGCACCAACTTGGTTGGTCATGTGTACCCAACACTAAGGCACCAACAGCAGAGGTAGGCAGTCAAACTTGCACCTCATCTCATTTTGTTTATCCTGATACTTACGAAGTTTTATCAGCGTGTTGGCAAACCGCTACAAATCTGTGGACAACCCTCAATATGTCTCAGCTCACGAGACTCTTCCAAATTTGAAGGGCGTCCGCTGAGTGTTAGCGGACATGGCTCAGGTATCTGGTTGCATTGGCAGGATACTTGACCACAGAACTGCAAAGCTCTGGTTGTATGAATAAACCGCGGATACAATTTGTTGTGGGAACCCTACAACTGTCTTGAACAATCATTTTGCTGCCTGATGTCAATACACTACTGAAATCGTCTGACTCGTGGTTTGCAGCACAAATCTGTCTTATTAGAATCAACTTGTGTTGCTCATGTTTGAACCTGACGGCAAAGCATATGTGATGCATTGTGGATAATGTGTTGATTTGTGCAAAGGTTTACAGCTCCACAGTGTTTTATATGACACTGGATCTGCAGACACCATACTAACAGCAATGAGCAAGTTGAAACCCAAAGTATGCTGTGCAGGTACAAGCTGCCAAAAGAGCTGTCAGAGTTCAAGCTGGTGTGTGCTGTTTCCCAGAAGCCACTGCGGCCGTTGGCCCTGCTGCACCGCCTGGCTGGGGAGCCCACCATTGTCTTTACCGCCTCAGTGGAAGCCACTCACCGGTGAGCCAAACCAATGTGACTAGACTGGAGTCCATTACAGCCACTGCTCCACAACATGTCTGGTGTTGCTGTAGTTGACTTGATGGCTGACAATATGCCTTGTGATTTGCAAGCTGTGTGCACCTAGCACAACAACCAGCGCCTGTGAGGATAATGATGCAGGCGCTGACTTGAGCAGGNGCGAGATGAATGATGCTGACACTGTCAGGGCAGGGCTGCTAGACCAGCTAAATGCCCTCAGGGCTGATGCTCAGGCTCTGCAGGAGTCCCTGTCTCGTACACAGCATGACCGGCAGCAGGTGAGCTGTAACAACGCTGACAAAGGCATACGCACAAGGACTGCTTTGCTGCAAATCCATTGTGCACTGTGTGATGCGCAGTCTGACAGGTTTGTGGACAGCAGTTTTGCTTGGGACAGAGCTGCCAGACTTTGGGGCAGTCTGCGGAGGGTGGATGGTGCACAACACCTCATGTCACAAACAGCATGGCACACGCTCTTCGACCACTTGCAGCTGTTCTTGAAACCTCACACCTTTCTTGTGTCAGGGATGCATTTACATTGACCGACAATCAGTATGTGACATTCACTGACTGACACGCTGAACACAGTGCTGTTGAGCATGCCAAGTACCCTTGCTTCGCAGGAATAACAACACCATATACACTGATGGCTGAAGCTACACCATCTGGACCAATCTGTAGCATACTTACACTGCCATACGGGTCATGTTCCAATGTGACTACCATGACAGCCAAGTGATGTGACCACTTAACACAGAGATGCTGCGACAGGTCTTGTTGGTTGCATCTGCAATTGCTGCTTGCTAGCCTCTCCAGGGCAGTTGCAAACACACACTGCTAAAGCACTTGCTCAGGCAGCTGTCGAGCTTGGGGTCAGAGGGCAGGATCAGCAGCATACCTGCCCTGCAAACCCCAAGGGCTTTGAAATGTGATGTGACATGGCGGAGGAAGACAGGGCTAATTTGCAGCAGCCCTGCTNCCCCATGACCCCCCTCAATGTCTCCATCACTTCAGCAGCAGAGATGTCACACATCCAGCCTGCCCAACCTCAGGTCTGCTGCTGACTTGAGGCCCTCTACTTGTTATGTCAGTCACTTGTCTTGCCACATGTCTTGGTCTCAGTCAGAGCTCAGATGTTGTGCTCATCAAACAGAAGTCAGGCTTGCTGTGCATGAGTCAGCATGGTGCCCGACTCTACAAGAGGAGCATTGCCGTGGCGAAAATTGCTGTGTGTGCATACCCAGCCTCTCCCAGTCAGGCTTCCCTTTCTCTTGTTGCTGTGTGAAATCGGCATGCTCATGTGTGGACACCTGTCATACGCGCTGACATGTATGTCAGGGTCAAGCTGACCAACCATGCTTGTCAGACCAACCCCTTGTTCTGGCTTTGCTCTTGCAGAAGCATTGTGCGTAGGACACATGTGTACGCCCATCACTTGCCCCACACCAGACCAGGCCCAGACTGTTACCATGAGTCTGATTTCTAACAGGCTGCATGCAAATGTTCCAGGAAAGCAGGTTCACCGCTCATTAAGCCCACAAAATTGAAATCGCTCTGCACACCACATGCCTCAGGATTGGCCCTTGACCAGTCAATGCTATTTCCAATTGACTTTACTGCCTTGGAGTTGTGGCAAACAACGAAAGGTGCATTGCACTGTGCTGGTGAAGGGGTGGTGACCTATGTGTGCAGGAAGCCTGGCTGGAGGTGATGACTTATGGGCAGTTTGAGTCATTTGGGGAGGCAGCAGCCCTGGAGGAGGGCACCCGGGCTGCCAGCATCATCACCACCATGTACACCGAGCTGCTGGTGCTCACCAAGCATGACCTNAAGCGCCAACCAAATGCAAGAGCTGCATCCACTGTCAAAGTCACGTCTGATACTGCTAAATCATCTGCTCGTGCTGACCTGATACTAACCTCTACACTGCTAGCTTTTTCTGGGAGGGGAGACATTGTCACGTGGTGACCCTTCTAGTCACTGTGACCACCACTGGTTGGTCTTCTAGACTACTAGTTATGGCATCTGCCGCCTATACCTCGTATCTTTTTCGTCTACAGCGCTGCTGTCTGCGCTATCTATCTTACTTATGTTCACTCGGAACCACCGATATCAAGAAACACCGGAAACGTGACAGTTGGCTAAAACCACGAATCAGAGCCACTTATCGCATCTGCGGGTTTTCTTGAACTTGGTGGTGTCAAGTGAACACCAGATAGATAGCACCAAAACCAGCGCGGCAGGAGAAGAAGATGCGACACAGAAGCGGCAGATGTCATAAGTCGCAATCTAGAAGACCAAGCAGTAGTGGTCGATGGCAGCGATGTGACCTAACAGTCAAGTTTGCCAAGAGGGTTTGGGGGTTAGGGTTTGATCTAACCTTTGGCAAGTTGTGTGGGCAGGGTCCAACCCCGCCTGCTTGCCTCGTTTACATGACTGTNTCAAGGCCTGACAGGCTAGCCATGTCATGCCGGAAAGCCCGATACGTAACTTTTGTGATTACCAGCCACGGTTGTGTACACGCGACACAGCTAGCCGCAGCCTAACAGAGTACATACTACGGCTGAAGGGGTTGCCGCCGGTATGCTGTGTACGATCGAGCGTCTATCAGGAAAAGTCTATGCTGAGTCAATGTGCATCACAAGCTTTGCTGATCACGCACCTCTGACATTTGCATCTTTGCTATGCATGTGTGTATCGTGTCAGCAGTAGGGATCTGGCTGGTTGACATCAGCTAGACCACATGATTGCCAGTGAGATGCCTTTCACCAAGCAGCATGACACGATGTGCTGATGCCACGTGATTCATTTACCGAGTTCTGTGAACTCAGTATGAAATGCACCGGGAAGAGCAAGTCTCGCTGCACTACAATGACGCTCATGTGAGACTGTTTTTTTTGGTGTCTTTGCAGCAGAGCAATCGTTTTGCANACATTGCAGAAGCATGTGCAGCAGAGGACGAGTTCTTTGGAAGCCACCCTGAGTACAGCAGCGTAGCAGNTGCAACAAGACTGCATGCATGCAAGCATGTTCAGCACTGGCCATGTGCTGTGCTAGCACCATGTATACTCACATCACAGGTGACAAGCACTCAACTAGCTGCTATCTGCTCACCTCAGCTATCCTGTTGTTCTGGGTGAGGTTGACAGCCAGGGCAATGAGCTCTGGTGTGGTGGTCAGGTCCGCCACATGCATCAGCAGGTCCAGCATGATGGTGACAGCATCTGTGTAGATGAATGTGGACTTGTGGCGGTCGTCTTGTGAGATGTGGTACAGCAGGCCTAGTGCAGTCTGCCGGAACCGGCTATCTCGGACAAGCTGGACAGCCTGCAGCGTGCTGTGACAAGCTGATTGAGTGCATGATAACATCTGAGAGAGTATGCTAGCCAGAGCTTCACGGCAGCATCACCCAACACAAAAATGTTTGCAGCAACAGCAGTCACAAGCGGGGCAAAGCCCCATAGGCGTGATGACATCTGAGAGAGCAATACAGCCATAGTTTCAGGAGAGCTTGAATGCAGCATCAGCATCACTCAATACAAAAGTGTTTGCAGCAACACATATGAGTCACAAAAAGGTCAAAGCCAAACAGGCTGTACTTGCCATACAAATGGCAGGCATCACAACTGTGTATACAATCAGGCATGACTACCTTTGCAACTGCATAGCTGTACTAGCATTGGAAGTATTTTCAATGGGCAACGCATGGCAACATTTGGCGTCTTGATGACAGGTCAATGATCCACTCTCAATCTTGCTTATGTGAGCAGTCTTCCTTGTGACAGCAGGAGATGAACTCAGTACATGCAAAGATGCTGCTCTGCTTTAACTCCGCAATATAAGCGAATGTCACATACATGACAATACACACAACACATATAGATCGCATGCACAAGGCATGCCATGCGATTCACCCTACCCTAAGCAGGCCATGCTATTTTTCCTACCCTAGGCAGTATACCCTGCTTGACCATCTCATCCTTCAGCACAGCATCAAAAGACAGATTGTGCAGTAGCCGCAGCACCGCCATGAGCAGTACTTCATTGTCTGTTGCTAGCAGGCGGGCAAGCTGAGGGACAGCATCACATGCCGCCATCTGGTCCTTGTTCTCCTGATAGATTGACAGCTTCTTCAGAAAGACAGTGGCCAGAATGAGCAGCTCAAGATTGCTGCGCCCCAGCATCTTGACCAGGTAGACCACTATGCCCTGCAACAAGCATAGCATCACAGGCTGTCAACTGGCTATGGCCCTCCCAATGCATTGACAGCTTCTTCAAAGATACTCTGAACAGGGTGAGCTACTCTAGATTGCTGCAGCTGACCATCTTGACTCAAGATACCAGTATGACCTGCAGCAGGCGCAGACATGTAACCTGGTTCCTGAAGAACCACAACTTATGCTGGTGAACTGCCAGCTTGTTAGCAATGGCCAGAACGAGCAGCTGCAGACCACCATCACTACTAACAGCTTGCTGTGCATGGCACAATGAACTNTGGAGGTTCGTTTTCTTTGATCCCAGGCCTGGTCTCGCTTCTAGGGTGTTGATGTCACTAGCAGAGTCATGAACCAACCCCTTCTATGTTCTAAGTTGCTCCAAGTTGTCATATCTGCAAATGACAAAACATGCCATTCAATAATTTGCCAACATCAAATACATGCTAGTGTTACTGTCACAGTGCTGATGCAGGTTGATGGGGCTGTTGCAGATTTGCTGGCTAGACGATTTGAGCTGGCTGTGTTACCTGGAGATGTAGGCATAGTCACCTTGACGCTGAGGCCTGTTGGAATGCATTTGTACATTGATGACAGCAGTCAGTTAGTCAATCTCATCAAGCAGTTGCTAGTGACCTTGACAGCCTCGCACAAGCATAACTGGGTTCACAGAGACGTTCGCATGGACAATGTCGTATATGGCCCAACAGGTTGGATCCTCATTGACTGGGAGCTTGCTGGCCCAGCTGGACAGCATGTTTTTTGGAACAGTACACATCTGCCTCCAGAGGTCAGTCCTGGCCAGATGCCCTACACAGCAGCATGCGACTTATGGCAAGTTGGAAGGATCATTCAGCAATACAGTGACTTGAGCTCAGAAGCAATGAAGGTCTTTGCAAATCAGCTGACCGGCAAGCATTTTGAGTGTGCTGAGCATGCCCTGCACGCCATGCCTGAGCTGTGATGTCACAATCATCATGTTGTGCCATTTACTGTGTGTTGTGTCTAGTCGATGTCTGCATATGCAGCAGGCAGCTTGACATGCATGTATAAATGGTGCACGAGGAATGGTGACACTTTGAGGCTTGGACAACAGACAGATCACACCTTTCTGCGCACATTTACTTGCCAGTCTTGTTAGAAGTTTGGCTGCCAAGGGTTGTTCACACATGTAAGTAGCTTTGATTTTGGCTCANAGGTGCCCCTAAGAGGTTCCACCAGCCCTTGTGCCATGTTCAGAGCTATTGCATCTTGCATTGCATCACACGCATGCTGCGCATAAGAACTCCCAGCAAATTGTCATGCTTCCCTTTGTGTGTTTGTCAAGACTCTGCAAGCCTCACAAGCTGAGATCTACATAATAGCAGTGCTGATGTGTGGTGGTTGAATCTGGTTGGCAACATTGCCATTTGGGGTGATCATGTCTGAGTCAGAAGCACATACATGCAAGACACTAGCAACACCCGCTGGCAACATCAATTTTGTCTGCAGAGGCACCTCATCCCAGGCTTGTTGCGGGATCATGGCCTAGGGCAGGATCAGCTGGAGTTTCCCCCAGAGGCCCTCCAGCTCATTGCTGATGGCTACACCAGGGAGGTGAGCCATGTCTGCTGCAGTGCTGTGCATTTGTGTACAGTGTCTTGTGCTTGCCACATCCTTCCATTGCTGCCTTGTAATGGCTGACGGTGACAGGGGCAGCATGTGATCTCAAAGCAGGCATGCCACAGTCCTTGACAAACTAGCAGACATGACAGCGGGCATCTATGCACATTGTTGTACTGACGGCTAGCTTTATAGAGTTGGTCGATTTGTCCTAGCACTCAATGGTGACCAAAGCAGTACAGTATAGTATACATGTACATGACGCATGGCTACCTGCCTACCTTCTTGATGCTTGACCTGTCATGTGGTCAATATGTGTTGCTGATGACATATATTGAATCATACAGGCGGGTGTGAGGGGCCTGTCGCGCAGCTTGGCTGCTATTTGTCGGNGTAGTGACGCATCAACCCCTTGGACAGCAATCATGATGCTGTGCACTGGCTTTTGCACTAGACTCAATCGTGGCTTCGGTCTAAGTTGGCTCATGAGCTGAGTCCTGCCAGTAGTCCTACGTACGACTTCACCACACAATACCACTTGCTGTACAGGTCAGAGGTTCCAGACTGCAACCCAGGACTACAATGCATATGATGCCAACCCTTCATCAAGCACATACAGCGCGTTCCGGAACTCAGCGAATACTGCGGCTTCAGACAGCGCAGTCACTGCATTAGTCAGTGATCTGAATGCAGTCAACACAGACTCCAGCCTGTCTGTGGCTCAGACACTGGCACAGGATGTGATCAGCATTCAGACTTCCCTGCCAACTCCTGCGGTAAGTACCAGCCTACACACATTAGCGGAAGACACGCTGATAATCTCCACAAGTCACTGTACTTAAAAGCATCAGTGACAAGGCCCGACATGGTAGACTATCACTGAACTCACAGGGTGGCAGGAACGCAGTTCATGAGTGTTGTACACACTCTTTAGAGATGAGTTGCACTGGCACCACAAATGGGCCCACAGCCGCAGCAAGTGGGCTCCATCTGTTGCCTTACACATAGCCTCAGATGGTGACTCAGGCGCTGTCAGCTCAAGCACTTCTTTTACATTGGTTGACATCCTTCCCTGCACACTCAGCTGGCAACCAATGTGATCATAGCAGCAGGGAAAGTCCAGCTCTGCTGCCAGATGTACTGCACAACTTGTAATGGGTCCACTGTCAAGATTCATCACATCTTGGACAGATTCACCAACAGTACACAAGGCAATACGATGATTACCATGGTGCTTTGCAGACTCAGGTTGCATTTGTGAATGGGATCACAGCTGCAGCCACAAGCCCCAGTCCATTGCCAAATCTGCCCCCCTACATTGTGGCAGAGGCCTTGGAGGGGGCTGCCTATAACAGCCTGCCCANTTGAGCAAATCGTAAACGTGTATGCAGAATTGCACGTGCATCATAGCTTGATTAAGCTTCGTACACCATTTTCTACTCTTGCTCGGTGATCCAAAGCAGGGAGAGTTGTACAGCAAGCTCGCAGCAAACATTTATACCACTTGCACATGCACATGCAGCACTTGCAGTCGTTGAAGCTACGGCTACATCGTCGTCACTGCCCCGCAGTAGTCAGCTGTGACGACACAGGCCGCTGCAGCCTCTGCAACAGGTGGAGTCAAGAGAGAGAGGAGATGAGAGAGAGACTGAGAGCTGCAGGTTTCGGCCAGCCGTTTCGGTGCATGAGTCGGATGATGTTCCGAGATGATTACACGCTTTGGCCGCAACAAGTCTGATCACCTATGTGTGGCTGCCAACACAAAATACTCAATGGTGTCAGCACCCTGTGGGCATACCTGTGTGCTCTCAAGCAGCACAGTCCTGGTGGCCCGGCACAGGAGCAAGGGCAAGAGGGAGTGCGCTATCTGCAGCATGAACTCCTCATCCTCCCGATTCTCACCCATCAGCTCGCACAGCATGTTCACCTGCAAGCATTTGACACAACCTAAGGGCAGGGTGTGGCAGTACTTCTGCCCAGATGTCACAAGGACTGCTGGGTGTTTGGATATTGGCTGCATGATAGTACTCTCCACGGGTGCAGGAAATTGACCACATGGGTCTTGCACACAGCAATCACTTAGCCTCAATGTTTGAACAAGTCCAGAACATGCAAGTGTCTCATGCAGAATGCTGAGCAGTTTGGGCCGATTCAAACAACTATGAGGCAGCAGCACAAGTGTTGTGCAAACATCATGCAGGATTAGGCACAGTCAAGTGCATGTGTGGAGGCAAGGACAGCAACGCAGACAAACTGACAGACAGACAGACATCCTGCAGGTCCTGTCCGTGGATGGCAAGGGGCATGATGTTGCAGAGCATGGCTTTGCAGAGCAGACACAACGATCGCTGTGTAAAGCTGTTGAGCGCCTAACTTGAGCTGCCCCAAGCAAGCTTGCGTGCTGTGACTTCAGTGCTGAAGTGCTGTGAAAACAGCTTGGTACAGTGGTGTGCAGCGCTGTTGTTGCAGTGTTGTTAGCACAGACAACGATGTTCTTGTAATTTTCCCAATTGCGTCTCTTGACACTAGCAATGATTTACTGCGTGAGGCAGCATTGTCTGGTCTGATGCTGCTTTGGGTGCAGATCATTGGAGAATTGCTGAATGACGCAGCAGCTGCAAACGCAGTTGAGCAGTACATTGCTGAGAGGGCTTCAAGAGGGCTGAGGGCACTTGGAGTAGCCCAATCCCATGACAATGGGGCCACATGGGAGCTGGTGGGGCTGATCAGCTTGCTGGACCCCCCCAGGCCANCCTCAAAATGCAGCATGAACATGCTGTCTGTCCACCAAGTCTCACCACACCTGTGGCCCAGATGTTTACGGCACCAACAAGTAACTCAAGACAGCTGCTGCAGTATTAAGCTGGGCAGACCCAACATGTTTTGCCAAACAGGAAGCCTGTTGCCAAGTCCAAAACATAATGCACATGCTGCAACTTCACATGCATATGGTGCATGTGCATTTTGCATCAAATGCATGTGAACTGTTTGAGTTGCCTGCAATCACACATGCGTTGAACGTCAACACCACAATCAAAGTGTGTTGCATTCACGGTGGCAGGGCAGACCTCCTCCAGCAGGGGACAGCAGCAACTTGGCCAATTGGGGCAGCAGGGCTGCCAGGCCTTGGTCCAGCAGCATGTGGCCGCNGCTAGCTTGCTGATGCTGAATGCCGCAGACTGCAAGGTCAGATGACACTGAGTACTCAGGTATGATACTTGGGCTGTGNATTTTCAACACCCCAGAAGCCCATGCAAAGGACTGTACTACCATGGACGAGGTACAAGACTGCCTGGACATGTGCTATCGAGCTCTGCTTATATTCAACTTGTGCTGGAATCAAGGCAATATTGGAATGTACACAGATTTATTGTGTACAGCTGCGTCGATTTGTCTTGATTCTCTGGGCAGGCTTTGCTGCAGCACACCCAGTGATGCAATACTTGCACGCAGTTTGTGCAGGTCGGTGTTTTTTTATTGCAAGTGAGTACCTGTGTCAGTAATGGGGTCACAGTCCATAAACAACCACCTGCTGTCCTTGCAGATGATTGGGCTATTGAGCAATAAGTATCCCATTCCAGCCATCAAGCAAGCAGTACAGTGGCTGGCTGATGAGGGGCACCTGTACACAACCACCGATGACAGCTCTTTCAAGTCGACTTCTGCGTAGATCCTGTTTGTACATCACCGGATGTGAGTTAAACTATACTGTCATGTCTTTATTGATGGTCATCAGACGATGTCTGCAAAGTCCTAACACACTCTATAATAGCTTGCTATTCCAGTCATACTGTGCCAAAAAACTAGGTGCTCTTCACAGATGTGGTAGGAACATATACCATACAGGACGAGACTGGCGGAAAAGTACAAGTGTAAACATTACCAATGATCTTTTCTTTTTCTGCCTGTGTATTTGCTGTCGCTTGGAACGTTAGTGTACCCCTTCTTGCGCATTTGAGATTTCTTCTTGAAAACCCAGCTTTTGCCTTTAGCTTCTGGGTGGCGATACGAACCCTGCATACCAAGCCTTGTAACAAGTGGAGCACCCNGGGGTGATCGTGGAAAGCTTGCAGGATGACCTTCTTCGTGTCTGCCGAGTTCGGCACCACAATGCGGTCTCCCTTCCACCACAGATCCAGAGCAAAGGTGAGGCCTGCAGTCCGCTTGTCATCAGCAAAAAACGGACCTGCAGCATAGCCCTCAACAAGATTGTCAACCGAGACAAGTCATCTATAGCATCAGATGGGTGGTCAATGGCAACAGGTTGCCCAGGAGAGGCAGTAGTATCAGCACTGCGCCGAGTAGCAGGCGTGAATGCAGCTTTCCTGCGCTTCTGACTAGCCCAAGCAGCTGTAGCATCAGTAGCAGTGGCAGGGTCAGCATGCAAGTCTTGCACTGAACGCTTGCGGGTAGAGCCTCTAGTTGAGACAGCAAGTAGTGCATTCAAGTGCTTGAAAGCAGGGTTGCGATTGAGTGGATCAGCTACATTGTGCCTACCAGCTCTGTGCACCTAGTTGAAGTTGAAACGCTGCAGGTACTCGCTGCAGCGAGCCTGCCGCCTAGAGAGGACTGGCTGAGTCAGCAGAAAAGTATTTGTTTTTTGTCAGTGACCAAGTTAAACTGCTTACCAGACTCTAGGTAGCACCTGAAGACGCGAAGAGCTTCTACAGTAGCCAGAAGCTCTTGCTCAGTGACGACATTGTTGCGCTCAGCCGCTGTCATCTTTCGGGAGTAGAATCCCAGAGGGCGTCCCTCTTGCAGTAGCACTGCGCCTAAACCAAGTCCTGAGGCATCACAGACAAGCTCAAAGTTCTTGCTAGGATCAGGGATGGCCAAGACAGGCGCAATAGTGAGTGCATGCTTGAACGCATTGAATGCATCATTGCATAGTGGAGTCCAGTTAAACTCCACATCCTTCTTGCTCAAGTCAGTCAAAGGTTTATTCAAGTTAGCATAACCCTGAATGTACTTGATGAACAAGTTAGTCAGACCTAAGAACTGCAGAACTTCACGCAAGCAAGTAGGAGTAGGCCAATCAACCACAGACTGCACCTTAGCAGGGTCAGGTTTGACGTCGTCTCTGCCAACAATATGTCCCAAGTAAGGCAGCTCAGTCTGAGCCCAGACACACTTAGAGGCTTTGAGCAACAACTTGTGCTTGCGTAGCTCAGACAGTACAGTTTCGATATGCCGTTTGTGCTCATCAGCAGTTTTGCTGAACACAAGAATGTCATCAATGAACACCACAGCAAAGTTAGACAGCTCATGTCTACCACCATCCTGAGATCTCCAGTCTTCATCTCCACAAAGAGGATAGGAGCGCCATAGGGGCTAGTGGAAGGTTCAATGAGCTTCTTGGCTAGCAGATCAGTGACCTGTCGCTGCACCTCTTGCAACTCAGAAGGCGCCAACCTGTACATACGTTGGAAAGGAGGCTGAGAGTCAGGCAACAATGGAATCACGTGTTCCAGCCCCCTGTCAGGAGGAAGACCAGAAGGCTCTGCAAAGACATCAGAGTACTGCTCAACCAATGCATTCGCATCATGCAATAAGGCAGCTTGCTTGGGGTCAGCTGACANAGCTTTGGGGTCTGTGTGAGCCGTGCCGTCGCTACGATGTTTAAGCTTGGGATGGAAGGATAGCGAACCTATCGCTGATGCAGCGTTCCTAGCGGTGCCATCGCCGTCCATGGAAACCAGTGTGACCATCAAAAGCTCACTGTGATATCTTAGCTGACATATGGCTGTACAGTTGATGCTTGACCGAGCAAACACTAGGGTAATTGCGCTGAATCGAAAGCATCTTACTGTGAGCAGAGACATAAGCCTGGTGTCATCGTCGGACGGGACCACCATTGTTCTAGCTTTAACAACCACGAAAGTGCTCCCAACCCGATAACAATTCAGAAAGCGAATCACCGATGGATTCAGAAGCAAGCAAGAAAAGCATGGGGTGGCCCAGGTACACTTGCCCAATATGTGCAATGTACACAACCCTGCTGCACAATACTGTCACAACGCCCTTTAACAACGTCTTACCCCAGTGTGCACCACAAATAACATACTGTTGCCAAACTGGATCGTAACAAAAGGCCTACAAATGTCACAGAAAAGCGGCAATGTCAAGATTGCCGGACACTGAGTACCCTTTATAAGGCACTGCTGGTCAAGACTTGATGAACACCCAGTGCTGCTTGTATTGACCACACCTTCATTTTGCACACTGCAACTTCAAGGCTTGAGGNACTGTCAGTGTGACCAGCCCATTGCTGGCATTTGAAGCAGGTCTTTTGCTTACATAGGGTCACAAAACATGACGTGATCAATGCATGCTGCGCTGTGATATAGCAAAGCATGCCCTACAGCTCATGTAGAGCTATCTCGGCAGCATATTAGGCAGCGTGGACTGCACCACCAAGAAGGCTCAGTACCTCACCAGAAGTTGATCATGAAGCTGCGCATGTTGATCCAAGCACACCCGCCGCACAATTGCCTTGATTGCAGACGCCCTGTGCTAAGCAGTCCGCTGCAGACACAACACAGCCTGTCAAATTTGGTCTAGTCTGTAAGTGCGCTGAGCATGTGCACCAGCTTTGGCAAATTTTCTGCAAGAGTCGTAACCTAAAATACGGACTTGGGTCTTCTTCAGGACATATGGGCTTGTAAAACACACACCCTAGCAGCTATACAGCTGCTGATGTGGATGTTGTCACCCCAAAGTCTGGTCAATACAGACTGGTTGTAATCCAGCCTGATTCTCAGTACAAATGTGTGCACGTCTTCAAGTTCACGTACAAATCAACGTAAATTTGAATACATGCACACCATTGTATTGAAATCAGGCTTGATGACATGCGTTCTACACACGAGAGCTGGTCTTCATTGACCAGACTTTTTGATTGACAGCATCCACATCAGCAGCTATGTAGCTGTTAGGGTGTAGAGTCATGAGCCCAGATGTCCTGAAGAACAAATTTGCATTGCAGGCTAGCAAGAAATGGTCTCAACCTGTTGCAAGGGTCACCAACGGCTTGTCCAACAGCGCACTGCATGGTGGTGTTGCAGACAAGACCCAGTGACAGTCATCTGCACGGCACACAACGTATCTAATTTTGTAATGCCAAGCGACGGCATTGCATGTGCATGCAGTGTATAATCTGGTGTGAAAGGGGAAGAGGGAAGGGGAGGGAGAAAATAAGCAAGCTCTGGGACCCACGCAGTATGCTGCATGATATCACTGCTTTGTCATTGACAGGGATTGTGATGACAAAGTGTTGACCACACAAAATGCAGCAAACACCTTTTGCATGCGAGTGATGCTCCGCATGCACCATTGCAGTAGGCCCAGTGAATGCTCACNTCACTCAAGAGGCTGTGAATGCAGCAGGCGCCAGCAATCTGCAGTGGCTGGAGGACTGCACCATCAGGCTACTGTGTGTGCTGGCCTTGGACAGATTTGGAGACTTCACGTCAGATCAAGTACAGCAAGATATCACCGGTCCTTGAATTGCATGCAAAGCTTCCGGCCAGCATGGTGAATTCACGATGTACATGCAGCATGATACAAACTCCAGCAAGCTTCTCATCACCTTACGTTGTGATGTTCACAGCTGCAATGGTCAGGGAAACATTAGATACATGAGTCTGCAAAGGCTAGGCCTGCGAGGTGTTCAGCACCATTGTGGGCATGTCACAAGCACAGCGTTGCACTTGTTGTGTACTCTTGTCGTGCATGCAGGTGGTGGCCCCAGTGAGGGAGACTGCAGCCCAGGCACTGGGGGCAGCAGTGCAGCCCTTGCCCGTGGCCCATGCACAGGCATTGCTGTCACTGCTACATCAACTGATCAAACAGAAGCAGTGGGAGGTGCGCCACGGCGGCCTGTTGGGCCTCAAGTACCTGCTGGCTGCTCGTGCAGATGCTGCTGAGCACCTCATAGCTCAGGCTGTGCCTGCTGCCGTTCTAGGCTTGCAGGTATGTTCTTGCCTGTTGCCCCAAGCCGTGTTGCTTTGATCGGATATGGCTCAGTCTCCATAGCACTGGGCAACAGTACAATTAGCTCACGACAATGGGTGATGCAGTGTTGCATCAGCAAACTCTCTGAGACTACATGCTGGACAACACTGAGCCGCAATGCAAATTGGGTTTGGCAATGCCTAAAGCTGCCAGATGTCTCACATACACGTCTTGAGGAGTGGCGTATTTTGAAGCTGGTTGCTGGTAAATTGGCCTATGTTCACTGGCATCCAGTTGCATAATACACACAGTAGAGGTCCTGTCTCTGTGCTGCTGTTGCTCTTTGTCCACCAGCTCAACTGGTAGCATGAGGTTTTGTGCCAATGCTGGATGCCAACAGGACCAAAGTGATGATGTGAGGGCAGTTGCAGCAGAAGCCCTGCTGCCAGTGGCCTCTGCCCTGGCTGCTAACCCTCCACCAGGCTTGCAGCAGCTTTTGTGGGACATCTTGCTGCAAGCTGAAGAGCTTAGCCCATCCACAGGTGTGTCCACACAGCATGCTTGTCGCACAAATGTTGCCTGNTTGGCCATGGCTGCATCCTCCTGTTGCTGTTGGATGGCGCTGCACGCACCACAACAGCAGATGATGACGCTCCTTGAAGCCTGAGATCAGACTCCTCATCATCACATGTATGCATGCCCCACACGACAGGCCCACAGCATATGGAAATCGCCATCGTACAAGCAACTGCCGACCAATATCCATACACACGAGGGTTTCCACACAAATGGCACATTTCGTAATTTTACATGACTGGCGTCACCAGGCAGTGACACGACCTGCTGGCATGACACTACCCAACCACTGCCTGTGACATGCTTGGGACTTGCAGATGTAGTGCTTGAATGTGACTGCAGTGAGATCACCTAATGGACGCCTCCCTCTCTTGCTCACTGAGCAAGCGTATCTGCGCATTTTGCTGTGCAATCTTTGCAAGGTATGCTTTGCGCTGCGCAAAGCTGTGTACATACTTGCGGCTCCAGAACCCTCTGAACCACCTCTGAATGTGTGTGGCTTGGGTGTCAAAGTACGTCTGCACATAGCATGCACTGGCAGCATGCCCCTTGCTGTGTAACATCAGCATGCCAAACAAAGCATTGTCCCGCATCACATACATGCTCCTGATATTCATGCAGCTATAGATGCGCTTTGTTGCGCATGCAACATCGCGGCCAGGAGAACTGGTCAGCAGCACTGCCCCTGCAGTGCACATATAGCACAGCACGTATGCAAACCTCTCGCAGGATGGTGTTTGCTTTCTGCCTCTCCTGTTTGAATGATTGCCTGCCCAGGTACCCTCGCCAACAGCTTTGAATCAGCGTGACATGGGCCCTGCATTGAACTTGATTGGAGACATGCAGTACACAAGCTGTAGATAAAGACTGGGGTGCTACTACAAGCTCAAGACTGTACCGGCAAAATTCAGCTGCCAGAATGTGCTGAGCTGCTCAGGTTGTTCTTGATACACGCACCTCAACTTTCGCAGCCGTTTGCGGAGCAGGTGCCCTCTTACAGCTGATTGGATGCACACAGTCGCCGGCAGTTCGACCTTCTGTTTGTCTGCAGCTGCCCTGTGGGTCCAGCACGCGTATCAGCGCAGTTCGTGACAGGTGGGAAGTTGCAAGGTGTTNGCATTGCTTCCAGCAACATGCACAAGCATACTAGCAAATGACAACGCATGATCGGTAAGCTGTGAATGGTCTGTTGTAAGCTCTGCTGCTTATGCTAACACACCAAGCTGCTTGCAACCCCTAGCCTGCACCATGCCAGGCCAAGCTTGCTGCTTTGCCCTCATGCACTACACAAATGGGGTTACAGCCAAGCATGAGTGAGGTACCTCTCCATGCACCAGCTGTGGATTGTGCGCCTTTGTTTCTGCAGGTACGTGTGTTGGGTGAAGGCTTCACTCCACAAGATGAGGAGGACAGCGCATTGGCGCAAGTGAGCAAGGTGTGGGCCTACCAGGCACGCTACCGCATACCCCTCGCCAAGGCAGTTGCAGGTTTGCTTTGTCACCACCCATCTAGCATTGTGTGCATATGGCGTATTTGTATTGATGATTGTGCATAGCTTATATGAACATGCAGGGCCACTCAAGGTGAGTTTGGGGGACGAGAGCCCTGGATATATGCCCTGGAGCGCACATGGCGAGAGCTGGGTGGGGTGGTGCTACCCCTACCCTCGCCCCGTCCAGGCAAGCTCTGTGACGCACTCACGAGACACTTATACTGCGAAGCCCCGACACTTGTGACTCAGCACACATAGCGTGCGTACGAGCATCTGCACTAGACAGCTGACAATGTGTGACACCGCTGCACCGAAGTCACAATGGTGTGCGACATAGCATGCAGCCCAGAATCAGCAGCAGTTGCAAATTTTCTGTTTTGACAGTGGCGCTCAATCCTCATATGCTGTTTGTCAAGCAAGACCACTCCTGCCAATCTAGAGCCCTGCCAATGTGCATGCCATCAGCTCGCAAAGGGTTCAAGTATCCCAGAACAGCAACATGACGGTTGTACTTCGTTTAGCCTGGTGTGCAACACCCATAAGAATATCCACTCTGGCCTACCGATCCTTAGGCTATAGGAAGCCCAGCACAGGCAAATGCTGTGTTAACTGAAATGGTACTTCTGTTACAATCCTCAAACAGATCTCTCATGCAACATTCCTGGCCGCAAGCATACTTGGCAGATTACATCAGCCTGCTGACTCCACCATAGACCGCAAATCGTGTCACAGCATGGTTGCTCCTGTGCATGTGGTCAAGCCCCTTCACACTTGCAGGTCATCTGTTTCACAAGCAGCGATCAGGTTCTCAAGGACGCTGAAGTGGGACTCTCCTACTATGAAGCAGAAGTTGATGACTACATCCCAGTGCCCTGCAGGCTTGAGNTGGTGTTGCTCTGCTGGTGTGCAGGTGGTGAGTGGAGGGAGTGAGGGGGGTGTGGCAGTGTGGGAGATCCATGAAGGGCGCCTCCTGGCCAGGCAGCGCCTGCACACTGGCACAGCTCCTGTAGGTGATGCTCACTGCTGCACCTGGAACAATCCAGTCTCAAACCAGTCGTGACACTGCAGACACGTGACTTGTGAGTTGTGCAGTAGCAGGCATTGGACAGTCAGGTCAGGAGCCATCCACAGCATCTGAGCTCGTGACCGCTTTGAGGCCTGCTTGCAAGGCCGCGTTTGCTGGGGCTGTTGCATTGCATCAGGGTTGTGCTGTGTGAAGTTGGTCTGACCTGTCAGGACACTGTCTGTTGTGTGAGTGTTCGGCTGAGCGTTGACAGGTCTCAACATGCAGGCTGGTACACAGTGAACTAGAAGTCTGTAAGTGGGCTGCTTTGACAAGCCATACAAGGCCTGCCAAGAGCAAGCTGTCATGTGGAGGCTCTGCTGCATATGGTGTGACAGTTGTATGCAGGCAGTTTGGCAGCCNGCTACCTAAGTGAGCTATGATGTATAGTCTATAGGGCAGGGCACTGCAATGGGGCATGGGTGTTTCTACAGACTATCAATGAACAGCAATGGCACTGGCACATCATGGCACATGACCTGAGTCTAATGCTAAATCTGGTGTAACTCTGGACAGCAGTTTGACAGCTGTACTCTGTGACAATCCTTAACTTCAGGTTGTGCAAGAGTTCTACTGGCTTTTGGGTTCACATGGCCCATGTCACCTAAAGTAACACCCTCTGGCTTCTTGCAAAGAGAGGCTTGCTAGTGGCCGCAATGGCAATGGTGTTGCAGAAGAGCAGTGCCTGCAAATCTTGGCATAAGATTCGCTAGCATTTTGCTAGTCTGCAGTATTAGCGCTTCCATTGCAGCACATAGCGAGCCTTGATTTGGGGAAGCCAGAGTGCCTGGGTGTCCTGGTGCCCGTCGTTATTGGGTCTTAAAATTAAATAGCTAGTGCTGGTTCTTGCCACTTGACCTGGTACTGGATGACAATGTTGTGGCAACACAGCAATACCGTCAATGCAGCTGGATAGTCCCCCATGACTGAGTGCCACGGCATTGATGTTGATACGTTGCCCCATTTGATTGGAACAGGTGCTGTAGTAAATGACATCACTTCTTCCAGCAGCAGATCAAGTTGTTGGGCATTGCACATCATACTCTGTGTGCATGACACAGCAAAACACAGCGCTGCTGTGATCTCATAGGCATCATAGAGCTGTACTCCTATTGCAACCCACATTACAGCTGGCAATAGCTGGCTTATCAGTTTACTCTTGCCAACCATATGTTCACCCCATGCCTGCCTTGGACTGCCCAAAGCTCATGCAGCACAGAATGTAATGCTTAAATGTCCCACACATAGGAGCCAAGCAGTGTCTGCATGTGCACCTGCTGCATTCAGCCCCTGTGTCAGGGGCATGTTTTGCTGAAGCCAAATCAGCTCATGCACATCATTTGTAACATGCAAACCTGTGCATCATAGAGCTTGTGAGTTGGCAGAGCCTGCACGTCAAGAGCAGTAAGGATCTTGTATGTCAACAGATACACAGCATTGCAAACCTTGATCAGCAAAAGTGCGAGCACACGAATATCAATAGCAAAAGTGCTCTGACAGCATCACCACAATTTCCTTAAAAGGCCACTATGTGCTGCACACCCTTTACCTTTGCACGTAATGCAGGTATTTGTCATTACTGGAGACAACAAGCTGACAGCGGAGGCCATCTGCAGGAAAGTAGGTGTGTTTGCAGCTGATGATGACCTCAGAAGCAAGAGCATAACAGGAGTGGAGTTCTCCAAGATGTCAGCCTCAGATAGGCGAGCATTTGTTGACACAACTGAGGGTGTTTGCTTTTCACGGGCCGAGCCCAAGCACAAACAGGTGGGCTACATACAGGGCACATTTTTGCATGCTATGCACATCATGCTCATGCTGAGGGTACATGCAGACCCAGCTCATGAGATCAAGGAGCTCAGTGTGCATTGGACAGTGACACAGCTCATCTAGCTCGTCCTGACTTGACCCACTAGCGTCTGTTGCATGGCACAGCAACTGTATCTGCAACAGCTCCTCACAGATCCATGCAGCTTGTATGGTGATGATTCTGCTTACAGATTGTGAAGAAGTAAGTATGTCCACAACCCCTTGCACCCACCATCACCTTGCCATGAGCACAGACGGTACAAGCACTGAAGCCTTCACCAGCATAGATTCGCTTGTATAGATTCAGCTGCATGTGCATGCGATCTTGATGTCAAGAATTGGCCTGTTCTGACACATAACATGGATTGCAGGATATCGTGCGGCTGCTGCGGGATATGGGCCACATTGTAGCCATGACAGGGGATGGTGTGAATGATGCACCAGCATTGAAGCTGGCAGATATTGGAGTGGCCATGGGCATCACCGGCACTGAGGTCGCCAAGGAAGCCAGCGACATGGTCCTTGCAGATGACAACTTCTCCACCATTGTAAGTCAACAACCAAGTGTAAGCTGTGTCACATGCGACTCCAGCAGCCTTGCATGCATACTATGTGGCTTTGACATCAGCATGATAGCTACCGTGATGGTGCCCGATTAGGCTCAGTCCACTAACTGGTTGCACACGTATGCCACGGATGTTCGCCGCTACAGACACAGGTGTTTGCATGCTACAGTACATGCATGCGTGTGCATCGGTGTGGAATCAAGATGGTCGTATGGGTACAGTATCAAGGCAAATAAGCATCAAGCTTTTCTGTTGAATTGCTGATGTGAAGATCCAGAGCATC
Source organism: Trebouxia gelatinosa (assembly GCA_000818905.1). Classification (NCBI taxonomy): domain Eukaryota; kingdom Viridiplantae; phylum Chlorophyta; class Trebouxiophyceae; order Trebouxiales; family Trebouxiaceae; genus Trebouxia; species Trebouxia gelatinosa. Next base: position 758,257 of record KN805272.1, on the reverse strand, counting down.
CAGGCTNACATAGCACGACACATGGCTTCAGCAGCAGACTTGAGCTATGTGGCCCATTGCACAACACCTCACACCAGTGTATTGCTGACATGGCTGCGTGCTGCCCAGTCAGACAACACCACTGATGTTCTCCCTTCACCTGTCTCATTCGGCCCACTGTACATAGCTGAATACTGTGTTATGTAAGTCACAGGAAGTATGCCAACCCGCAAGACTATGATGCCAGTCTGCTACACATAGCTGTGCACAGCCTGCTCAATGTGTGCCGACTGCCTGGCTGATTGTGTTGGTCTGCTTGGCTGTTCAGGGGCAGGGTCTGCCTGAGAGGTGCTGCACTGTGATTGATCGAGTCTGTCCTGCAGTTGGCGAACCTGCATCTGTAAATCGTCAATGACAGGCTGAAACACCTCCTGAAGCTGGCTTTTGATCACGTTGTCGACGCTGTTGCGAAGATCATCCATGAAGCCTTTGACGGTCTGCTCTTGCTGCTGCCGTAGGCTGTCAAACATTGCAAGCATCTTGGCGTCGATGCTGTCGTACATGGCGGAGGTTGTTGGCTGATCATCTGGCTCTTGCAGGTCCGGTTGATCTGGCAGCTGTTGAGGCATGTTTGAATTCGTGGCAGCTTTTTGCTGCTTTACCGCTGTGTTCCTCTCCTGTATTCTCGTTGACGGTTCCCTTTTTAAAAGAGAAGAGTTGGCCGTATTTGGGCTGGCCGTATCTGGGCTGGCCTTGGACTGTGTTGGGGAGGACTTTTTNCAGTGTGAAGGCTGCAGATGCCTGACTGCTGGGGTTGATGACCTGCAGAGCGCTGAACGTTCAANGGGATATGGGATGACTACCTGTAAAAGGAGACCCTGTAAAAGGTCATGATTATGCCGTATCTCACACTCCTCATTCCATCGTGTCAATGTTGTGTCTGCGGGCATTAAAATCACGCACTGCGCAAGTACGCTGCATGCTGTATGAATCATGAGCACAATACAGTACACTCTGTATGAGTACTGAGCCTCTTGTACTCTCGCTTGCATGAGCGTCATGAGTTATGCCGCTTCCACCTGGATAGAGTATGCTTGACTAGCAATTGCGTTGGCCTATCGATCAGTTGCAACAGCTCAAATCGCATGCACTCAGGTAAATCTTGGGTGCTATGCTTCGGAATGCTTGGGATGCTTGAAGCAACATAAGTCTGGCTCACAGAATAGCGGTACAGATGTGCAGAACGCCTAGCAAGCTCCTTCCAGAACATATGTGCAGATCCTACAGGCAGAAAGAAATGCTGAATGCGCTCAACACTCTGCTGCAATGCCAGCAACTCGTCAGGGTTGTTCAGAATTCTTGTCAGTACAGTGCCGCTGGGCCCCACTGGGCATGGTGTCAATATTGTCAGGCTGAAGCTTGACAATAGCAGAACGATAGTCAACAGCACTGGCAAAAGGTGGATCAAACCCTCTAAAACAGGTGACTGGTATGCATCCTCTCCTGATTGCCCTCCAGAACCGATTGGTATATATATGAGCAACAACACCAGGGAAATATACCGTAGTGTATCTAAACAAGGTCGATTTTCATGCAGGGTCGGGCCCTGCTGTAATTGGTTTAATACGACTAGAAGGTTGGCTCAATATCTGAATATATTTTATGATGGTCGGCCTCCATGGGATTGATTTATTCACTTCAACCATGGTCGGGCACTAGTGTACCGTAATCACGCTGTTTCAGGGCAATGGACTACTAGCAAGAGTCCCCGATCGGTGCACTGTTGTGTTGCATCACCTCAAAAGCAGCTGCTATACATCATGCTTGCAACAACCTCATGTAGGCTGTGAGCGTGCATGCAAAGCCCATGCAAAGCTGAATATGCATCATCAAGAGCTCCTTCTAGGATAGGACACGCCTAGTAGGTACCTAGCATCGGCTGGCACACCTGTAAATTATCATTATTATTGTTAAGAGCTCCTTAGAGCATGTAAAGGTCATACAAAGCTGATTATGCATGTATCCGCGGCCGTTCAATTGCAATGCCATACCATGCTAGCAGCGCTGCAACAAGCCAGAGCTTGAGTGCAGGCCTCCTATTGCGCTTTGCATCTTTGTTTGGCGGATTTATTCGCTGTTTTTGATGGAAGTCGGCAGGCTTGAAGCGTCGAACTCAGAACCTCAGGTGGTCGCAGCTCGTTTCATCTCCGTAGGCGATATTCAGCAGTACGCAAAACCGGGTGAAAGTACTAAAGTGGGTGTTCGCAAAGTCCCGCATTTTGCAAAAATGCAAAACGGCAGGCCAAACATATGGTGATACTGTCATATTAGGAGCCTTGCCATGCTCAAATCCTAGTGGTAAGCACACTTGGACATGGATGTGCGACAAAAAAGTCATTGGGGTTCAGCAAGCTAGCAAAGGCTGACCACTGAAACTAGAGTAACAACATTGTTGCCAGGCGCTACAGAGATGCCGCAGATATTGCGCACGTATTCATGGCTCCTCTGTGATTAAACACAGGCAAGGTGGGCGCTGCGTATCTTGTGGCAGCAGACCCAGGCTGGCATTCATATTGGTACGCGCTCTCTTTGAACAGGGTAGGCAGAACACTGTATTGCTGACTTCATCACTGTAGAGCATCAATGAGCTGCTGTATCCTATACACGTACCAGTCAGCCGCAGCTGCGATGTTAGGTCTCTCAACTACACCTCCGTACCTGGGTGCAGCATGTATGTCATTGCAGCGTATGGCCAATTAGGACCAGCAAAATGGTTAATGTGTACATGCACATCATAAGTAGCACGGCTGATGTAGTGCAGCATTCAATATACTGGCACTGGCTGAAGTACGTCACGTGTAGAGCATTCTAGCACTCATGTAAGCCTGCTGCGATGCAGTGCTGTAATGGCGCTGACCTTCTGTGTCGTCCACCCATACTCTGGTACACGCCTCTGAATCCTGATCAGCTGTACAACTGCAACTAGAGCTATGAGGCCATAGCAGGCAGCCAAGCCAATGAAGGCTCCATCCTGCCAGTCTGGGTTGTCATCAATACGCTGCCACCATGGGGGGAGGTTGTCCAATGTTGCTTGCAGAGTCCACATAATGCTCAGAGCAGGTATCTAAACAGCAACCTGCAGGCNACGATGCAGGTGGTGTTGTGACACTTACAGCTTTGCTGAGGCATGACTTAAACAGTTGTAACTCCTGCTCAGTAGCTGCTGCCAGGGCTGCTTTCCTCATGTCATGCCTTGCAGCAACTTCTGCAACTGTGCACTCAGCTTCTGACTTCAGTAGTGCAGCTGCAAGATGTTGTCCTGCCAGCTTTTGTAGCACTTGCTGGCGCACGATACGTGGGACCTGCACTGGCGGGTATAGGGTATTTTCAGCATAGGCCTATTGTTGTAACTGCACTGATGTATGCGGTTGCTGTACTTGAGAACCTTTGCTGTGTTGACGAAAGCCACCACTGGGGACTCTCGCTTGGGGATGCCTGTGAGCAGCTTGTTGGAGCCAACAAATGCTGCCTTTAGCTCTGTGATCTGCTGTTCACGGTCAGAGACCGCCACAAGTGTTTCTCCTTCAAGGCTTGCAGCTTCTTGAGCAGCCAAAGCAGCTGCTTGCAGCAGCAATGCCTTGGCGTTCAAGCCATGCCTGGGTNGCGCCACAAAAAACGGCTGCAAGCTCGCAAATGATTGGGAATGGCTATGCAACTTGCAATTCAACACGTGTCAATTTTCTTGCCCGGGCCTGCGCGGCAGCGACAGGGTCTGTGATATTGTAGCTGGGTCTCAAATCTACGCATCTGTCACTGTGTTGCTAGGTTCAAGTGCTGTATATTAGGGTCTGCTTCAGTCCTTGGCTAGTGCAGTGCCATGTAGCTGCTCCTTTGCATGATCAAGCCTGCCATGTTTGTATNAAAGGTGTCAGCTCAACAAGTGCCACATGCGTAGCAGTGAGCACTCAGCCTACAATCATAACTGGCAGAGCTGCTGTGGTGGAACATATCCAGCAGTCTTTGCGCTGTCCTATCACAAAGGTCAGGCTTGTAGTCTCCTGCAGTCACTTGTGTTGCAGCATGGCATTGTGTTCATACTGACTGCAATCTAAACAATGTGTGTGTTTGTTAAGGAATTGGCTTCTGTATCACGTATGGCTTTTTGTGTCAAATATGTGTCTTTAGCCTGTGTGAGCAGTCATCAGCACATGCTGACTCATGAATGCTTGACTGTAGTGTGATGCAGGAGCCTTAAGCATGCTGGAGTGTGTACTGCAGTTCAACGCCTGCACAAAAGATGGNGCTGTACATGCAGCTGCTGAGTGTCACAATCCAGAATGCAATCACACGTTATGACATGGGACAGCATTGCAAAGCGACAAGTTGAAATCAGCAGCCTCCATCCTGCAGTGACAGTGCTGCCACGCCCTCACAGGTACATCTCAAAAAGCGAGGCAGCAACCTGGCAGATGACATCACAGAAAAGAACTTGCGTGAGCTGGCCTTTGACACACAGAGGTACAGTGGAGCAGCTATTGCCAATCTAGTCAACCTGGCAGCCATGCGAGTGGAAAGGGATGGGCGCGACATGATTTGCTACAAAGATCTAACAGATGTAAGCTTGTTGTCCGTCTGCACCAGCCTCNTGTCGTGCACACAGCATGCAAGGCAGATTCACGAACATGACGACCCTACCACACATCGCTGTGCTGCAGTATCCCTATAGTATATATAGACGTCAACGCTGTCCCTGGCAAAGTGGTGTATGGCAATGGCATCAAGGTCAGCATCATACTGCTAGGCTGACTTGTTGCTGAGCATTAAGATTTCGCAAACCATTTTGCGGGCCACCTCACAACTTTTGTGGTCTTGTGCAGAAAATGCCAACAATTGCGGTAGGTTTGAGCGCAGTTCATNCTACGTCCTCAATGCTGAGGTTGCATCAGATTATTCACCACTTGCAGACAGCCTGCTTATTGCCATGTTGCTGCCAGTCTATGAGAGCATGTCAAGCAAGTGGGTCTTGATGGCGGTTGCAAATCTGAGTCCCATCAGTTGGCAATCTGCATATGGAAGTGCTTGTTGCGGTTGTGCCTACAGAGCATGACTTGCTGACCGATTGCAATGTTCAGGGTCATTCATATATGGTCCACATGCTGNGGCCGTTTGCATGCTGTGTTGGCTGCAAATATATTACTACCCTATACCTGAATTTTTCATGCAGCCGTCAGCAATGCACAGCACCCGGCAGCATTTGCGCAAGCGTCCTCCTCACCAAGAGGTGTCCCTGTCCCATCGTTTCAGCAGCAAGCCCTTCCAGAGTCCACAGGCCACACCACATGCAGAATACAAACTCAGTTACAACCGGCTTGTCATGTCACCATAGCAAAGGTTTGTCGCACTGCAAATGTGACAAGTCCCGCTGTCGTCGCTTGTGCTGCTGTACTTCACTTGCTGGCTGAGCATTGTCTGAGTTCTGGGTGTTTGTTGCAGGCAGCCTTGCCCGATCAACTTGACGCTGCACGCCGCAGTGGTAGCAGCACAACACCTGCACAGGCAACTCAGGATGCAATTGTGACCAAGGATGCTGCTCAGCTGACAGTGAGGCAACTGTGCAACATAGNCTTGCAGACAGTGGACTTGTCATCAATGGCATGGTGCATGTGAGTAGAGCACAACAGGAAAATCTAAGCTCACCTAGAGCAGGTGTTGCTTCAGTGCCGTCCTCCCATACTTTTGGCTTCACAATTCTGCCTCTGCTGCTTGTCAGTCCTGGCGTATCAGGGCTAGCGGGATTGAGCTGTCCTGCCATGGCTTCTTGGCGATGCTGTATAGCAGGTCAGCCTGCAGCACAAAGGATGTGCGCCAAAGCAGCTACAACACTGTGCACACTATCTATGGACCTGATATCGTGTGCAGACTGATTTTGTGATGCATGTAATCACGGTTGCATGGGACTGTGTACTAGAAAGGCCTTGTTGTTGTCCAGTAAGCGAGTTCTCGGTCTGACGGACAAGCCTGCCTGCTGGGGGGAAAGCGGGATTAGCTCACACGTCTTGTGACTGGCATATCAGCAATGCGTCAAGTGCATTTTAAGTTCCATGGGTTGACGAGGCTGATGTGGGTTTGTAACCATGGTGCGGTTAGCAACCTGGAACTCAACATGCAGCTTGCAATAATATATCAGCTTAGCACTAAGCCAGCCCATCATCATGGACTAGCGGTAGCACCAAAGATACAAGCAAGAGCACCCGTGACATTTTGGCATGTTGCCAGACTACCACTGAGACCGAACTTTGCCAACAGCATATACACCTCATCACCAGTGTTGTGCTCACATTATTGACTGCCAGCATAGTTGGCTTTGTGGAAACAGCTTTGACTAGTGCAACAACTGCTTCCACTGAGGGGCCGTGGGGAACAAACAAGCTTGGAAGTCAGCAGGTGTAACGTTTAGTCAGCCTGCATCACAGTACAAAGCTGACTGGTTGGCAAGCAANACTCACGTCACTGTACAGCATGCAGGCAGGACCAATGCTACAGACAGACGAGTGCTGCCCCAGAGCGTTTGGCCGGTGTGGTGCTCAAGCTGTAGAGGCAGCGGCTTATGGTATTGTCAGAGGTATGCGTTGTGCTTGGGGCCACCAGCATTGAAGTGACTGTTATACATATAGTCGCAAAGTTTGTGTTGTAGTTGCCAGCTGTGGAGGCTATTGGAAGGCGGATCTGGTCCTNTGCCAGCAGGTCAGTCAGGCTGTGACAGCCGTAGTAAAACTTGGCAAACATGCTTGGGCACACCACTCTTCAGCCTAAGCATGACATTGAGTGGCGACTGAAACAATACACAGGAAGCAGAGGGGAATATGACGAAGGATGATGACAGTTCAGCTCACCTGCTTTGGTGCACCACTCCCCAGGCTGCGAAGGGAACTGGCAATATGAATGTTGTGTGTCAGCATAAGAATACCAGCTGTCAATGCAGACGTTGAACTCACCGCAATCCGCTGCAGCTTGACAACCAAAGTCAGTGACAGGATTTAAAATCCAGCTGGTGATGAACATGAACAACATGCACACAGTGCTACAAGGAAGCTGGTATGACNCTTGCATGTGCACTGCTCTGCAGATGCATACACCCCTACAGCAGAGCATTGTGTGCCGTAGCGCCTTGCGCTGCCACCATGTTATGTTGCATAAATCACACTGTGGGCAGCTGGGCCAGACTTTGTCCCGGAGGTGGGACAGAACAGCCTTCACAGTGGCGAGTCAAGCTTGCCGCACAGCTTCGCAGCTGTCAACAAACACACCTGCACCTCAATTGCCAATGCACTGCAATGCAAAGTTTGTGTGTGTGATGCAAAGTGTGCACCTTAGTAAGGGTTTGCAGCATGCCATTCGCAGCATGTAATCATGCTGGTATTCTTGAGTATGCGTTTGGGTCTGGATCGCCAATCAAGCGTGCGCAACATGGTTTTTACCCATCACAGCACTACAATACGATGAAGGCTGAGCTGAACCAGATCAACGCAAGCTGAGTGACCACACACACCAGATCAGACGTGGCTTCACATAGGAACAGCTCTGTTTGCGCATCTCTTCACCAAACAAGCAGATAGTGTGTGCCCTGTAAACACTTGATTTGGGACCTGTACATTCTGGTCATACGCAGGTTATGTTTCCATTGCTTAACTACTTAACATACTTTCCAGCTACATTGGCGCACCATGCTGCACGCAGTGCCTACGTTCAGGAGGGGGCTGCCAAACTTTGGCAGTGCCATCATTGCTGCCAGTGACCAGGCACTTGGCTTCGGGATGCATTGCAATAGAACAGACAGCNAGTCTCCTGAGCCTGCTGTGCCTGCTGTAGCAGAGCAGCCTGCTGAACATGCTTTCATGGAGCAGCCTGCCAAGCCTGCCTCAGCAGATCAGCATGCCAAGGCGAGCAAGAAGACCAAGAAGCGCCGCCGCACAGAGAAAGCTCAGCCCCAGCCAACAGCCATCGATCAGACCNGCTCATGTCGATCATGGCAAAACCACTCTGTCAGACCACCTCATAGCTTCCAATGGCTTGATCCACCCCAAATTGGTGGGCGAAATGCGGTACCTAGACAGCAGGGATGATGAACAGGCTCGGGGCATCACCATGAAGTCAAGCTCGATATCTTTGCTATATGTGCCTGGTGCAGCTTTTCGTCCAGATGGGCCTCGCAGTTGCTCTGAGGAGGAGAAGGCTGCAAAAGGTTCCTATGTTGCAAGTTCTGTGTCTGGTGTTGACTGTCTTGCCACATGCAGCTTGTCAGAACCCGTTGTGTNACCTTGTGCAACTGCACTCTTGTGCAGTGTATGTTTTGCAATCTTGTTCCCAAGCAAGTAATGTAGTCAAGGGCTCAACCTCATCAAATGGCTGCAATGCAGCTACGGACATGTTTGATATGTGGGAAGCTGCCATAGCATTGTGAAGTGTCGCCTGCAGCGGTGCCTCATTCATGACAGGTGCAAGTATTGCTACTCAGCTACCAAAGTTCTGGCAATGTATTATGTGCAGAAGGAAACAGCCCTGTACCATGCAGCAGAGAAGGGCAACATCCACATGGTGCAGCTCCTGCTGTCCAAGGGAGCCAATGTCAATGCCAAGTGTGGTCAGCATGTAAGTGGTGCCTGCACTTGTGCACATCAGCAACATAGCAAGCGTAACTTGTCACAACACCCACGCAGAATGAGTCATATTCAAGCACCAATGTCTGCCACTTGGTTTTGTGCATGACATACCCACTATCTGTGATGGTGTTGTGGCACAGCATTGGCTGCTGTCTTCTAAGTGCTGGAGGTTAATGCTCCTGAAAAACATACATTACCCTTTGCGCACCAAAATTCCATAGCATACCGCCTGGCCATCTGCTGTATCTGCTCTTCAATTGTCAGTTCATGCAATGTTGATGTGACCACTCTATGCTTGGCACCTTTTGCAGGACCAAACACCTCTGCATATGGCGGCACTTTCAGGTCACACATGTGTGGTGGAGCTTCTGATCAATGCAGGAGCTGATATAACTGCCAGGGGACAGCATGTGAGTGAGCCTTCCTCGTCACCATATGCATTCATAGCTTACATGTGCCGCACCACATCTCTGCTTGCACATCTCATACAGCTGACCAGTGCCAGCATGTCATGCATACTCTTGCAACTAGATGCACTGTTCACGACCTACTGCTTGATGCGCTGCCTCAAGGTCAAGTGTATTGCCTATTTCTATTCTCTGCCGTTTTGGACCCTACTGTGCCTGTAGCAGACCAATCGGACATGCTTGCAGTGCTTGACATTGTGTTTGGCAACATTGCGTGTCACAATCAGAGCAGAGGCTCAACTCCCTCATCACTTTGCTGTCCAATGCAAGTCAGCTGTACAGCCAGCGCTTGTTTTGCTGCCAGTGTCTTGCGCCTGCACTTCACTGACGTGGGAGCTTGAGGGGCTGTGACCTCATAGATTGTGCTTGCAAATGCCTCAGCTACTAACTGGCTGAAGCTTGCCATGATGCCACTCAACAAAACAGACTGGACTCTATAGCAAAGCCACCTTGTGCTGACCAAGTTTTTTGTGCTCTTGACACATTCCTTGCAACGTTCACCGGACAGGACCATATGCATGTCTGCGCAAAGTTGCATAGAACCTGGCAAACGGCTGCAGGATCCCCATCATCATTATCTTACCCACCGTCACTAACACATCTGAATGGTACCTTGTACAGGGCTCGNTTAGTGCTTTCAGCTCATCCCTGGCTTGCCTACATAGACAAGCATTGGCATCATAAACCTTGTTGATGAGGTTGTATAGAGCAGGCTACAGGCACAGCATGCCAACAGAACTTGGATGGACCAGATCAGCCTGCTGTTGCAACTGCTGTAATGCATATCAACAGCACACTGCGTGCTATACTGCCCTGATGAGTTTGAATTTTGTGCACACACAGCTGTTTGGAACGTCACTCCAGAACCCCGAGCTGCTCACCTATTGTTTGGCTCAAGTGAGAGCACATGCTTGAAGTCTTTGCGAGCATTGTCAACATCTTGTAAGCCAAGNCTGCCCTTGCCCTCCGCAGCTGATAGCGCTGCCACCCCAACTGCAACACAAGCCCTTGTTTGCTCACAACATACCTTGAGACATAGTCTACAGACCTGTAAAAATTGTTTGAGCATATACAGGCTCAAGCAAACTGAGTAGGCTTGCTAACGCTTGTAGTTCCTACAGACCTGGCATGTCCAGCTCTGCATCAATGTTGATAGAGAAGACATGCTTGTCATCATGGGGCTGTTCCAAAGGTATTATAGGGTTTGAGCTTTGTCAGACCATGCGTCATAGCACGCTGCATGTTTAAGATTGCCTGCACAACTTGGCTTAAGAATCAGCTGTGTCTGTGTATATGCGTGGCATATACAGTGAATAAGGTTGCTACAAGTTCCGGTTCATACAGTGTGTGCCAGTCACAGCGCAGGACTACAACACCAAGCGCAATCAAGGAAGAGTGAAAGCGTTGTCATTTGGGAAAAGAGCAAACAGTGACTCAGACAGCAACTGGTTGCAGGTGGTTGCTTGGAGATGATTTGCAACAGTGTGCATACCTGAATTCGACTTGCAGCAAGCTTCGACTGTGCAAAGTGCCTCCGAGCTGCATATCCTCTGACTCTNTTGTATACCACAGGAGGGAAGTGCACGTCCAAGATGACACCGTTGTAGATGGCCAGGCCTAGCACGCTGCCAACCAGTTCATACTCACTCTCCAGCTCCAGGGACAGGTGACTGAACCAGAAGGTGCGTGTTGCTTCTTGATGTATGAACATGCCAAATTCCTGCACCACCAGTTTGGGCATGAGGCGGTTGCATGAATCGACTGAATCAGGGATGTTCCAAAGGGTCGATTGCAGGTGTTGAGTCCAGAGATCTATGTGATTACTGAGCTCTGAACTACAGCTGGCCGCATCAGCTCAGAATTTGATAGGTGACTGGTTGCCCTTGCAGTGTCATGACGCAGGGCAAAAGTTTGCTACAGGGGGCTGTTTTGCAGATGGAGGATGTTATGTGGCTGTGCGCTTTCAACACAGGTGCTTTGCTGTTGCACTTGAGGATGATCAGGATGATCACACAGCAGTATATGATGGCAAGCTGAGCTCTGCTTGCAGTGTTACAAAGTCTGCATTGAGGTGCTGCTGAGCTGCCTTTGAATCTGTAACACAAAAGGAACATGCTGCTTGGCTGTCCTGTTCATCAACGAGTTGTACTGAGACAAGTTTAGCAGAACAAGCATGGTCATGCATGGCTGTGTGGACCCAAACAGCCTGTGCACGTGCCAATCTAGCAACGTCTGCAGACAAGTTAGAGGCAGATAAGAGGCCATGCTGTGATCAGTGACACACCAGGTCCAAAGAACTTATTGCAAATCTGGCAATTGACAGTTCACAGGNAGGTCTGAGAGTCAGATGTGGAGTCTGTGTCAGAGGTGTCATGCGCCTCCCAGTGATGCTGCAGGGCAGTGCGGGCTTCCCTGAAGGAGGCAGACTGCTGAGGGGCTTGTACGGGTCTGACAGCCCCCAGATGCAAGGGGGGCACCGGGGTCATGGCTTTACCCTTGCTGGCTGTGCCTGTGCTGAGGCCCTGCTCTGCTGGCGTCAGCTTGTAGCGAGCCACTGCTTTGGCCAGTGCTGCATTGCTGCTGCTGCAGCACACAAAAGACAAATCAGGGGCAGACAGGATGTGATCTTTTTGTGTGAGGTTTCATGTACTACGTAGGGCAGGGCAACCCAGCGCCATAAACTGCCCTTGACCCTGCCAAGGCAAAAGTCCGCACATCTGTGTTCTAAACCCTGTGCTGCATCTACAGGTTAAACTTTTGGCCTGTAGCACATAGCATACAAAGCACAGTGACACAATCAGCTGCTGCGTGATTGGTGCAAGCACGCGTTTGCTCCATTAGCTGCGTGAAGGCTTGACAAGTGCAGTGCGATCTCGTAGTGAAGGGACTCATTCAGATATGCAAAGCACCGCAAATCCTGTGCTGTCATATGGGTGCTATTGACGCAGAAGCAGGAACTTCTTGCAACAGACCATGCAAGAGCACAAGCAAAAAGGTGCCCAGACACACAATAGATCAGATATGCGCAAGCCATCAACAAAACCTCAACACCACAAGTAAGGCTTGTGATCTGAACAGGTTGCAGGTGATGAGTAAGCGTACAGCATGTGCCGGGAATGTACCTTGGGGATCTCAACCCAGTAGTGGAGGTCTTTGAAAGTCATTNATGTTGCGCAGGCAGCATGCTTTGTTGCTGCTTGTTCCTATGCATCAGACATGACAGCACTCAACCCAGCTTGGCATACCATGCCGCACTGCTGAAGACAGATCAAGCATTGCAGGCAGGCAGCAAGACCTAGCATGCAGCACCATAACACTGACAACTGCAAGTTGCAGTAAGCAGGCTACAGCATGGTGGCAACAGGCTCACTCTGGTAAATGCTCTCTGCTGCTGGGCCTGGCATGCTGCTTGCNCTGTCTGATATGCAGCAACATCTGAGTGCAGGAGTTCAATGCAAGACGTGCTCAGTCTCACCAAATTCTGCAGGTTATCCTGAACCAGTCAGAACACCTGTAGCGGCTGTGCACCCCCTCTGCCTCACAATACGCATGCCACAATCTCCTACCTTAAACGCTCCTCATTGCATGTGATTACAGGTGGACAACATATTGGTGCAGATAACAGCNCTTAGTTGCGGCAGCACAGCATGTGCAGGGAGCTAGTCACTCAAGACCATGTCTTAGGTCTATCTAGAAGGTAGACTCAAATGATTGCATGGCTGAGTGATTCGATGAACTACAACAGGCTTTGAAAGTAACTGTTTGCAGAAATGCTGCTGCTCTACTCAGACAATGTTTCAGATTAAACAGGCATCAGCGCTGTGTGTGCTGTTGACAGTGAACAGTTCAACCTGTCTGCAACCAGGTTATGGTCTGGCTCCATACGATAGTGTGTGGACTGGTGCATGCACCTACCTTCAGGCTTGGCCTACAGGGTAGCAGTTGCAACTCGCCCAGATACCCGTGTCAGCACTGCCTGCCGGAAAGGGTGCTGGTGATGACCCAATGGGGCAATGAGGCTGTGTCAAACCAAGGCACACCACGTCAGTATTCTCTTGTAACGCGACCTGCCCTGCGTGGAAGGTGTTGCACCCAGACTGTTGCTGTCACAATAACCCATGCAGTGGCGATGCAGTGGATGGAGTGTGCTCCGAAACTCAATGCGCTTTGGCGGGGCATGATAGCAAGTGAGGAGCTACAGCCAGCTACTGCTCGTTCGCACCGTTGAGTCCAGCACAGTCTGAGATACGAGCCGTGCAGTTGGCAGCGCGATCCCTGGTCGACGGCCCTCTCTTGCTCCTGATCTGAACCGGCCAAGTTTGACAACGAGTGACCCCTCGAACTTTTGGACCAGCGACCAGGGTGTGGGGACACACCCTGTGGCATGCATATGTCGGACCATCTCAAACAACAGATCAAGGCAAAGATGCAAGAAAGGGTTCGGATTGAGGCTGCCATTACCGAGTGCTCAGCACGGCTAGAAGCTTCTGGAGTTGGCTTAAAAAGCAAGCTAGTTGATGCCCAGGTACTGTTGCACTGGCTCAGCAGAGTTTTCAGGGCTAGCTGCGCAGGTTGACCAAGCACATCAGTATAACACCTGCATTCATCTTCAGGGTTTTCCTCGTGCAGATATAGACGTGACTGCAGCCAGGGCAGACAGACACAACATTGCAAGTAATTATGCAACATGCATACACCCATCCATCTTCAGTGGGTTCATCTTCTTGGTGTGTTAAATGCAGTGCTGAGCAATGACCACAAGGCATTGATGTCTGCAATAGAGCAGCTCATGTATGAGTTGCATGCTGAAGCCAAAAAAGCTGGCCCCTCAGCACAGCCAGAACCTACTGGAACANATGGGTTTGCGAGGTGCATAAGAGGGCTCTGTCACTACAGCGTAAGCTTGACAATGCACAGTCGCCACCAGTCGAGCACTGGACCAGTTGCGAAGCCTCGCATCCTGCACCCCTCATGTCGCGGCCGCCTGGACATCAGCTGCACAGCCCTCTGCAACAAGCTAGCAGTTTGCATCATACAACTAGATTTTTCGTACACCGTTTGTGAATTCTTTTTGCCCTTTTACTTTGAGTATACTATGACCAATAAGCAGTAGCTTCGTACAAGAGCACCTGTATCCGCATGCTATGGATGCTTGTGCATAGACAAGTACTGCACTGACCTGACAGCTGTCAGCTCCTCTGACTGGCTTTCATCCTTGACCCTACTGAGCTCCTCAATTGCTTCCAACACATCCCGGCTGGAGACATCACTTGTGCGCTGGCGCTCTGGGGATTGTTGGTGCTTGCTGCTGTCAGCAGCATCCATGTGGTGGGGTGGGTGTCCAGGATGGCTTTCAGCATCTGACTCAACGCGATGCAGCTCAGGAGTTGAGGACTCTGGTACAGATGTGAGTGTCTGAGGAGCTTTTGATGAGGAGTGGCTTTGTTTGCTGCCGCCAGACAGGCTTTCTAGCCGACCATTTCTGGCATCTGCATACAGAAGNACATGCTGTATCTGTGTCTGCTGTAACTGATTGTGCTGCAGCATGACCAAGAGCAGATGTTGTGCCATCTTGCAGATTTGCTGACGGTTGTTCATGGATGATTGCAGCTGCTGTGGGATGTGCTGCATTGCGTGGGCGGGGTGCTGCACCGTTGCAGGAATCTGACACACCTGCTTCTGCTGTAGGATCGTAGCTTCTGCATGGCTCACGCTTGTCATGTGACCCCAACTTTGCATGTTCAGGTTTGTGTGCTGCAACATCAGCAAATGCAGGGCTTCGGTCCACAGCGCTAGCCTCCGCAACATGCCAACTACACCCAGCGCTGCAGACAAATGACATGGCAAATCAGAACCTGCCAGCTTGTGCTTATCAACTTGGTGATATGTCAGTGAATGCAGCACAGCCTTTCTGACAGCCAATACATCTGCTATATTGTGCGACATGCAGTGAGCAAAGCTGGGCACCACTACAAGTCATGCTAAGCACAAGTCATATCCCTCACAGCAAGCGTGTGGGCAACCTGCAACGAGTCTACTTCAGTAGCACATGGTTGTGAACAAACGCAGCACCTGTCCGATCTGACGATGTGTACTGGTCAGGCACAGGTTCTGCCAGAGAAGCGTCATTAGGCTCTACAGCTATCCCCATTGCCAAGGGCTGCTGCAGTAATGCCACCTCAACATCATCAAGCGAAGAGATACTTTGCTGGCCTTGACCCCTGCAAGCCCAACAAAATTTCGCATGATGTATGATCACACTAACGCGCGCCCACTGGAAGTCCATCATCATGGCATACCCTTCTGCTTGCATGCAGCATGTCTTGCAGGAGTCACAGGAAACAGTATGCAGTGCGTACCGTTGGAGGCTGTGCTTGAGGCTGAAGCTGNAACAAAGGCAATGCTGCTGTTTGTCACTCGAGCAACAGAGTTGGCCTTGGGAGTGCTTACAGATACCAAGGACTACCACTGTTCAGATTCAGGNGTGCCTACCACAAGTAGGACCACTGCACCACCAGCAGCAAACGCCACCTCCCCCTCTCCTACTGCCAACGCCACTGCATCACCAGCCGCAAATGCGACATCCTCACCACCTGGAGCCAATGCAACTGCCAGTGCTGAGGGCGGCAGTGCATCAGCACAAGCGCCAGCACCTGCACCTGCTAATGCATCTGCAGCAGGAATTGTGCCAGTCGGTGTCAACAACAGGACAGCCTCACCTAGTCCCACACCCACAGCTACCCCTACCCCAACCCCAAGGTCCTCAGCAACAGCTGCATCGCCATCTCCTAGTGCTACNGCTCTGGTGCGTGGCTAAGTCCCAGCTGTAACGCAAGAATGCGGCTCATCAGCAACTAAGTCTACTACACCGTGACACCCGATGCCCTGGTGCGTGCATGGCGTGACTTCAACGTCCAGTGGCAAGTTGCGCATTGCACAGCAAGCTTGATTGCGCATCGTCTGGGGTCTTATCCAAGTTGACACCGACGGCATACTATGGTGCCCTGCGCAGCATGCATNCGGCAGGCCGACTGCATGCATGGCAGTACATATTGCTCTGTGCATACACAACATGCACTGAACAGCATGCAAGCGGCAGACTGACAAGCAGGCAGCATGCGCAGCAGCTCATACTGATCATCAGCAACTCACTTCAGCATCAGCAAGCTGCTTGATAAGGCTGCTCGCCTCTGCCCTGAGTGACCCAAGTGTCNGTGCGCACGCAGGGCTTGCACATTATGCTCTTGTCACCAGATACGGGCCGCGCCGACCGGGCCAAAGAGTCGGCCTCTCGGTGGATCATATTGGCGCACTTGAGTCACGTCAGCTTGCGTGCAGGTTACAGACCACCGGCTGGAGCCATGCAATTCCCCAAAAGGCTCGCATTTCCGCGCTGAGCTCGCAGGTCTTCTGTGATGTGAGTACACTCTGCACATGTTATGCTTCTGCTTGCAAATTAGAGATACATTCGAGATGCCTGTGCAGCTGCAGGGCACGTATACGCGCTTATCAAGGCCATAGCTTCATGACCTGATGCCTCCACAGTCATACTCCGCACATGCATTGCGAATACTCAAGGATCGTTATAGAGAGCAAACACACCCGTCTGCCGAGCAGTACGAGGCCATCGCGCAAGAGACACACGAAAGTGTCGCACGCGTTCATGCCTGGTTCGGTAACTGGCGCCAGCGAATGAAAAGCACGGACCTTGTGCACTACAAACACCGAAACCATCAACAAGCTGCTACAATAGGTGTTGGGGGCTTGTCTTTGCCCAAGCCTGGGGCCACCAACAGAAAAAGAAAGCATCATGCAGCTAGTGCCCAGGCCAGATTTGGAGACAGACCAAAGCAAATTCGCCGTCAACCAGTAAAGTGGTTAAACAAAGAAGGTCGGCTTGATCTGGGTCAGATGGAAAGCTGTATGCAGATACTTNGCCTCCTTCTGCCTCACCACCCAACCCTCCCCCTTCACACTCAGCTTCTGTACCCCAGCAAGCTAGTCAGAGATGTAGCGTAGTGCATGGAAACAAAACTACTGTATTTGCCAGTGTACCTGTTGCTAAACAGGAACAGCCTGACTGCAAAGCCATCAGTGAGGACATCTATGTAGTCTTCACTTGCTCGGGCATCCAGCCCAAAGCTGCTTTCCAGAGCCTGGGCCAGCTGCACCCCCAGAGCTGCCTTCATCTTCCTGAAAGCCTCCGGGTCATCAGCCCACTTGCCTGCACAGAAGACAGAGTCATGCTGCCACTCAGGACCCTGCACGACTGAAGATGCAAGGGCTGTAACTTTGACTCACATGTTGCAGCACGACTGCAAGGGCATCATGCGAGGTCGCAACATGCAGTGAGTTGGCTGACATAGACTGGAAGCTGTTGCCTGAGCTTTGCCTGCAGGATTGCTGTGAGACTTGCACGTTGTGGAACTTGCATTGCAGCTCACTAGTTGAGGGAACCTGTACCCATACAAGCCTCGGTCCGGCGAGATCACTAGGCAAATCCTAGGACTACAGGACAGTATAGGCACATGGGCAATGACGCTGTGCAAAAACAAAACGGGAGGTTCTGTAGGGAGGCTTTGTGCAGNTGGGAGGGTTGCCTGACCTGCATTGTAGCGGGCAACCAGGTGGTCCGCCACATTGGGCCGCAGCTTGAAGAGCCATGAGCGGTGCCTCAGCTTGATCTTGTTCCTCAAGATGTGAATGGCACCATCCACATGGTGATACCTGCAAATTCAGCAGCTGACCTCAGCCCTGACAAGACAGAACAACAGTGTTTCCATCACTGTTGACAAGTAATTGCAGTTGTCTGCACAGACATCTGACACTGCATGGTAGACACACACGCATCACACAAACAAGATGAGCTGCACAGGTGCATATGCTGCATGGGTAACTTGGTGATTCACATTTCATTGGACAGGGCTCATGAAGACTTACACAAAAGCTGGAGGGAGGACTGGCACAGGGTCTCCTCCATGCACTAGCCTCAGGCTGGTTCCCACCAGAGTGTGGAAGGCCCTTTTGAAGGCCTTGTTGCCCACCCTTGGGCTGCCAAAAGTAATGCAGCGAATGTCAGCCTGGGGATACTGTAAGGCAGCCCATGTGGCCCCTGCATGGTCATNGCCACCTCAGCGATCCTTATCTAGTCCAGACATGTCCAGATTCAAGTTTCGCCTGACGCTGTCAAAGCCTCCAATTCATCCTACATCTTCTGGCAAAATCCGCCGGCAGCTGAGCTTGACAGACAGCATTGATGACGATGGGGCATTGCTCAAGACGACATCGGATAGACACTGTGAACAAGAGAGGCTGTTTCACCAGCTTGATCACCAGTTGACATTGAATGTCACCCCACCAGCGGCAAATCCTATCACAGCAAGCAATCGGTCGCCAGGGCCTGCTTTCAATGCTGCTTTGCACAGCAAGGTTTTGTCGAGTACGCTGCCATCCTCGCCAACAAGGGGCAGAGCTTGCACTACACAGACAGCTGTTCACCAAATGAAGCACAGCCCTTTGAACATAGTTGTGCANTGCAAGCTGCACCTGGCACGCACCTCCCAGCGTGCTCAGCCTACGAGGTTCTTGCCGCTTGAAAAGCACACCTGCCAAGCAACATGGTAACGGTGCCTGCAGGTAAGGTAGACGCAGTCTGCAGCTATTCGCAGTGGGTGATCACTGACTGATCAAGCTTCAAGTTGTTCTATTGTTCTGCCCTGCAGATGCTCCACCGCCTATGCTGGAAACTCTGTTGCACAGCTGTCCGGCTATACTATCACTCTTGTCTGTGACGGGAAAACATTCATTGTTGGCAACCAGCCGCAGTATACGTGGTATTGTCAAGGAAGCTGTGTCAAAGATAATAGTAAGCTGAGATAACAATCTGACCTGTGCTATCCAAGCACACACCTGAAAACTGCGACTGCCTGCAGGTCCAGGATGTGCTGGTCAAGCCTATTAGTCTGTGCTTGGAAGGCGCCTGGCCTAGCCTCACAAGCCTCTGCCTTCTTCAGACTGTCATAAATGCTGAAGCGATCACGGCCCTGGGGATTCTCACACAGTTGGAGCATGTAGTAATATCCCCCACCAAGATCTCATCTGCAACGGCAAAAGCTTTAGCAGCATTACCCTGGCCTAAGTTGAAGAGATTGTTTCTCAGAACAACTGAAAAGTTGCCAGTGGCTGCAGTACATGAATTGGCATACGGGCGGTGGCCCAGCCTGACTGAGTTGGACATTTACCTGCCGCCATACTGGATTTCAGGCTGCGCCCCTACAATTAGCCTGGACCATCACACATACAACATGGGGCATGCTGAATGGCCCCAGCTTGAAAGTTTGTCAGCTGAAGGTTTTGGNACAGCACTATAGCTTGTGCGCAACATCAAGCCTGCTGGGTGTGAGAGCACTTCTTGTCATCTTGTTGTGAGAAGGCTTATTTTTAAGCACTGAAGGCATGAGTGGACCAGCGCCATACATTGCGGTCATGCACAAATCAAAATTCAACAGGGCATAAGACATGATGCTTGCAGGAAAATCAGACCATTTGTGCTGCATAAATTCTCATTCTGACAGCTGATGTTGGCTGATGCAGGGTCCATGTGCCTGAAGGTGGCTGGCAGAATGGTCAAGCCATCACGGTTGACACTAGCAAAGGTGCCATTGATCTGGAACCACCTGCAGCTTTGGACTATGCTGTTTGGGTGCTGGGCCTAAACGCAGCCATGATTGCATCACAAGAGGGTATTGCATTGAGTGTGCCAACTAAGCAAACATTGTGGACTTCGCAGCTTAATGTAATGAGCAACTGATTTGACTACAGGCTTCCAGGCGTACTTGAACCACAGTCTGCACAAAATGCAGGCTGGTTTTGCTACATCGGCCTTTGCACCTACACTATTGCTTTTGTGTAGCTCGCAATTGGTAACAGATAACCCTGTCGCTAGACTGTTGGTGAGCACTTTTGTAGTTGTGCTTGCACAAAATCTAGCATTTAATCTACAACAAAACTGCTGAGCAAAATTTCATTCGCCGACACAGCAGACAAACAACACCTTGCTGCACTACAAAGCACATCAAGATTTCCAACAAAGAATGTGCCAACTAATGGAGCCGCAGTAATCTGACCAGCTGTGGCGCTGAGATGATTGAGACACAACAGCAACATGCCAGGCATCGCAGTGCATGGCAGCCCTGAAATCGTCAGCACAGGACTTGTAAACACGCAGAGTTTGCAGCTGCTGAAAAGGTTGCTGGTAGGCATGTCACTGAGGCAAGCCTTCACTCAGAATCTACAGCTATCAACAACACAACACCTGAAAACAGGAAACACAGGAGCACATGCTGCATAAGGGGTGGGCCTCAGTCGGTGCAGGCTGTTGGTCTTTGCAAGCCTAAAAAGATGTAGCAGCGCTGCTTCTCTAAGCTCTCTGGACAGTAAGGACTGTGTCCGCTACATCTGCAGCTTGCAGCGTCTGGCTCAAGTCTGTAAGTTCCTTTCTGGGGTAGCTTGTCGTCAGCTTGTATGCAAAAGCTGGAGAAGAGGANATCAGATGCCCCAGCCACAACACCTGCAACAGGCTCATCAGCAGGCCCGCCAGCCTCACCAAATGAAGTCCAGACGGGGACCTGAGGTTGCTCATGGTGGGCCGCAGCTGCCAAAATATGGGGCAGGGCATGCTGAAAACCACCCTTCTNGCTCATCATACGCTGGGCAAGCTGCAGGCTAGCCAAGACATTTCACAGACCACGACTTCATCAAATGATGACTTGATGGCTAAGTGCATGTCATGCGACAAAAGATGCTGCTCTAGATGTGATATAACTGCTTCAATTTGCAGCTTTGAATATCATGATTTTCATTTGCAGTGTTTCAACCTGTATGAGTTGGCCGCAGGAGGTCAGAGAGGAAGTGTGTCACTACAGAATGGCTTAGCACAGCACTTGTATGTTGAAGCATGCTGAAGTGCTGCAGCTTTTGGCATAGCTCACCTGATGAAAGACAGCTGCTAGAGCTTGGTCAGCTCGATCTCTCACATCTTTGTTGGAGTGCTGTATCTTTATCCTGATCAGCTTGTTGATCATGTTGGTGCAGTCTGTCAACAAATGGTCCTTGAACCTGTAGGCCTGCAGCAGATCTGACTCAAAACAAATCAGGCTGTCGGCTTAGCAGACACTGTAGCAAGTGCCTTAGTCGCACACTTGCAAGCACTTCGCAAACCTACTGAAGCATGTACAGTATCATGCTGTCTTGTGCAGCAGGATGCCCTGTAATATTGCGTAACAGCTCACAATGAGCATGCAGTTGATGCAAGGCACTCAGGCGCCGGTGATGGACACATCCAAACACAGCAGGGTGGCATGCAGCTTCAGAACTCACCTGATGTGCAAGCATGCTGAGGGCAGCTCTCAGGCCATGATAGCGTGACAGGGTTTCAACATCCTGTATGCTCTTCTTGATATGCAGGTAGGCAACCTCCTGAGCATCAATCCCCTCTCCTTCCTGTCAAGCACCAACATGGTGTATGCCCCCATGTTATGCAACAATCACACACTGTCAATTGGATTACAGTGCTTGCGCACTGTGCAGCAACATCATGTCTTTGATGCAAAGAGGATGTCACTGCAAGCATCTGGCATTCTGTGCAGCAATTCTACAGACACACCAAGCTGAGCCCTATGCAGATCCCTGCAGGACACAAGTCAAGCTGTCGCTGAAAGCTGTCACTGTCGGCAACTGCTGTTGTGGTGTTACCTGACAATGAGCCAGAGCAGAAGACAAGCCAGCTANACTAAGATGATGGCCTTTGGGTGAGTCACCTGAACTCCGACCTGTGAACACCCACCAACCAAGGTGTATTTAGCCCTCTCAACCTATTTTTTTCTTTGAGACTTAACCTGACTTAAGCTTGCAAGACCTGAGTTAGTACTAGTCGGCCTCAGTGAGCCATCCTAATACCAAGAGCACTTGACTGAGTGTGCAGCTAGTATAGACAACCTGCCTCAAATGGCTGCACTTAGCTTTTGTTGTGCACGCGACTCACTTGCTCAAGCCTGGCCCATATTGCCTCTATGCACACCATCAATTGTGATTAAGAGCANGGCATGAGGAGGGTGGAGATCACATGCAGCAACTGTGGTGGACACTTGGGTCACGTGTTTGAGGGAGAGGTGCACCTTCTCACGCTCATACATGTGGCATACCTACAGCTGCTTTGCGTGCTGTGCTGATGAGGCACGTCTGATATGAGCCTGATGTAGGCTCATAGGTTAAGTGGTAGTGACTGTTTTGTGCATCAATACACACAACTTGTGGCATGCAAGCTTACTGTGGACATGGCTCCCTGGACTGTGTGCGCTGCCTCTTGCGCCACTGTTGCCACCTTACTGACTGCCTGCCCAACCTGCTCAGCTGCTGCTGTTTCAAGAACGCCGCTGTCCTGCACTGCCTATACAGGCAATGCGTGTTTTAGTCCACCGCTACTACTGCTGCATGTCGGCGCCCATTTCGTCAGGCTGCATTGCACATGATTGGTAGCACACGTGTACGTCATCGCATGCTCAGGATTAGCACCAGACACTAGCATCACGTATGTCACAGTACATGTGACGTGTACNGCTTGGCATGCATTTGATGGAGCTGCTTTGTGAGCATGGCAGCGCAGTGGCAAAACGCCTCAAGCACCAAAGGTCCACTAGCATCGGCCTTATACATTGACTGAGGACGTCAGTTGCGCGTGCAGCTAAGCAGCTTGTCCCTTAATGGTTCACTCCACACAAACGCAAACTGTATGCTAGAATGCAGCAACCACATCTGTCAATGCACCGCTGCTTGATGACATAAGTGAGCCTGACAATGCTTCTGCACAGCGCGGTCAAAAACCCGAACATCATGTCTGAATCGCACAGCAAGTGATTGCTCATGGCTGTTGCTGTTGCGTGCATGCAGAGGACTAAGTCCCCTGTGTCTAGCTCCACATCAGCCTTTACGGGTCCAGGTGGTACAGTGTAGTGTGGCCGCTTATATACACATCAGAACACAAGCCCTGCCATACTGCTGTCAGCCAGGATCTGCTGTTTGTGGTGCAAAGACACCATGCCCGTATACCAGGGTCTGTCAAACCCAGCAATGCTGCATATGTTTGGACACATTTGTACGCTTGCATTTGTCTGCTGCATGCTGCTTCATGTAGATCATCGCTCACAAGACCTCAAAGACAAACCGTTTTTGATGTCAAAGCAATGATATGCATGCGCAGGTGTTGCAGCAGTTGGATGCGGAGGGCAAGGGACGGGTGGGCAAGGTGCTCAGAAATTTGCCACAAAGTTCAGTGTTGGTCGTTGCACAAGCAGACTCGTACTTGACACGCATAGTTGACAACGTAGATGTGGTGCTGAAGCAAAAAGGATGCTCCTCTATTGTTCAGGGTATGACAGCACCACAGTAGGCAAGCATGTAAAATTGCTGCAACAGTCACAATATAGAGACGATTTCACTTCAATTTGAACCGAAAGCAAGCCAATGGGCTCGCTGGCTGGCTGAGATAGTTTAATGCCAAACCTTGTTGGCATACAAGTCTTTTCATACTTTGCCAAACACATTGCTCCCTTCAAGTGAACCTCAGGACGAAAGAGCAGCACAACTTCAGTGCACCATCTGTTGCATGTGCCATGCCACAGTTTGCCTCATGATACATATCACACTATCTTGTGAGGCTTCTACCACTAGTCGGACAAAGCCAATGGTGTTCATACACAATGTTCAATCTTTGACTTTCAACACCACTGCACTGGTGACAATGAACAGAGCAACACCAACATACACACATTTCTTTGACTATGGTCAANGCACTGGCCTCCATGTACCTGTGTCATACCTGCACACACTGAAGCAAAAGCACGGCATCCCATGAGCACTGTTGAAAATGCACAAAGTGGGATTGGAAGCAAGTTTGTGTGTTGATGTTGTCCTGATATGGTTCACAGGTGATGCATACTCACCTGAGGCACCTGGTCACATCTTGCGGGCACTGACTGAACACCACAAGGCACTGCTGGTTTTCAAAGTCCAGCCTCAACAGCAGGATCCCAAGCAGGTCGTGGCCGTGTATATTCCAGAAATGTATCCAGTATCAGGTATAGATGTGACGCTGAGCTGCACAGCCATTCAATTGCAGTACACGTTGCTCATGACATTCATGGCATCATTGCAAAATACAGGCAACTTTGGCTGCATTAGCTTGGTTGCATTGTGTAACGACACGCAGCACAATGGCATTGATAATGCACTTGAAATACTTTAGACCGCATTCATTGCGCAGCTGCACAGNGCAAGGTACTAACACACAGCACCAGCAGGCAGCAATCTCAAGGTACCTGACACTTTGCTGTGCCCATTGTGGAAGTACACAGCTTTTGTGTACAATGCAGTGACACGTGTAGATGGAGTTGGCAGAAGAAACCCCTTATGAAGGTACAGTGACAGCAAAATGACCTGACCATGCTGCAGTGAATGGGATTGAATGCACCAAACCGAGGCTAGGATGGATGAGTCACATGCTGCCTCATCCTGACAAAGCATGTCAAAACACCCATTGCAAGCAAGCAGTCCTGTTGGCTCAAAGGTTTCAGATTTGGTCACATTGAAACACCTGATGGCAGCCCTAGCCTGTTGAACTCCCGACTTGTCATGAGTACAGGTTGTAAACATTATGACACCAGGCATATGTATGCAGAGATGCGTTCTTGCAGTGCTAAGTTCAAACAATGCGAACGCTGCAGCAAGGACCTACCTGGCTCTGCCGCCGTTCCCGCTCTTCACCCAGCTGATCGACCTCTGTCAAGAGTTGCTGCACCTGTGCATATGCAACAGGTCATTGGTGTTGCATTTGCTGGCAAAAACACCACCCTGCAAAGAGTTGAGCAGCACAATTGCTTTGGGAAAAAGCAGGCAGAATTGCTGTATGACACTGCAAGGTGGACATGCACAAGCACAATGATACTACATTCTCACAGATGTGTGCACGCCCGCTCTTAGCACCACAAAGGTGACTAAGAATCACACCGGGAAAGTGTTGGGCAACATACGCCGGTGTGTGGTGAACTACCTGCAAAGCTTTTGCACTGCACTCCTCTCGAGCAGCTTCCAGATCTGCATTGGACTGGCTGAGGCTGGTTTCATGCTGAGCATGCTGGGCGTCCATAGCAGCCTGGTGCGCTGTTTGAGNACCGCCGCCAACTGCTGTGTGTTCTGACTGCGATTGGGTTGCGGACACTGAGAAGGCGTCGGCGCATGACCCTTGCGCAATCCCTATGTCTGAAACGCTTTGCTGGCGTTGCCACTGTGTGTCTTGCAAGTGTTGCTTGAGACCCTCAGGACTTTAATGAGTGTGCAGTCACAACTTCAGACAAATCTGTGCTGAAATGCAAATTTACATTGCAAATTTACAGCGTTGCTATGTACATGACATGGGAGCTGTAGCAACACTGTGCCGCACACATACACAGTGACTCCTGTCCTGTTATGTACTATTGCGCTGCTGCCAATGCTGATGCAGAGAGACATACATGGCTATATGTTGTAAACACTGTGATTCAGGCACACACGAAGGTATGCGCACTAAAATATCCTGGCATTGACATTAATGACGTGCTGCTGCCATTGCCAGCAGGAGCAAGGCTAGTACAATCCCTGTGGCCAAGGCCAAAGCAACAATGAACGCAACAGTGGCATTTGCTGCTGGGATGTGCGACTGCCTGCAAGCATACTTGTGCAAATGACCATGTACAGANACTGATCTGTTTTGCTTTTGCAACCGCTTTGGTCTCGTTTACTGATTGTAGTCACTAACTCGCATCTGATACCACGAGAATGTTTAGCAGATCTCGCTCCAGCAAAAGAATCTTTAGCGCTGTATGANTTTTTTGGACTGCAAAGCATTGTGCTGCAAATTTCACACTGCTTGCAGTTGGCTGATGAGGCTGTCTGCATTGGGGATGCTCCCAGCTCAGAGTCGTACCTGAATGTACCAAACATCATCTCTGCAGCTATCAGTCGGGGTGCTGATGCCATCCATCCGGTAAGTGCTACAGCTTGCTACANACAGGGGTGGAGGCCAAAAGCGCGCAGCTGTTGCTTTGTGTGTCGTGCATTAGGCTCCGAGCCACTGGGCGGAGCAGACCTCTCTCGTACTGAGCTGCAATACCAAGCTCTGAGAGAAGCTGGTCGCTTGATCCTGACTATACGGCTGCAGTTCAGCAAAACACAGCAACTTGCTTTGNATCTGTGTTCAGGTAAGGGTCTGCAGCAAGTTACAGTGCAGCTGTGAATAGGTTACACTGTTGACCTGTTGCAACAGCTTCAAGGTACGATAGAATCAAGCAGGGCATTCAATGCGTCGTGGCAGACACTCACCAATCTTCACGGACGTCACACGATGACCGCAGTTCTTGAGGATAACGCCAACACTACTAGCGGTTACTCCTTTGCCTAGTCCACTGACAACGCCACCAGACACCAGTACATATTTCATTGTTGTCGCAGCTTCACGCAAGGTTGGCCAATGCGTGTGACCCCGATTGGCAGGGACACGGGGCGCACAGGCAGCCGGAATAGGCTGTGCACCTGGCTGAATAGACTTGCAGCTAGTCAACAGCCGCATCGTGTTTGAAAAGTTTGGCTTGGGTTAAACGCATCCCAAACCGCCGCTTCCGGTTTTCCCGTTCGGTCAAGGTCCTTGCTCTTTGCGTTGTACAGAAAATCAGTGCAACACGGCAACCAATACACATCCACCGCCTGTTCAAGGAAGCGGGATTGACACCCGACTTTCCGTGCATCATCAGTGAAGCTTGCTTGCTGTTACTATCAAGTTGTTCAACTCTGCATCGCTGACTTGGCTCAGAGTCATATTACACGCGCTACAGCGAAGTCCGCCAGCGCCCACGGNTATTTGCACCATGCACATGGTCCCAGCACAGCCTTCAGGATTTTTTTCTTTTCCGGCTGTCAGTGCACTACACAGAGTTCAGGCAGAAATGCAGAGCAGTTACCTAGCACAGGCTGGCAGGCAAATGCTTGAAACAGACCAGCCAGCAAAGCAATGCACAGATGCTCAGATCGACCCAAGACTGGCAATGGGGTTTGATCAGGGGACCTGGCACCGTTGT
Organism: Trebouxia gelatinosa; assembly: GCA_000818905.1. Classification (NCBI taxonomy): domain Eukaryota; kingdom Viridiplantae; phylum Chlorophyta; class Trebouxiophyceae; order Trebouxiales; family Trebouxiaceae; genus Trebouxia; species Trebouxia gelatinosa. The sequence continues at coordinate 730,987 of KN805272.1, read as the reverse complement.
GATGGCATNGGCTTGCCTCAGTGTGGCATGTGTTCATGTCTGCTGCAACTAAGGGCATGAGTCGCTCTGTAACCCTGGGCATGCACCTGCAAATCTTGCTCAGCATACAGGAAAATTGACGATATACTTTACAGGATGGGAGGCCTACAGAGTTGGCGATTGTTGTCCATGTCTCACAGGGTATACCATGTCGATCATTGCATCTGACGCCAATGCAACGAGCCACTCAGTGTGATGATGTGGCAAGGAAATGAACCAAGACCCACACAGCTTGAACCAGCACGGCACACTTGCACAGCTGCGTCGCTAACCAATTGTAAAATCTGCAAATGGAAGCGAAATCCCAAACTTGGGGCCAATCTGGAAACCAAATCCTGCAGCCTTGGCTCCTACANCTGACAGGCTGTCTTGCCCAGCATCACCTCTTGTTCCCACATGACCCCTTCTGCAACACACTTGGGCGTGTTGTGCTATGGACATCAGTCATTAGCTCTCTTGTGACATGCAGGCAATGCAATTCTGTGACGTATGCTGAAATCTGGCAGTAGAATGCATGTAGGGTCTGACTTTGCAGGGTCTGACTTGGCCGGGTCAGACTTTGCAGGGTCTGACTTTAAAGGGTCTAACTGTGACATGTTCAGACAGAGTGTGACTCAAACACTATACAGCCGCTTGGTGCAACATCTCACCATCAGCCAGTGCAAGTGGAGTATTTGTGAAGCCTGTCTTGTGCCTCTTCACAGCCTGCTGCTCCAGTTGTGACAGTCTATACTCTATCGCCGGGTCCACTGTAGCAAGTATTACGAAGTGGTGTAGCAGCATGTGCATAGCTGATAACAAAAACTTGTTTGGTGATCAAGGNCAGCCATGCGGCTGCTTTGTTGCAGCACCACTTCCACTGCAGTTCCGTGCATGGATGACATGCCATTTACAAGTAACAAGAAATGCAAGCTGCGCTGCCGCAAACATGACTGCAACACAAGGTAGATACAGTGCCAGCTCCAAGCATGTCAGGTGATACATGCGATCTAAGTAGAAGACAGAGCTTAGTACCTGTACACACTCATTGACAAAACCAGCTGACAAAACCAGAGCTTATTGGTAGATCACCGCGTATGTGTTCCCTGCTCTGAATGAAGCTCTGCAGCAGTAAAGCACATCTGCTATCTTCTTGCTGCAAGCCAACTGCAAGCACAGCATAAAGTCCTGCAGTGCAAAGTGTTACTTGTCTCAACACTGCATAGTTGTTGATGCACAGTGCTGAATGCAATTGTCACGGAACGCTACATGCATGCTCGATGCTGAAGCACTCCAGTTATGCAANAACTCACAGCAAGGGCGTGATGAGGTCATTGCAGCAGGTAGTCTGCCGCTCCTCCTCAGCATGTTGCAGCTGTACAGACGCGGCGCGGACGAGCCTTGGCATTTGCATTGGGCTGCAAGATGTCTGGAAGAGCTAGCAGTTGGTTCTCAGCATAACAGGGATGCCATTCTTGCAGCAGGCTCTGTGCCAGTGCTTGCTGCTGTGCTGCGAATTGGTGACGCTGGAGGCCAGCTCACCACACAACATGCTGCAGCACTAANATGCAACACCACCTCAGCCGTTTCCTGCACAAGCAGCATCACGTTGATGACTGCCACAGCTGTGGACAAAAAGATGAACAGGAAGCTGAGGAACGTCAAAGTCCTGCCTGCCAACAAGATTGCTCAACTGGGCTACAAGGCTCAATTTTGAAATGTGCACACAGCAAATGCTGTCAAGAGTGCTGTGAGGAATGCACTCCAGGAGCGTGTGACATTGCAAATGATGAACTGCATTGTGTCAGCAGAATTGCTGCTGGGCAGCTTGACAAGGCTTCCACTCTATGTGGTGTGTCTTGCACAACTAAGATGCAACCTAGGCAGCGCAGAAAGAACACCAAGTACAGCAGTGTGAGGTATGCATCCACAACAGAGCACAAATTGCAGGTGTGTGTTGAAGCATGCGCTTGTTGAGATGAAAAGACACAGGCTAGCATTGCACATGTAATCAGTCAGAGTATGCTCTCACACACAGCACACACGCTGATACTGCAGCAAAACTACATAGAGAGGATGAACAGTCATTGCCCACGACTTCTGTTACAACACAGGCATGTACATGATGGCCATGTGAATGAGACAATCATGAAACAAGCAGCAACAGCACATTAGACAAGTGCCTGCTGAGCAGCTTGGCAGACTCACATGCAGCTGCAGATCACACAGCACCTCCACCACGTTGCCCCTTGCAATAAGCGTGTAGTGGCTTGCTCTTCCAAACTTCTGCATCGCTTCATACAGAGCATCCTGCAAGGAAAGCAATTAAGCCTCCAAACAAAACACAAGGTGTACATAAAGCTGCATACAGGACAGGAATGTTTGCTGAGAGCACCATGGGCCATGTTGCATGGTGAANAACAGGTCTCAGGTTCAAGTCCTGGTGGTGAAAACGCCGGAAATCGGACTGCAAGGGGGGTAATACAGTCCTCACAGATACGTCTACAGCAGTCACCCTGGCATTATGTTCAGAACTAGCATAAGACGCACTTGNTACGCTAATCACAACCACAAATGCATCATCTGTGTATACCTCTACAACAACCACACATCTCATGCAAAACAACTTGGGCTGGTCAACATCATTGTTAACAGGCAAGGCTGTCAGCCCAAGACGTCAGTCACATGTGTGAGTTGTCAATGGTCTTACCTGCAAACCGCAAGGAAGATGGCCCCAGAAGCTGTTGGGTCATTCAGCTTGTCTCTGAAGTCTTGTGCTGCCAAGGGGAAGTCAGCACTTTCACGGGGCTCAACTACTGGAAGCTTGTGCTTCAGGATGCGCTCCCATATGCTGCCTCCTGCACCCAGCAATGTGCTGCGGTATATCATTGTGTGTATAACATCACATAAATGTAAGCGTCAACAAGTTCAACTTTGGACTACATGCTAGATCAGCTATCCGCAGGACGCGCCTCAGCGCGACCCTGCAGTCACCTGGGATACAATGCTGCAAGTGCCCTAAATTGGTCTACAATGACAAGAGCCTCATTGCTACACACTACATGCAACACTACAAAGCAGGATCACACTCCCTGCAAATTTCTGGATGGAAGCCATCAATGCAAGCTCTCTTACACCATGCAAATCTGCTTGACATGCCATGCGACTGTAGTGTTGCTCAGCTTGTTCTAGCATCATTCAGTGCTTGACAAAACATAAGCAATGTGCTGCTTTTGGAATGTGACATCAGAGTGCTGCATTGCCACTGCAATACGGCTCTCTGGAAGTATGTGCGTTGCGATTGCAATAGTATGTGCTAATGCGACTCTGGTTATGCCGCATNCACAGGCAGCAGCTTACAAGCTCCATCCGGCTGTTCTGGCACCAGTGGTTGCGTATCCCAACGAGCATGTGCAGATACAATCAACATCCCATATACATTCATTACCAAATGTATCATTGAGTGAACATGGGCATGGGGTATACTGGAAGTACTGTACTACTTTGCACTCAAGTTGGGCTTGCAGCAGAACTTAGTTAAACTCTGCCTCATTCGCAAATTGTCTAGCATCTGCTAATCTCGTCTATGTTACCTTGGTGCCATTAGTCCGTGATGTTGCTTGCAGCTGAGATTGACTCTGACGAGGTGGTGCGTAACTTCAACCCAGCGCACCCCGATGGCAGCTACACCCTCAACATGGGAGTGCCGGCACAAAGGACCATTGCAGCACTGCTGTGTAATTTGGACTTGGACCATCAGGATGACATGATCAAGAACATCAGGGTGGATGGCAAATCCCTGGATCAGAGCGTGAAGAAGCTGGGTTGGCCTGCCAAGTACGCCATCCTTGTGTTCAGTATCAACAACACCACTGACTCATCGATTTCACACTCGTTAAAGGAGGATAGCCTGGATCTTGAAATGGCATGTCATAGCCTTCACACTTACAATCTCCAATTTGTGACTGGCATCTCTGAACATCGNTCCCCATTGCCAATGTCACAGGCAGCTGGTGAGTCCTGTGCTGGGGATGCTGCATGGTTGGTGTGGCGCCATAGGGCCATGAGCTTGCTTGCAACACATATCTAGTGCTTCAAACTTGCTGTGAGCACCAGAGCAGACTAATGTCGCTTCTGGTCACATGTTACTCATTTGTAAGTGAGTACTGCACGCTGCTGCACACTGGAATGCAAGCAATGCTTCAAGGAAGGCCAGGAGCAACACCGCGCTTGCTGTGGTCACGAGCAGCACTGTTTGCTGCTGCTGGCGGCAGTGCATTAATGTTGTTTTTCATATCTGCTCAAACTTGCTTTTTCACAGATAATGCCAGAATTTGCAGCATTTGCTTGGCAGTGATGACTCAATGTGCTTATTGTGGGCATCACCTGGCATGATCAAGACAAATGTGTTTGCCTCTTGAACATCGTGTGAAAAGTGTATGGCAGAGCAGCATGCAGTAGTTGCTCAGTATGCTCTGCATGTAGCAGGACTTAGAGAGTGACTGCGTATTTGCAGGAAGTTTGACTTCTTTCCCANTGTGACGACTTCATCTGTGCTGTGCAGAATCCAGTGACAACCCACTGCTGGGGAATAGGTCTGTGTCAGGTGAAGCTCATTCCCTTGGCATCGTGTTTGTAAGTTGTGTATGCTTGCATCTTCCAACATCTTACAAGATGCAAGACCTAGCTTGCACTTGAATGTTGCTATGGCTCCATTGCTGCATGATCAGCTGCTGGCATGAGCTGCACTGCACGTGCTTTGTGACTTTGCCCTGAAGAGCCCATGGTCTTTAGTCAGCCNGGATATGCAAAGTGTGTAGCACACGAGCCGGTCGCAAAGATTGCGCTGACATCGCTGCAATCGAGTTGGATTTGGTAAAGCGGCNAGTTACAGGTAGCAAACTTGACAGGTGTGTTGCAGCCGTCTACAACTGCCCTGCACCTACTTATGCTGCACTAGCCTCACTGCTCAGGACTCATTGCCAACATGCATGCACTGATCATATACTGCTTTAGTTGCCAACCTCGACATGAGCAGCATGCAGCATTTCAAGATTGTCCGGTTAGGAAGCGCAAGTTATTGTGACAGCCATTTATATGCTCTTCCTAACAGACACAGCAGACCTGTAAAATATGCTGTTCACCACTATCAACTACACAGTGATCAGCATTCATCTGCGACCAGACAGCTGTGACCGTGTTGGCTAGTTCAGATGCTTGGCTGTCTGGGTCCGCACATTGTGGTGCTGTCAAACCCCCCTGTGGTCATTAAGGTCTTGAGAGCAAGTCCCATTCTGGCTATGTTAGAGGCCTGATGTCACCTCTGCATGCAGTGCAGCGTGTTCCTGGTGTTTGAGTATTGCACACATGACCTGGGCCGCTTGCTTGACACCATGCCCAGAAGGTTCCATGAGTCAGAAGTCAAGTGCCTCCTGAAACAGGTGCGAGATGCCCTTTTCTGATGCGCACAGAAGTCAAGTGCCCACGCTGCAGCACCTGTACCAATATGCTTCGTTATTGTTATGTGCCAAAAGTGTTGCAACAGTAGCTGCTTGTAGTGGGTAAGAGTGTGCCATACGCTGGCACAAGACCACACAACTCCTCAACCTGCCTGATGTCTTTTCCTTTCGCCATCAACCATGCAAAAAGATGTAGTCTGTGGTTTTTGAAGGGCGCTCCCGTCTTGCAAAGCGACTGCAAGCATGGTACTGCTGGTGGAGCAAGCTGCATATCAACATGCATGTCATGGTAACGTTGCTGTTGATGTCGTCACCTTGCATGAGAAGTGGNCCCTTTGAGTTTCATGCATTCACCATTTGAACCTCAGCCGCAGTCGTGCCTTGCATAGAGACACTGCCATGTTGTGTGTTGTACATCTGATGAAGTACATCACCAGTGACAGGGAAGACAGGTTATGGCATACTGCAGTACAGAACCCACCTGCATCTGTTCCAGGGCATCCTGAACTGCTTTAGCTTGCCGCTTGAAGGTTTTCCCCAAGGCTTGCTTGTTGGGAGTGACAATCACTTTGAGGCGTGGCTGGTCATACTTCTCAAATGCCGTCATGTCCTGCTTGCTCTTTGCTGCATGCGCCTGCAGCACAGTGAAGTGTCGGCAGCTGTCACNACAGCTTGACTGGAATGACTCGTTTGGCTATATGCTTGCAGATTGACCTTCTTTGCCAGGCTGGCGTCATGGCCAGTAACCACCTCCTCCACTCACCAACCCTCCTCATCAAATGTAGTCCTGCTTCCTCACAAGGTAATCCTGTCATACCAAGATGCATTGCTCAGGTCCTTGCTGATGGCACACTTCACAGCGGAGTCATCTTGTCCAACTTTGCTCACACACCGCTTGGCTGGGCTCAACAGACATCAAAACCACCAGTACAGGCACATGTGGATTACTTGGGTTTACTATTAGTTTGAAGCCACAAGCAAAAGTCTACACCGATCGGGCAGTGTGTGTGGAAGTGGGAAGTTCTTTGCCTGGGATCATTTAGGTTCAGNGTTGTGACGAGCTTGAAGTTGAGCTGCAGCGTACCAAAACTGCGTTTGACAACTGGGCTGTTCACGTAGTTTCAGCAGCTGATCAGTTGCGTGACAGCCACAGGCGGAACATCTTAGAGCTCAAAGGTGCGCAGCACAGAGATCTGAGTCACATGTTCATCAGCCTGTGTTGCGTCACACTGTCGGACGTATGTCTTACAGGCGACATACAGGCTCTGACACAGCGAAAGCAAGAATTGAGTGCTGAAGCTGAAAGACTGAGGCAAAGTAAGTTGGCTCATCCAGGTTCGCTTCAAAGGTCAAGGCGACTGCTAATGTGTAACGATGCAGGACTATCTGTGGAGAGCAGCAAAGAAGAAGCCTTGCAAGCAGAGCTAAGCCTTGTGCAGGCAGAGGAAGCTGCACTGCCACTCAAGATCACAAAACTACAGGAAGCCCTGTCACTGGAGACTGCCAAGCTGCAGAGGCGGGAGGCAGGTATGTGAATAGTCATCAGGGCCTTGCATGGAAGGCAGGCACTGTCTGATCAGCGCATACAGCATAGCCCCGCAAGAACTACAAGGCTCACAGACTCTCAAGCAAAGGTACTGACTGTGTTGCAATCTACAGCTGTGCTAGAAGAGGAGAGTCTGAGGCAGAACAAGATGGCACAATTGCGAGAAAGCTTGGATGTGTTCCGCCAGCGCCTCGGTCTATACTTCAGGCAAGCTCCAGGTACCAGTTTGACTGCTGCTAGCATTCACTTTACTCCATGCAAAGCGCTCACATGCTTCTTAACACAAGACTTTTTGCTGNTGTAAAAAGCTCAGCATAGCGTAGCCGCATCTGAATGTCCAGAAAGACGAGCAACTTGCTCAACACCACCACACCGACCACGCTTGATCCCTGCATTGCGCATGGCGGGACCGAGATTGCCAAAAGTCGCCAATCGTCGTTGGTCATCGCCGTCTTATCTGCCGTCTGGTCAGCAGGCTGCGATGGAACAAGCCACGCGGGCCTGAATAGCCGAAGCCAACGATGTCAGTCTAGACCAGCAATCCGCCATGGTCATGATGTCAGGAGATGAGCTTGCGGCACACGTCAGTCATCTCGACATCTTTCACCTGCTAGACCGTGTATTCTCTGCCTTTCTGGAAAGCAACAAACGCCGGAAGAAGACATGGACATTTCAGTAGCTTCTATCTGTCAAAGCCTCTTTCCAGGCAAAGAGTTTGTTCATGAGTGCCTTGGAGTTCCTTATAGGCGTGCAGTATGGCTGTATGAAGGTCTGNGCTGCTTGGCTCCACAACCTGGAATGGCCTCTGTTGCCTGTCTAGGCTTTTGGTATTGCTGCACCTGACTAGTGGCATTAGGNTTCAATGGGCAACAATGAGCTGTCATCAGCATGCAAGATAGCCAAAGCCTCGCGTCATGTGGCTNCCACAAACGCCAGTTTGCAGTTGCAGTCAAGATACAGGAAGGCAAGAACTATGCAGGTATGTAGTGCATGTGCCAGTGAACTAGCATTGTGGACAGGGTGACCATGACTGCATGCCTGCCAGTTCGCCTGCTTCATTATACCTTACAATGAGTCATGCAAATGCTGTCTGCAGTGACATCATGTGAGCCACCAGTACAGGCCTTGGAGGGCTTGCTGCAGTCATTGAACAAAGATCAGATAGTGTTCAGCACATTTGTACAAACAATGCGGCGACAGTTCCAGCACCTTTGCAAGTAGAGCAAGGGTTCAGTGCATAGTGTGGTCACAGCTCATATAAATGTCACAGGCTTCCGCAATCTGTTGCTGGCAGATTCACGAATTGTTGCTGATCACAGCGCTCTCGGGCAGTAAGGTGTGTGAGCAGTGATTGCTCAGCAGTGTGTTGGGTTTGTCAAACTGTAGCCTGGTAGGGGAGTGACACTGTAACACAGCCTGCATGCATGCGGCTTGATCAGCAGGTTATGCAATGATCATGCATGTGGTGTGAGGTCACTAGCATGTGTTTGTGTAGAGCATACTGATACATTGTCTGACTTTGCACAGGTTTACTCGGTGCTGGCTGATGTTAACATAGTAGGTGTGTGCGAGGCTTGATCTAGTTTCTAGTGTACCTGTATGACTCGTAACCTTGACACAAGTAACTTGAGTGCCCAGGGCAATATGCTGCGCGCAATGCAAGCCACAATGGAAGACTATCTGGTCTGACGGCAGCTTCAGTACAGCAACAAAATACACAGCCTGCAGCAAGGCAGACCTTTGCAATGAAACATGTCATCGTGGGGTGGTTGAAGGTGAGCCGTTCTCTACGCTAGGAATGGGTTCTCCTTCAGGTAGTGCACTATCCNTCAGTCAAATTGATGTACAGTGCATGAATGCATGCCCTTCATACAAATTCAAAGCCGGAGCAGCTCAAGCAGCTGGAAAATCTGTGACACGCATAGAACCCAGAGGCTGTTGTGGCGTCCCAGGTAAGGCAGAATATGATGTTCCAGAGTGTTATTGGTACGTACATACGTTGTGTAAATGGAGCAGTCCCCAACGAGAAGCATGCGCTGAGGCCTCGCACACCCTGCGCAGGTATGCTGATGCTTATCTTTCTTTGTTATCATACTTTACATATACACCTCTTGTTTTGTCTTCCTAACAGCAGTCCAAGTTACGATGAAGAGTATATACCAAATCTAGACCATTGTAGCTTCATATCATTGGACACCAAAGTGTTGTCCTGCAACTAAATACCATGGTGGGACAAAGTAATTGGTACGTAACGCAATATGTCCTTCAATGGCACACAGAAAACGCTGTACATTGCTGATGCATACTCATGGAATAAACAACCTTCGAACTACCAGGTGGACGTTTGACAAATTGCGCAGGCTGATCACATGTTGCAACAATCTGGCAGCATGCTAGCAGCAAGCAGGATGAGCATTTTGCAAAGAGCTGCAGACCACAAACTAAGACAGCTTGATGAGCGCCATAAGCTCACAGAATCAAGAGCAGCTGGGTCTAACCGCATACTGCATTCANACACCTACTAGGCAGCAGCTGCTAGCACAGAACTACTGGCAGTACACACTGCAAAGAGGTCAAATGAGCAGGTTGTACACAATTTTTCCAAGACGCCGGTAAACCAGCCAAACTAAACTTTCAGTGAACAACATTGTAAGGCCAAAGGGCCATTCAGCTCCGTTCAGCTCAGTGTATATTGCTTATACAGTGATTGGCTTGTAATACTGCTGATACTTAGCAAGCTCATACACATTTCCAACTGCAGTAAAGCATCCCTGCTTCACCAACCTGCTTCATATACAAATGTACAACATACACTCAAAATCCTGTGTCAAACCACTTTGTATACTTCACATCAACACCTCCTACTGCCCACCACGATGAGCTCAACATCATGCCTTGCTAGCTGTGCTGTCCTTCTACCAGCCTAGAGCAGACTGTGCACGTGATCGGTTCGCCTCAGGAAGGGCATGTGAGTGGCTGCGCATGTAGCTGGGCAGGCTCTGCTGTGCCTCATATGTCCACTCCTTGTCAAAGGTGTCAGCCTCAGCATCAGCAATGTTACGCAGCTGCTGTTCCTGTGTCTGGCGCCCATCAGCATGGCGACGCTTGGTGACAGTGCGGCCCTGTGTGGCACAGCAGCCTTGCTTAAGTCATACAAATCATTCCAGTTCTTGCACGTCTGTAAAAGTTGCAGAAACCTGTCAGGAGTTGCCACCCATCAGAGCGTTCATTCTTTGACCCAGGTGGTCATTGGACTTGAGCTGCACAGTGAAGCATTTAGAAGCGGAAACAAAAGGCATGATAACAGTTCTTTTTCCATATGATTACCACCTGGGAATTGCATGGATGCATGCAGCCCTACGCCAGATGACCGTTGAGAGAAGCGGCATCAGCTTGTTGTGAGGGACTGGGTCTCACAAGCTGCGCTCACAGAAACTTGCAGCACCTATACGTGTNCATGTGCACTTGCTACTCAACTGCTGCAGGCAAGCACCTCATGCCCTCCGCCTCGAGGTCTGGCCCCTTGATCAAGACACAGATCACTTGGCTGACTCAAACTATTCTCAGACGGCACCCGTGCAGGATACAAACAGGTTGACCTACAGCTTGAACCCGAAAGCTGCAGTATTTGTGCCGATCCATTCCGGAACCCTCGGTCCCGCCGTTGCCGTCGGGTAGGTGTTGTTGCTGTAACCTGGCCAAGCAACTCTAACGGAGCTCCTGGAGCAAAGTTAAATTTCGGGACTAACCCGGTGCTAACGGGATCATAACTTTCCAATGTAAAGCTCCGTTAGTGCGTTAGTGCCCACATTAGTTCAATGTGAAGTGCCTCTAACGAAGCTGTGGTAGCACTTGGGGAACCTCTGACCTGCAGTGATTGCCGTCAGCTTCTTTAAAACGTGCCCAGCTTGATAAAAACAACAACATGAGGCACACAGCAGGCTGTAGTAGTGTGTCTACAACCTGTGACGATCTTCTTGCTGTGACAGCAGCAGCACCGGGACCTGACATACAAGTGATCCTGGCGCGGTCCAGAACAAATTGCGGGGTGACAGCAGTCTGTCATTTCATTGGGGGATTTCTAGTTGCTGCAGAGTCGAGCAATGCTAGACGCAGCGATTATCGGAGGTGGTCCGGTGGGGCTANGAGCAGGTGCTGCTGCAGGCTGTGCAGCGGGAGAGGGTGGTGTCTGCGAGCCAGTATCTGCAGAAGAATGGATCCCGTTCGGGATCACCTCTTTCCCGCCAACTTGCTTGACGCGTATCTGGTCAGTCAAAGACCTGCAGGTATGTGTGTCAGGATGATCACTGCTTATGCGTACACATCGGTTTGTCNTGCACAAAAATACATAGGCATGCATACGAAGAGCGGGCCTGAACTGTGCGCTTGACATCGACACCATCGTTGTTCAACGGGGCGCAAACGGGTTTGGGATCCGGGGCATATGCCTGGTCCCGAAAGATTTGTCGAGCCTGCTCAAAAATCATTGGNGTGCACTCTCTGCTGGGGCACCTTCCGCCTTGTAGTCCTTGAAGTCACCGACATGCTCCTTCTCCTCCACTAGCACAACCAAGGGAGTTCCAACAGGGATGTCTTTGCTGCCAGAGGGCTTCAGCAATTTGGCAATAAATCCATCATCTTGATTCTCCCAGCCCAAAGTCGCCTTGTCAGTCTCAATGTCTGCTATGATGTCACCAGCTGTGACCTCTGCACCTTCACTCACTTGCCAGCTTGCAATGTTGCCTTGTGTCATGGTTGGTGACAATGCAGGCATTTGCAAGACCTGCAGAGAGGCCACGCTGAGCCTGTAAGAACTACGTAGCTGCAAAAATCAGAGCAAGATCCTGACAGAGGTCGATGCATAAGGCTCTTATAGCATTGACAGGAAAAGTGTGGACATCGTACGGTGTGTGGGGGTTGAGTCCCAAAGCATCTGCCTTGTTTGCTCAAGTACCAGTATATTTGATCAGGAAGTTGCCCGGCTGATCTGCACAGTTCAAGCATTGCATTACATGTTGCATTACATATGGCGTCAGCGAGAGGTCTCCTGTAGCTCTTTCCTACATTCACCTTGACCGGAAGAGCGTGCTGAACTCCGCGGCACNGTGGTAAGCATCAGTACAACCTACCACTCGGATCATGGCTTCAGGATAGTCGCTCTGGACCCTATCCAAGATGTCTTTGATCTGCCTCTTGCAGGATGAGATGGCCCAAGCCTGCATGCAAGACAATAGTGAGTCAGTGCACCTCGACATGACGGCTGGGTGTCAAGAGCNGCTTGTTGGTGCCCACATTTATACTCAGAGCACACTGCCATGCTGACTTGTGTCCACTGTCACACAGTGCACACCGCAATGCTGAACCGACTTTGCAGGCTGAGAGTGACCACCACGTGCGGGACACATACAACTATGTCACGGTGATGACAGACATCGCCATGCCGAAGCATCACCTGGCAGTGCTTCAAGACCGGGTGCGGCAGGAGGCCTGGGGCGCTGCAATCGCTGCTGCTGTGGCTGCCACAATTGCAGAGGACAAGGACTGCAGGGTTTTGGATCTAGGTGCAGGGGCAGGTGCGCTGCTGAGGAGCAGTAGTTTCAAACCTCTCATGACAACGCACTCACTGATGGCCAGTACAAACTCTGCTGTATCAACTCTCAACNGTAATGCTATGCTGCTTGAGCATGCTGCAGTGTTCATGCGGTTCGCATGTGTCTGTGTGTGTGCGCCTAGCTGCCTGGTTTTCGANCAGAGCACACGGTGCATGGCTGGTTGCTTAACTGTGCATGACTGAGCCATATTTTGTAATTACATGCTTGAGCTTTGTCATACCACCTTGCAATGGCGACTATGCTTTGTAGGGTCTCATGATCAGCACAGCTTCATTGCCACCAGCATTGCTGAGCTGCTGTTCCCCGGCAAGGAGTACCAACAGTCAGGCCAGTCTTACACTGACTACATCTCCCACATCAGAGGCCTGTACCACAAGACTGTGTTGGCACCTCTCAGGAAGTGCCTGGACGTTACTGAGGTGTGTATAATGCATCAGTTTTGTTTTACAAGGTCTGCATCCTTAGTGGCTTCTCACAGTACACGTCTTTGTTTGTAGACCCTGCATTCACATTGTGTGTTGTGTACTGTGTCGGCCAGTCTGGTCAGAGCACGTACTTGGCCATGTACAAAGCCCAGACTCTTTCCTCACAGATTGGCTCGACCTACCACATAATGTGCTGTAGGTCTATATGTCTGCAAATGCTTGGGGAGATGTGCGCTACCCCAGAGTCCCCAGCGTGTGCATGCGCCTCAACAAAGGCAAATTCCAGAAGCGTGACTCAGAGCGCTTCCAGCAATACTTGAATGATGTGGAGTCTGGCAAAGCCAAGATTGCCTCCGGCGCATTGAAGCCTCATGAGCTAGTCCATGAGGCCATGCAGTTGACTGGGTGAGCACGCTAACCCATTGTCCAGCAAGNGTGGACTGGCAGGCGGAGCACTGGCTGCTTACCTGTTAGGTCCACACTTTGTGAGGCGCAAGCTGCCGGGAAGTGGCGAGACTGGCTTGATTGATGCACCTCCTCTTGGTCTCTTTGCCCACAACAGATCATCACGCTTTCGGGTATCTGGGCAAGCCTGAAGATGACTTGCCTTATGACTTGAGCTTAGACACACTGTTGTGCTGTTGTGTTTAGTACTAGTTTTGCGATTCTTGTCAGTTTTAGCAGGTGTTGCCGTTTTTTCAGATCGGAGGAATGTTGCTCCTGTTGTTGTTGATGCTATTGCTGGTACCGGTTATGTCACAGTGTCTGTCACTCAGCATGTACAGTAGAGTCGTCCTACAGTTTATGCACATGGTTGGTCGACAGACTTGACCCTTTAGTTACTTACCCCACAGCTTGCAAATGCTTTCCTGAGGCATGTACAGATCGAGCTAGGATTCTTATTGTAATTCACCTTTGTGCTATCATGGCACCTTGGTGAGCGTTACAATGACTTCAGGGTCCCTAAGTCGCCGTGAGTGTTTCTTTGCACCGCGAGCATCGACCTATGGCCCCAAGCAAGAAGGGAGCGACGCTTCTGGTAAAGCTACTGAGTACGGCTGGCACCGGCTTCTTCTACGTCAAACGCAAAAACCCCAGAACACTGCCACAGAAGTTGCAGTTCGTGAAGTACGACCCCAAAGTCAGACGTCACGTCTTGTTCAGTGAGACGAAGCTGCGGTAATCCAGGTACTGCTAAGGCAGCAGCTCACACAGATTGAGCACTGTAGCTAGACAGTACAAGCTGGCTGCTGAGTTGGTAGCTTGGGCATGCAGGCTGAAGCTCCACAGTGTGATTAAACATGGTCTCACCCANATTGACCTGTAACATTAGCTTCACAGCATGATTGGACCACAACAGTGCCGCACGATACTGCTTTCTGCTGCGTCTAACGCACATTCTGACTGATGTATTTGCCTGGCAGCTGGAGGGTCCACTTTTCAACAAGCGCTCTTCAACTCAGTCAACATCATGCTGGGAGTCGGAATGCTTTCTATACCTTATGCACTGAAAGAGGTACCTGTTGAAAGGCTCCCTGGGCTCATTTTACATTCAAGCAAATTGTCCTCTCAAACAACAGGCTGCTGCAGGGCGGCTGGGCTACCCTAGGTGTGCTAGGTCTACTCTGGGGCTGCACAAACTACACTGGCAAGGTCTGTGCTGCTCGCCTGTTGTCACTGCNAGACTGATGCAACATGCATGCAATTGCTGACAAACGCATATGTCGCAACGCCAAACGCGTATCTGTGAGAGGCCTTTGTGAGCCTCACTGGGTTCTGCACCTGCGAGGAGCTGCGACTTGTACCTTCCTCTGTATGATCGCAATGTGGCAAAATGCAACATGTGCGTTCTGGTGTTCAAGAGCTAATAGAGCTTTGTGCTACCAAAGACTTGCACATTTGCTGCAGCTCATGTGTCCTCTCAAGGTGCAAGCAGTACTTGCAGTCAGAGCTGTCAAGATTTACCTTGAGCAGGGTGGATATTTGATTAAGGGCTGAGGCAACCTTGATGGCATTGACAGCAGTCTGTGCTTTCTCCACAACATTGATGTTTGGCCCTCGCTTGTTGCTGCCTGCAACCTCTTTCACAGCTGCCATGAAGGCCTCTGTGTTGGTACTATACTGGAATGCTGATGTTGCTAGCACCCCCAAGGTAAACGTATCAAATACCACTCCAATGGCAAAGTAACTTGCCAAGANTTCCCAGCATTGCACCTCAGCTGTTCACACCAGACCGGAGGTTGTGGCCAATCATGAGGGGCATGGCGCCACAGGTGTGTATGNGTACTGCCTACCATGCAAAGATTGCTGAATGCCTCACTTGCCTGATTAGATCAGCTTTGGCATGAATGCTGATGTGACAGCCTGATCAGAGGTTGCCAGCTGTCTGACAGATGCAGCCATATTGTATTGCTTATATGCGAGGGGCTTGTTTATCTGGACAGCATATCAGCACATGAGGCCATGTGCACAGACAGGCGACAACATCTGCATGTACCAGGTTGATGTTCATGGCATGTCTTGCAAGGTCCACAGGTAGGTGACAATACTGTTTATATGTACACAGCGCCAGGAATGGAAGCCATTCCGTCTCAAAAACACACATACATAGGCTATATGGCTCAAATTGCACCTATTACATTTGCGGTCCAGATTTTCAAGCGGGTGGGATGGGCAGCGACGCGACTGTTGCTGGTGCCAGGCATCTGTGAAGCTTTCTTTGATNCTTTTGTGACTACAACAAGGTGACGTGCAGGAGGAAGAGTACAGGTTGAGGCAGCTGCTGGAGCTGGGCCCAGATCACCCACCCCAACAGCAGCCCGAGCTGCAGCTGCTGCACCAGCAAGAAGAAGATGGGCCTCTGAGCGGTGATAGCCCAGATGGACTGCATGACTTGGTGGGCAGAGGGGGCAGCATGGGCACTGGCTACTTTGACACTGCTGGCAACTGGCAGACCTATGACATAGATCCTGATGTGCGCACTGCAGACCTGGGCTCTGCAGCTATGGCCACCTCTGCAGCTGAGGCTGCAGCGTTTGTAGCTGCCTCAGAAGCTGCTGCCGCAAGGTATGGTCATGGGCAGGGGTCCCTGGTAGAGCAGAACCTGTACCTTGCTCTGCAGTTACAGTCCAGACCACAGTATGTACAGGTTGCATACGTCATGGCTGCGGGTGCCATGTTATTACTGANTGCTCAAAAAGTTGTAGACAGTCACATGCTAAAGTTGCCAGGCCTGCAAAGGTATGGAGCTCTGAGTCCAGTACATTTTTGCAACTTGTGGTTCACCTCATGTGACAGCATCTTCTCTGCAGAAGCAGCCGTTTCTGTACTGCCTGCAAAGTCTTGAGACTTCAGTTGCCAATGATTGCCCCTGAAAATGTCAACAATACTATGAAATCTCCTTGGTCTAGTTCCAGAAGGTATCACGCGGAAAGCCTGAACATGTGTGAAGCATATAGCTCGATTATTACATCAAGGACTGTTGTGTCAACATGCCATGTTGCCATGTGCTGAATGTGCATACACAGTTGAATGCGCATCGACAGCTGACAACAAGATGTAATTCCTCCCCATGGCATTATGGCACATAGTAATGCAGCTTGTCAAGTCAGTAAGTGCCACAGTGCATGCATTTCAGGCAAGTCAATGCTGATACAGCTATGTCGTGCAAATATGACCTGAGCTCAAAGACGTCATACGGCTTGCAGCCAGTCAGGTATGCCACAACTTCACTCTCAGCTTCGCCAAGGTGTCCACTGGGTACTTGAAGCACCACATACTGTTCAGGAAGACGAGATTTGTTGCTGATGACATTGTATGGGGTTGCACTGACAAGCAAAACCACATAGTTGTCCCGCTTAAGCAGCCCTGAAGAACAATTTGTCTGCCCTGCATCTTGTGTACATGCATGACCATTGACCATTTTGTCATGAGCTGAGTCGGCTGCAGGGCCCCAGTGACATTCGTCTGCCACAGTCAGGAATAGGCGCCGTNAATGTCACACCTCACAGATGGTGGAGCTGCAGAGGGTGCAGCGTATTATCCAGGACACTGGCACATAGCAGCCAGGGAAAAGAAAAGATGGCTGGAGACTGACAACTTACATGACGAGCTGACCAATCAATGCCAGATGTAAAGTGAGGATTCCAAGCAGGGGCGATGGAGGATCTAGTGTAGAGTGTGCTTCTTGCTAGCTGTGAAAACCTTACAAAGCCTGTTGCCATGCCCTGAGTGACCCCAAGAAGCTGTAAGCACACGGACGAGATCAGCTAGTCTGCCGTAGTGGTGGAGTAGCGAAGACTTCAATTCATTTGCAAAGAAGCGCAAATGCGACGTAAACGGCGTGGGATAAACGCACCAAGCCACTGTAAAGCGCCCCGCAATGCCGCGATCAATCAGTCCTCGATCTGGAAAAGACCGAAGTTGAAAGCTGTTTTTGCAATGATGAAACGGTGCGAGCTATGTCGCCTGTAACACAGGTCAGTAATGCAGATGCAGATAGCCGATGTCGGTGGAGGCTTTTCAAACCGATACGAACACAGCCTTAACGATGGACCGCAAATTTCGAGATTAAGGTGGTGCCGAGCAGGAACGCGAAGTGCCAAGCGCCTTGGCAGCTAGCACAACACTTCACAGTGCTGGCTTGCTGTCACCACAAGCAAACCGCAAAAGGTACAAACATACAATTCGTAATCGGTACTCTTCTTCGTCCTACCTGCCCAGGGCGATTGCAACTGCCCCNAGGTGGTGACTGCTGCTGTGCTGCAAGCTTGTACAATGGCATGCTACCAGTGTCGCTGGGCAGGGGTGAAGCTGTGACAGCCGGGTGGGAGGCGGCAGTACTGTGGAGGGCTGCAGCAGCTGCCTCAGAAAGCTGTCGCATGCCTGCTGTAGGGACTCGCCGCAGCACTGGCCTGCCATTACCTGTGGATGGATCACTGACAGAACTATCAAATGAGATCTGCTTTGGCAAACGTGCAGGTGCACTAGCGTGGCTGACGATTGGTGGTTGACTGAGGCTGGTTGTGTGGCTGGTGACACTGCNTGTGGTGAGCAGTGGGGAGCCCTAGAGGTGAAGAGGCTGAGGCTGGGCTGTAGGCTTTTGGAGATGGTGAAGGGTGGACAGTGGGAAGTCCTACTGGTGCAATTGAAGGGCTACTGCCTGCATCAGCACCAAATTGTCAGTATTGCAAGGGTAAGCTGATACAAGAATGACATATGCAGTAAAGTACTGTGCAGTTTTCATTGCGTCAGGAAGATGCAGTCCAGTGAGCAACAGAGAAACAGGTGCACAGCAAATGCCTTGATTGAGATTGCTGTCTGCACAGTCACCAGTATGCAAACCAGATCCATAAGAAACCAGCAAAGCTTACTATTTGTTGTAAGCAGGTTGGCTGTGCAGGCATGGACTGTATGTGCACAGGTGACAATGCTGAGCTGGACATGAGTCTCAACCAGCTAGCACAGACTTGCACCATAGCTGTGATTCATCAATTTGGCGCTAATTGAGTGCTAGGGTTATACCTGACTCAGTTGCAGGGCGGCATTGCCAGTACCATTGGTGTAACCTCTGGCAGGCATAGCCGGTTGAGCATGACAGGTAGGCTGAGTCAGTGCATGTTGCATTCCCGTTGATGCAAGTCTGTCCACCACACTTGCCCCAGGGGCCTACCACACCAGCATTGTCACTTGCCAACAATCTCCTGGCGCCATGCGCACCACCTGCAGCAGATGAAGGTGGAAGTTAATGTGGACTGTAAGCTCCTGTTGCAAGACGATGAGCTAGGGCAGGCGATGTACTAAAGCAGTACTGTGTGATCACAAATAGTGCTGACCTAACGTTGCAATGACGGCCAGACAGGCAAGGAGCGATGCAGTCCCGTGGATGCCACCGCGGTGCATTGCACGACTCGAGCTGCAACAGGTTGAGGGTGCAGCTGACGATCCGGGTCGCTCAAGCAGACAGTCGTAAGCTGCTCCGCTAAGATCAGATTTTGCACTCTTGTGCGTGTCGTTGGCATTGCTGCAAGCAGCATATGTACGCTCATGCAGGCTTCGGATGCGCAGACTGCAGAAGCTTAACGCANTTTGCCTACGTATGCAGGGCTGATGCAGTCAGCGTCATGCCAGGCTACACAAGCAGGCCATCTTGGCAACTGCCCCCCTTCAGGAACCGCCCTGCCCTTGCTGTATGGGCCAGTGATGACAGGCTGTGCACCTTTGTTGCTGGGAACCCCAGAATGCCTCCTCTGGCTCAAGACATCTACAGACTCAGGCTACTGGATCAGGAAGACGAGCAGTCAGCTCAGGAACAGCAGCAGACTGATTCACAGGTAGCTGATTTTGTGAGCAATGCACACTGCAGCAGCAGCATATCTGTGTTCAGAGTAAAACCCCTTCAGAGCTGGTCATCAGTTGTCCATCTAGAATTGACACGACAAACAGACATACAAGCACGAGATCTGGAACATGGTCTGGTTTCAGGTATTGTTTTGCTGGATTAACTGTTGCCAGTGCATGGGCCTGCTCAGATGCACACGCAGCAGTTCTCTCAGCATGACAACACCTGGAACCAGATCAACTGACAGATCACGCTACTCTTGCAGCTCAACAACAGCTGTTTGTAGACACAGTCTCAAGGCAGTGTTGTATGCAGGGGTCTGGCATGAACATGGTGCTGAAGGCGGGGTCCACAAGTGTGCTGCTGCGAGATGCCCTGCGGCGCCCCCTGGCTGAGCTGGAGCTTGGGGGGGTGAAGGCGGGCCTCCGGAGCCTCCCCACTGGGGTCACACAGGTCTACAAGAGCTTCTTGCAGGCGTTGATGACACTATCTGGTTGCTTAGATCTTGGGGTTTTGCATGTGCTTATCTAATGCATGCAAAGTCACTACGCTGTCCTACAGACGAAGTTCACTACACTGCAGCTACATGTATAGTCATAGTAGCCGGGCAAGCCAAACCGTACAGGCTTGCTCATTTGCATGCAAGGTGCAATGATGTCTCCGACATTGGCTCAATGTAGAGATGTCAAGCCATATCCAACAACACTAAAGACACTTGACTTCCCTCAGGCTTGCGGCGTTTGACAAACTGTATGGGTTCACATTGCAAAAGGTCATGCACTATCTCCTTGAAATGCCTGGCAGGGGTCTTGGGGAAACAGTCAGGCAGGCTGCTGAGGCACACATGGCTCCACAGCTGTNTGCTGCACTCTCTGTCATCCCTTGACTTCTACTGAGCTGAGCTATAACTTCATCATTCTGACGACACAAGGAGGGGAAAGCCAGGGAAAGAAAACAAATGTCTGCCGCCAAACCAGCCCAACCCAACTGTTTGTGCTTGGCAACTGTAGTTGTCCTTCTTGCCAATATCACACAGTGCCAGGATCCTGGTGTTGCTGAGGCAAGGGCGGCAGCCATGGGTTGCCACATGCAGATCAAGTTTTTTGTTGAGCTAGATTTGGGAAGTTTGAAAGTGGTGTCCTGACTTCACGACCCAGCGTTGAACGGTCTCGTTCTTATCGGGCATGACCTGTCAAACGCCACTGGTGTTTGCTGCAGGGGTGCTGGTGATGCAGAGGCTTTCGGGGCAAAAGCTGCAGCAGCGGAGATTGGGCACAAGCAGCTGAAGGAGATGCTGACCTACCCCCCAGACTGGGGCCCAACAGAGTGGGGTCCTATCCCCTTTCTTCCAGCCCCTGATGTCCTTGTTAGTAGCATGGAGCGGCAGTGGGGAGATCTGGCGGCCTACAGAGGCATTGCCACATCTGCATCAGGTATCAGCTTGACCTTCAAGTTTCAGAAGCCCTTGTGAGTATTGAACCATGCCCCTGTAGGCTTCTTCACGTTTCTTGTTCTCAGCAGAGGCTGCGCNGTGATTTGGACGGCCATTGCTCATTGCGCGTGAATTGAGTTTGTTCCACTAGCACTCCTGAGGCTTTCATGTCTCAAAATCGGGTGGTTGCCCAATCCTCTGACCAGTCCTCTGATCTTGCGGGGGAGCATTCACCCAGCCAGAGCGAGGGATTACGACCCGACACTAGAACATCAAACAGTGAGGACTGTGATGCAGCAAACAGGATCAACCCGCCAGAGACGAATGCAGCAGTTAAGGGTGGTGGTGCACAAGTAAGGCCTGCAAAAGCTTCGGCACGGATCCAGCTACATGGCAATCGTTACCGCTCGCACAAGTCACCTGTGTTCCCTATCGTTCGACACCGCATGTGGTCAATGCAGCGATCACAACTTCTGCATAAGATAAAACAGCTTGAGCAGGAGACTGCAGGTCCTGAACGACGCCAGGCTGCAAAAGCTCGTCAGGGCCTGCTGAAAGAGGTCCAGCAGGGATTGTTAGAGGCAGGGGACTCTCTGCAAGACAAGGTTGCGTACATGGAGGGTATTTTTGCTAAGCAGGTATTGCGTGTATGGGATTGTTGCAGTACTCTTGCATGTTCCACTTGCAGTCACATAGGAATGCAACTGGCTGCATCTCATCTTGCAGGTAGCTAAGCAAGCCAAGCTTGAAAATCAGCTGATCCCCTTAAATAGGCAATTTGATAATGCAGTGAAGGAACGTGAGGCAGGTAATGACTGGGTTGCACGCTGCTGAAAACACACAACTGAGTTGTGCTGTCTGGTGTACAGCTTGGTCTGATTGTGCCATGTGGCGTCTGTCTGTACAATGATGTGTCAATCTCATCACTGNGGCCATGCAGGAGCAGCATCATCTTGCAGTAGCCATATGGAGACTGGGTAGCAATGTCACCTCCTGACCCAGTCAGGTCTGGAACGTTGACTTGACTGGTCAAGCCTGGATCTAAGGTGCAAGCTATGGTAAATGCCTCAGTGGGGTGGGCAGCATCTGTCTGTACATTTTGCGGCTGGAAAGCAAGGAATCTGTGATCCTGGAGGTAACCACCTTACTGCCTGCGCATTACAAACAATTATGCAGATCATGCGGAGTACATGAGTTAAACCATTTGAGCAGACCTTTTGAGAAAGCCTTGGAGAAGGGGGTTGAAACACACTGTGTCAAACATACTGCGTCTATTTTCCAATTCCATAGACTGATGCTGCACTTGCAAGGATGGCTTACCTGGTGCAACAGATGGCTCAGAGCCCCAGCACAGTCTCTGCACGACATCAACGCCATTGACAGACTTTGCCTTGCGGATATCCTTCTTGAGATTGGACGACAGATGCATCTGCAAGCTTTTGTGGGGGCTTTTTCTCATGACAAGCTGTAACTCTCCCTGCCATGCATAGTAGACACAGGCGTCAACAAAGCAGGAGGTCCAGGGTCCACATGCGCTGGATGCGGCAGCATGGTCTTGATGACGTGGGCAATGTTGTATGCAGCGAGTTGCGCAAATTGCATCAATGTAGCAAGGCAGGTCTATATGGCACTACTTTATGACACATTGCACAATAGTGCAGTGTAGACGTANTGAAGCAGCCACAGCAGCATGCTGCACCTCATGCAATTGGCTTGTAGGTGCTTTGCTCACAAGTGCCTTAGTCGACGACTTCAGCAGAATCAACGGTAGTCATAGCTCAAACTGAGGCAACACATGAGCAGACTTGGACATGCATTGATGCTTCAGTACTGATGCGCAAATGGTGACATGACACACTGCTGCTGAAGCATGTCCCACTTTGCTGTCACTGTCACGTTGGCAGCAGCACCAAATGTGTGCTGGTAGCACTGATGTGGCCATATCAAACAATGTCAGCAATGCCTACGGCTTGAGTGGTGAGGGCTTCAAACAGCATAAGACCACTGAGGTTGAGTTGAACGTGAGATATGTATATACCAGTGGCTAAGGGCCGGTCCAGGTGGAGTACTTGAACTCACTGTGCGGGCTGATTTCCAGCTGCAGCAGGTGTATTGTAGCAGCAATGCAGTGGTGAAAAGTCAATGCCAAGCCACCTGTGTGTTGTTGTTGCAGGCCAGCTGGAGTCTTTGAAAGCAGCATATCTTGAAGGCAGTGCTTAGCTTGCTCAATGTCCCACAAGCTAGCAGAAAGCAACTCCAAAAGCTAATTGTGGCTGCTGACCTGTTTTGAAACTTATGGCATTCGAGTATGCAACATGAGCTGCCAGCATGGTGTCAGGAAGAGCCCCTTGCACTTTCTTCTGTGTTGACTCCTGCCAGTCTTGTACAAAGTAACCTGAATCTTCTGCTGCTTGATTGTCCTGCAAAACACCAGCAGCCATTGTGAATCTCCAGTTCTTTTGAAGCATGGCAGGGTACTGATTGATGCAAGCAATCAGATGCTGCACGCCGTTGGATAACACAGACAAGCAAGCTTATGGATGTAACAGAATGGCCTGTGATGATGTTCCCGCCTGCGAACACCAGCATGGATGCAAACATTGACATGTACAGGTGGCAGCCTTGCTTTGAATATGCAGCTGAACTGCCAGCTTCAGCACTCAAGTCAGTTGTGTATTGCTTCTTGCCCAGTGCAAATGGGGTGTATGACCAATGAAACCTACATTTCCCTGTGCAAGCCGATATGAGAGGTCCTATGCCAGCACAAGTACATGCCCGATGCGTATGTGTATATGTGAGCAAGATTCTGCGGTGCGTAACGATCCACACTTGATGATAGGCCACACAACTGGTGGACTATATGGTATCACTATGATGTGTGTTGGATACTGACCATGACTTGATTGCAGAAAAGGAGCTTGCAGTCTGTTTGGCAGTTGAGAAGCATTTGAGATTTGCACTTGAAGGCTGTTGTGTGCTGTGGGCTTTGCAAGTGGGCGGTGTGTGGAAAAACACTCGTGGTGTTTTTCTGCTGTGCCTGTGAAGAACCAACTGGTACAGCTGCAGAGGTGCAAGTGGCGCACTGTGGAATGCTTGGCATTGTGCTCACAGCAATCTGTCTAAGAGACTCAGCCCACTGTGCAAGATTCACTGCAACCCTGCATTACACTAAAAATTGTTTGAATGTAAACTGCATCAGCAATGAATACAACAAGGAGATGAGCATGAATGTGGCTGTATCTGCTATCTTACCTGTCATCAAGGTCTGACACCAACATTAGCCCACTGGTGGATGCTCAAGATGCTGCAAACGTGTCAATGGCTGCTTGAAACTGAAATGAAACTGAAATGAAATGCTTGAACTTTTTGTGGTCTCATCGACACTGCAGCAGCGCCAGTGGCAGGGTTGTCACGTAGAATCATGTCAATGGGGGCTGCAGTCTTACAAGCTTGCTCTGAGCAGTGAAGTAGGTGTGGACCCACATGCTGGTGCACTGGTGCTGCTGTGTGCTACTGCCAACAGTGCAGGATAACACACACAGGTACGTGGCGTTTGCTGCCCCTTGTGTGTGCATCAACTCTGCTTGTGCTACTGGAGCCTTCGAAATTGTTCGAAAAGGCGACGCCCCACCTGGAAAATTTTTTGCTGCATTAAGCTCCAACAATCCGANAAGCTTTTATAGTCTATTGGCCCCCTGTTTGCACCAAGGACTTGACATGTAAGGTAATTGATCAAGGGGATGATTGTTTGATTGCAACGTCAGGACACATGCTAATATTGGCATCTGTTGGCACAATGGACGCCAAAGCTCCGAAGGTTGTGCTTGAATGACCTTGTTGATTACAATTGCACAGGTACATCTGCCGTATGCTGCAAGTGTGGGCATCAAAACGTGCAGGCTGATCTATACAAGCCCGGCTGTGAGCAATGCCAGGCATTCAATGCGCAGTGTGTTTGCAGGAGGGGGCCTTGCCTGATTGATTGTCATACGAGCCTCATAGTTGTCAACACATGACAGGACCATGTCAACCCTTGACTTGCCAGCTTTGTTGCAAATGCTAGCTTTAAAGTCATCGAAGCCTGCTATGGTGGTGATGTTCATGGTGTAGCTTTCCAGCTGTACATCTGGGTTGATGCTGCTCAACGTCTGGGCTGCTGCATCTGTTTTAGTCATGCCGGACTGCTCAGGCCTGAAGAAAAGCCTGTTCATGTTGGCGAGCTCAACCTGAGCACCAATAGCAACAATGGCCTGATATAGTCATGGTGAAATCCAAAGAATGCATACATACTGAATGTGGCATGTGTGCCAGCAATGCATGGCCACAAGACGCTTCCAGTCCATGTGGCACTTGTAACATATATAGGACAAGACCTGCACACCATGCATAAGAGAAGCATGCTGTTATATGCCAGGCAAGCAAAGACATGAGTGGCTGCAAAGGGGCTGACAGACTTGAGTACAATGCGCTTGATATGCAAACAAAACCAAAATGTTGAAAGTCAAATGCGAAATTGAGACATGCACACTGCTCATGCAGATATCAATTTGGTTGTTGAGCCCAAGTACAAAACCTGTAGGATGATTGGTGTGATGCCTCATAGTATCACCTTGTCGTAATCATACATAAGTAGTCTGCCGACACCACAGCGGGTAAGCATTTCAGCTGCGACACTGCCGACACCTCCTATGCCAACAATGGCCACAGTCTGGTCCCTGATCCTTTCATAGTCTGCTACTATGCCCATGCGCTGCAGAGCCATGAGCCTACTGTACGGGTTGCTGTCCACCACCTCACCACTCATCTTTGCCACTTTGTGCCTTGCGGTCTGCGAAGTTTACAAGGTGTTTAGCTGCAAAATGCCTATGTCCAAAAGCACTGACATGTGCGATTCGATGTGTGTTACCTACTCTTCCAGATGTATCTGCAGCAGTGCAGCAGTCACACAGTGACTCACGGCATAAGTGTAGATGTGACATCTGCTTTCACTGAGGTGATCTTCAGGCTACACTGTCGTCGTGACGCATGAACGCATCAGTGCAAGCAAAGCACTGACCACAGCAGCCATTAGACCTCTCTCCCATCCACACTTATGCCAAGNCAGCTTGCAAGCAGACATTGCAGCATGCAGAAGTGCTTTGGCATGCGACCTCGCACATATGTTTCCATGTTGCCGCCCCAAGATCAGTAGTGGGTGATTCAATTGCCCACATACATTTGATACGCCACAATTCAAGTGTGTTCTTGAGAGCACAGCGTGCAGACAAATCTTCAGTAAATGTTACTGTATGCATGCCAGTACAAAAGCAGGAGAGACAACATCAATACATTGATCCTTAGGTGTTGAGAGAGGAATACCTGAAGGAGGGCCAAATTCACCAGTAGCTTTCATGACATCAAACAACACATGCTTCAGGTCAGCTGCGCTCTGGTCCTGAGCAGGCTCTTTGCTAGTCACGCTTGAAGAACTGCACCAGCAGCACAGTGTGTTGTAGCTCTGCAAGCATGATGGCATGCATGCAAGCATTGTCATAGCTTTATATGCATGGATCACTGACTGTCTCACATTATTGTGCTGCTCATGCGACCTTGTCAGGTTTTGTGGTCGCTGTTCTTTGCACGTATTTCGATGCACGCATTTTGATGCATGCATTTGTATGCTGAACTAATGTCCTGTGATTGACTGACTGGGGCCAATGCAATTCAGGAAGGAGTTGGCCCTACTTGTTGAAAAGCTTGCAAACGTAGGNAGCAGGAGACTGCTGCAAAATATGTTGCTCTGAACTAGACAATATTGAAAGCAACTCCACATATTTCAAGGCAAACTGTTACCCCCAGTGATGCAGTGTGACTTGCAAAGCAATGCATGCCAGACTGATACACACAGTGTCAACTGTGCTGCAGGGGATCTCATGCTGGAATCAGTTCGGAGTGTGTGCTCAAGCCATCACCTGGCTGTTCACCAGCAGAGTGCAGGCATCCAGTTCATCAGGGGTTTCCAGGCCAGGTGTCAGCGCTGCATATGCTCTGCTGTCCATGACACAAATCTGTATGCAACCACATCAAGGCTGATGTCAGGAAGTCATTCTGTGTATGCAGGGCCTATGTGCATCTGGTGTGAAGCACCATGCTGCAGGTGTGCCTGGCTGCAGACTTGGCATATGTGCAATACCTGCTATGGTCATGTCGGCTGTCAATCCGANAGTCTGCGACCTTGCCAAACAGCACACAAATGGGCTTTGCCTGGCTTTTGTTGACAACGCACTNCTGTTATGGGACAAATGCATGGTGTATCTGGACGACATCATTGTCTACAGTGATACATGGCGGGAGCATATCATAGCACTGGACCAAGTGTTTGGTCGGCTTAGAGCAGCAGGCTTGCAAGCTTCTGGCAGCAAGTGTGCACNACAATGGTGTAACTGTATGAAAACTCACGTCACAATGCCAAGATCAACGAGTGGCCCACAGCTGAGCACGTCTCGTCTCAGGATGACAGCCACAGTTTCAACAGCTGTCTGCACCACCTCAGCACCAAGCTGGCCACTACCAGCCCTCAGAATCTCAACTAAGACTGGGTACGTAGCTGGTGACTGCTGGTTGTTGTTGCTCAGTCGGTACAGNGTTGGCAGGCAACATGGCAGGCAGGCTGGTGGCCCGCCTCATTTGAGCAGCCCTCCTGAGACAACTAGNGACTCTCAGAGCCTCAAGTCTGTGTGATGTGTGCACTCTAGTAGGAACAACACGCCCTTCACCACATTGTACGCACCTCAAGACTTGCTTAGGAAGCTATAGTGCTCACAGNTCGTTGAGACCAGCTTGTTGCCTGCCTGAAGCTTGCGGCTTGCTACAAGGTGCTGGGTCTTTGAGCACCTTGTAGGGGTGCTCAAGGTGTGCACCCTTGAGGGGAGGGGACTAGATGCAGAAGGCTTGTGGTTGCCGTATGCAGCAAGGGTCCACTGTGGGCTTTATATATGGGCAGCACCTCAGCAGGTCCTGGTGGAGCAGGATTGTATAGGGTTGTGTGGCTCCCCGCACAACTGGCACAAATGTTCCTATGCCACATCTGTGCCAGTTGTGCTGGGAGCCACACATGTCACCTTGTACCTGCAGTCATATACCAAGTCAACCCACACATCGTCTGTCATTTAGTGCATTGGCAAATGAGCATTGTTGTGCATGTGACATTGACATGCACAATGATGAAAATCAGGCTCGTAAAAGTCCTGCCAATACAGAGTGGCCGCAACCGTAGGCATTTCCTGAGACTTTGCACTGNCAGCAGCTGTGCACAGGCTGAAGAGGCTGATGACCGGTGTGGCTGACCCTGCTAGGCTGGCCAAAGTCCTGGCCACCCAAGACGCAGCTGTTGCAGCAGCTGCTAAGCGCAGAGCTGCCGCTGCGCAACAAAGGCGCCTTGAAAAGCAGAAGTGAGTCGTTGTTTTGGTTTAGCACTCACTTTAGCACCTCCGATAATCCAGGAACAGCCAGTGGAAGCAAGGGCACAGGGCTGCCACTGTGTCTCAGAGGCAGTGTAACGGCAAAATTATGGTAGGTGCTGATGTTGTAGATCAAGAAACACAACACGGCCAGCAGCACTACCTGTCAGCGTAAACGGTATTGTCTTAGCCACAAGATAAGTTCAGTTGTATACACCCAGAANCATCTTCCAAGCCTTCTTGACAGCTGTCACGGAAGCATGACAGGCTTGTGCTGCAATCTTGCCTGTTGGCTGCAGCATATGAAGGCTTGGTAAGCCAGGCCAAAGCTGGTCTTGCATAAGCTGAAGGCTTACATGTCACATACCATGTCCAGATCAGTTCTGATAATGATGACTTGCTTGTAGTCCGCTTGTGCGTGTGCATTGTTGAAGCTGAGGGGTGTCACGGTTCTGCGAGGGGGCTGATGCCTCGGACCATCACCGAAGTCTCTTGGCGTCTCCGGCTCAGAGACTAAGTCCATTTCTGACTCGTTCTGTTGTTCCGAGGTGCAGTCGTCATGAGCTGGGACTACCGGAACATGGTAGCTGGCCAAGAAAGCAGTCACAGCCCAGCCCAAACCTATGCCGATTGCACCGGTCGCCAACAGGGACAAGCCGGAGAACTTTCGATCGTACAGCCTGTCCAGAAATGTCATGAGGCCCGGCTGCGGGCAGACCGCAAGCTGCTTTGTCAAATCGCGCGAGTGCGCATTGTGCTTGATCGTCGAGAGCAATTGATCATACCTGCTACAGCAGATTAAAGTCAAACTTTGGCGCTTTGTTTGACGAGATAGACGGATGTGTGTGGCTCTGAAGCCCTACTCAGGTCCCTGTGTACCTGGACCAGGACAGCCAACTGAATGTACAGCAAAGTGTATACACTCGTGTGCCACACTGTGGGTTGATAGTCTTGAGCTGCAAGCCCTCCCTAAGCGCAGNAGTCGGATGACCATGTCAGTGACCA
Organism: Trebouxia gelatinosa; assembly: GCA_000818905.1. Classification (NCBI taxonomy): domain Eukaryota; kingdom Viridiplantae; phylum Chlorophyta; class Trebouxiophyceae; order Trebouxiales; family Trebouxiaceae; genus Trebouxia; species Trebouxia gelatinosa. Next base: position 701,711 of record KN805272.1, on the reverse strand, counting down.
GCTGGTATTGTGGGATATAGCACTGCTTCTGTGTTGCAGCCAGCCCAACTTTGCCCAGGTACTGCAACACAGCCCTTGTCCAGGTTAGCCTGTTCATGAGGATTGGCTTTTCCTGCAGAACATGCAAGCACTCAGTAGCATGCTGGGCTCCTGACAAATGCAGTTTTGTATGTGAGTTGTCTTGTAGCACCTTGCAGAGTATGTGCATCAAATGCTTGCTCATGAAAACACTCNTTTGATTCGTCAAGAGACAGCAACACAGTGTCAGAAGAAAAGTTTTGCTCTAGCGGGATTTGACCATAAGGAGATTCCAAGTATTCTTTAGTCTTGCAGACTTACGATCCATGTAATTTCAGCTTGAAGGATTGATTCAGATTTTGCTTATGCTCGTTTGTCTATTTAATAATAATGTTTATAATAATTTACAAGTGTGCCAGCCGATGCTAAACTACTAGGCATGCCCTATCATAGTTCTGCGGCGAACATATGCTCACAGTCTAGACACTCAGTAGTCCCTAGGGGTGTGCGCTGACTAGGGGTGTGCGCTGAAATGGCAAGGGCCATAGGTGTGTTGGCGAGCCCTTGTTATCTGCTCTATACTTGCCCCACCCAATTTTGGGACTTCCTGGGACTTCCATTTCAGCCTGGATCTTCCATTTCAGCCTGACACATGTAGACTTGGTACCTGTTTACACTGCTGTGAACCTTCCTCTGAGCCGCATGCAGTCCAGTAGAGGCCAATGAGCTTGGGCACCACCCTTGTGTCACAATTGCAAGCATGCTTGACTGTAACAGGGCTATGCCCTTGAACGCTTGTGTTGTATGCAGGCTTCTGTGCAGCGCAAGAAGCATCATGGCACCCCTGGCATGCACAGAGACCAGAGCCAGCCCAGCCATCAGTCAGACAACCCGGCATCTCTTGCTGCTGAAGCATCTTCTGAGGATGATGCAGATGGATATGCCTCACCAAGGTTTGCATCTTGACACAGTACACACGCACCTCAGCAATTNATGTTGAGGATGTGCAGCACCCACCACCATGCAAATACATCCAGCACGCGCTCAGCTATGGTGAAAAGGGCTAACATAAANCACTGACTCAGCAGGAACTGAGCCAGGTCCAGATTACGCAGTGGCGGCCTATTTTGGCAGCATTTGATGAGCAGCTGCAGGTGGTGTTTGCACATTGCATGATTGCCTATACATCTTGTATGCATATGTGANACACGGCACGATATGCAAGGCTGTGCCATGCTCTGTTATGCTCCTATACCATGCTGCGCCACCTTTTGCCATGCTATGCAATTCTGTGTCATGCTGTGTTATGCTCTGCTACGCAGCACTCACGGCAGCATTGAGAAATGCTGNTGGCCCCATACCAGGTGTTGTTACAACTCTTGTCACCCTGCTCTGATACCTGTAGGTCCAAGGCAAGTTGCAGGAACAGCAGGAACGTGCACAGGCAGCTGAAACCACTGNGACACAGCATGTAGTCAGACTTGCAAGCATGGTCAGATGGCACATGCACAATTTTTGCATAAAAATTGCAGCAATGTCGTCGTGTTATGCATGTAGGCAAAATTGCCTGTTGCAGCGCACCACGTGCACACATATGCCTGGCAGTGGCAACAATGCAGTGTGCTTACAGGCATAGAGACAAGGCCAAGTATGACCAGGCATGCCATCAGAGCAATGAAGGTGTTCCTCCGGTATGTATGGCTGGCCAAAGNAAAAGCAGTCACAGGCTGCACACTGCAGCATAGACTTGCCAGGCCGACCACAAGCCACACACTGGATCTCAGTGTTACTTGGAGGCAGCAATCTTGCAGTTCTGCATCGTCCTTTCTTGACTTCTGGCATGCTCTGCAAACTTTGCGCATTCACTGTACCTGCAAAATGCCCACTCCAGGTCAGCTTGCTTCAAACTACTGCATACTGGGCTGCCAAAAAGGTAATGCACTTGGACAATGGTGACCAGTTTGCATTGACTCGGAGCCTAATCCTTGCAGGTGGAGATAGTATAAGGCTGCAGTGTAAGGTTGTACTTGTCCTCACCTTCAGCAGGGGAGGGTTGTGGGGAGGGTGAACTCCGCAGATCACGCAANCTCGCTGTCATGTAGACAAGTCCAGCAAATTCTCACTGCTGGCTGAACACACCCTTGCTGAACTGTTTGGTGTGAATAGTTGTGCATTTGTAGCACACATTCCTGCGTGCTCACTGCATTTGTCTGTAGCCTCTTGACGTCCATGTACTGTGCTCCAGTGCTGTCATTACGCATTGTGCTTGTGCAAAAGTGTATTACCTTCCAGGTGAGCCAGAGCTTGAAGGCATCTGCTCGGCGGCCACACTGAATGGTCTTGTCTCCCAGATCATATTCCATGTTGAGCTTGTCGGGCTGGAACAAATACGTAGCATTTGATGCATTGTATTTCTGCAGGAGACCTGCAAGGCACAGTGTGGGTGCAACCAGCTTTGCAACACCAATTCACATGTGCACAGAAACTTTTACATGACAACTGCCAACAAGGGTATGACATCCTCAGCGCTCATGCTGATCACCACAATGGCTTGCAATATCCACCATCACACAAAGGCTGACAAGCCTGTACCTTGAGGCTATTTCATGAAGCACTCAGCTGCACACAAGCCTTGCCACAGTAGTAGCATGCTTGTCTGATCTCAATTTGCTGACGTGCACAGACTGTGATATTCTAACAGACATGTGTGTAAGATGGATCTGTGATGNTGCAAAGCTTTGTGCCAGCTCTTGCAAACCCGTGACATGGTGTTGCGAATTTGTCTGCCCTGTCGGTTCTGCTGTCACAGCAAATCAGAGAGGGCAGTGAAAAGGGCGACACAGGTAAGGTTGAAAGTGTGTCCCCTCTTCTGTACAACACATGACCACTCAGGCGGCAAAATGCCGGTAGGATGCTTGTGCATCAAGTGTTTGCAGTTCACAATGCTTGATGCTGGCACTGCTTTGCAGCTCTGTCATGGTGTGTGTGTCATGGTGTGAGAGTCTGACTCAACAAGGCCCTGTGTCAAAGCAAATGTGTGTGGAAGGCAATGACAAAATGCGAACATGTGCTTTACTTTCTCTGCATGTCAAGGCCTACACACCAGAGCTAGACAACTGTAAATGCACCTACGGCCAGGTGCTTGCTNATTTCTGCCCACTTGTACATCTTGCCCGCCATACCTGAACCTCTCAAAATCTGCATGTACATATTGGCTATGTTGCAAATGCCTTCCTGTAGCTTGCTCGGTCTGCATGCCTTGCCCTCTTGCTTATCTACTTGCACCCAGCCTCCGCCTCCGTCTGTGAATAGAGTGGCTTCCATCAATGTACATCCAGCTGATGGACTGTCATCCTGCCGCAGGGCTGGGAAGATTTACGGCTGGANGCCCAGCTGCTGGCCCAGGAGTACCGCAACATGACCAGCAAGAGGCGCATTGCCCGTATTGCAGAGCTGGAGAGACTGCTTGCTGACTCACCTGCACCTGGCTTTCAGCAGGTACAATGCTTCAACAGAGTGTAAGGCATATCCTGGCAGCAACGGAGTCATCAATCTGGCTGCTTGCATGCCAGATGCTGATGCTTGAGAGGCCACTGCATACCCACTGGAGAATGTTGAGGCATGAACATACAGCGCTGCCGTTGGTGGTTGTTGACTCAGGGGACATGCAAATCTCGAGAAATGCTTGGGAGGCAAAAGTTGTTGACAAGCCCATAATGAAGTTGCAAATGAGGCAGCACATCACCAAGCAGCATATTTTCTGAAACAGGGCTAGTTTCTTGTATAGCCAAATGCATGTGCAGACTCGTGGCAAGATCAGCAAGGATGCTCATTTAGCATGCTAGAGCTGCTACAATTGCTGAGAGACCCGTCCAGACGCAAAAGCCTGAACTTGTTGAGCATGCGCAGGTTGACGGCAAGATGGGTAAGGGTGGGCTTTTGCTGGAGCTACGTATGCTAAGGCTGGCAGATCACCAGGCAGCAGTACGTGCGACAATNCGCAGCTGCATGATGCAGAGCCTCAGCCTGCATTTGACTGTTGCTACGTCTTGCTGATGGAGGAAGGTGTGGATGGAGCAGACTTTGATGTCAAGGTGACCTTGATATGCACCAGTNATTGTGATAGGCAGCAAATCAGTCAGCAAGTTAATACCTGCTGTTCTGGAGCCAGCCAATCACGTCAACCCATTGTGATGTGTCTCTGCCTGTGGCTAGCGTGTGATGTGTTTGAGCAGGCGCTGTTCAGGCGTGCACAACTGAAGGCACTGGTCANTTGTCAGCAACAAACACCCAGCAGCACACTGCTCCAGCCAGGGCAAAGGGCCATGTGATCCAGAACTTGTTCCGATTGCCCAGGTAGTTCAGCCACACAACAACCGANAGGTGTGGGAGAAGCTGTTGCAGCTGGAGTTGCAGTTGCTGTTGGGCTTGCAACAGGTGTCACAGTAAGTCCAGCAGTGGGGCTGGGAGTCGCTGGGGGAGTGGCTAAGGGTGAGTACACAAAAGGAGTGCTTGTGGGCACTGCTGGTGTGGCAGGTGAAGACGCCCCAGGGGTCACCGCTGGGCTAGCAGCTGCAGTGACTGTTGGGACTACTGTAGGTGTAGCTGCAGGAGTCACTGCTGGGGTCACAGAGGGGCTGGAAGGTTCTGGTGATGGGGGTGCAGCAGGATAAACACATTGAGTAACTGTGCTTGGTGCCACGACCACTGCAGCAGAAGAGCATCACATTCACATACATAGTAACAAACTTTGCGACCCTACTGCACTATGTTTGCTGTGTCTGGGTTCTGCAGTTCTACAGAATCACTGCATGCAAGCAAGTGATGCATCCTAATACGCATGTCTGTAGTAAAGTTTGTAGAGAATGTATCATATAATGCAGGCAAACTGCTGCGCTGCTGGCTGCAAGCGTTGCNTGCACCAGTATGATGTGCATTTTCTGGTGGTGTGTAGTACTTGAACTGTAGTACTTGCCAGTGAATTGCGAGTGCTGTTCTGGCCNTTGCACCTTGATAGGCAGGAAGTATATGCAAGCAGGTGGAGATGTGCGTCCTGGATGTGCAGGCTTTGCGCTGGAGTCTGATGTGCGGTGTGCAATGCAGGCAAATACATTGACAGCAAACACTACTATATGAGCAGAGCAGGGCGAAGCAGGGCAGGGCAGGGCACGGCAAGGCAGGGTAGAGCAGGGCAGCAATCTCAATCACATGCCTGCATAGAGGAGATGCCCAGGTCCAGCAGAATGCCATCAACACCTGACTGCGCCAGCTGTCCAGGCACCTGCTGCAACAAAGTCTTCATGTCTCTGCAAATCAGCAAGTTGTTCGNGGTGACGCAGTACACATGCCAGTGTAGCCGTTTTGTGCAGTCATTCTGGCCATCAGCCTTCTTGTTTTCAACAAAGGAAAGCTCAATGAGCACACGAACCTCTGGCAGTGATACATTCAAAGCGACATTCCTCAGCTTGATGCCAAGGAGCTTTCCTTGCTCAACAAGTGGCAAACCCGTGCAGCAGAAATGACAGGTGTGCTCAAGCATGTAACATCTGACTGCACCTCATTGCTGTGTGCATCAACATCCAAACCTGGCATTACGCTAGCAACAAATTAGGTCCACCCAAAGCTTCTCTACATAAAAACGCCAAACGGCNCCTGCCATGGCGCTGCAGCTGCATTTGCAACATGGAACGGGTTGTCAACCACAGGCCCGCGACGCAGACATAACAGCTGGAACATGCCTCCACGCAAAAGGTAGTTCTGACTGCATGCAACAACCATGACACACACCTTCCTGGTTGACTCCCAAGAGCAGATTTCACATGTGACCATTGCTGAAGGCAGTCAGCTGATTCCAGATGACTAAGTCTGAGAACATTCAGTTTTGTAGAGCATGCCATCCTTGCTTTTGCAAGGTCCAAGAATCCCTTACCTTGAAGAGCTCTTCAGCACCAAACTTGAGGATGGAGGCCAGCTCATCTTTGCCAAACATCTGCTTGGCCCCTTCAGTAGCGGCTCGGGGGCCCAAGATGGTGCGCCCGCTGGTGTCCATGCGCTGAATGACTAAGTGGTCCAGCACCATCTTTTGCTTGGCACGATGCAAGATGTCCTCTTCTACACTCCCGCTTGTCAGGAACCTGCACAAACAAGCAGGCATTTGGTGTTGGCACTGGGCAACTGGCAAAGTGTCTCTGCTGTGGATGTGAAGTTGACAGTGTGTAACAGTCTGCATACCTGGTTTGAGTTTGCTTGCTGGATAGCAGCACACATAGGCACAGCATTGGCTTGCATTTGTTTGTCCACAAGAAAACCCTTGGCATTGGCATGTCATGGCATGCTGTTCTACAGTCTAGGAGCTTGTATTGAAGCCTGATCCTCTGCCATGCATCAGCTTAGGGTGACGTATGACAAACTATTGCCAATGCAGGGTCAGTTGTTGCTGGTGTTCATGATGAACAGAGTGATGAGATGGCTCTGTCCGAGTGAACAACACGGTACACGGGTTGTACACTATCTGTTTCCGCCTAACACCCTTTAGCAATGAAGTAGGCATTGCAGTTGTGACAAAATGAACATGGCTAGATCCTGGATTGACGTGGGCATNTTTCACACCAGTGCTGTAATGCAGGTGCCCATCTACGTCAGAGCGCTAGACCTACGGCACTCTGCAGAGCTGAAAGCAGCTGGAGCCGACAACGTGATCACAGCCACCACCGAGGCTGGCATGGCACTGGGCAGCTGCATGCTACAGGAGCTTGGGGCCCGCCCCAAAGACCTAGCAGGGCTGACACGAGCTGTACGCAAACAACTAGACGCCCGCTCAGTCAACATGAGGCGACAGCTTACTAGCAAGTCCCAGGGCACCGATGGGTCACAGCCTGCCCTGACTGATGTCTTTGTGTTCGATCATGCAGCTGTGAGCAAAGGTGACCAACCCAGTGCCTCGGCGGGGCAGTCAGATGGTGACAGCTTGCCAAGAGGNAGCACCTTTGGGGGGGCCAGGCTATGCCGAGCTCAAATGTATCTGACAGCGGTAAAGTGTGCAAAAAATTGCAGCAAACATATCATCATGGTTCGGTGCCGCGCAGGATCTGTTGATTTGTCAGCTCGGCGTTCAGTGCAATGCTTTACGTGAAGGTCCTGAAACTACGTTTGAGTCATGCTGCAAGGCAGAAGTCATTATGCAGGTTGTAGTCAGCCTAGTCATGTTTATTCAACGTGCATGTGGCTGGATTCTGAAGTCTGGTCAGCAGTGCACAATGCAGCTAGACCTATCGGGGTATTTCGGTGCAGTCTGCTGCAGTGCGCAGGACCAGCGGTCTGCACGTCATTAACCGCACTCACATTTGCGATGTGCAAACGATGAGTACCGTGACGAAATCTCCACCCTGCAAACTAGTTTTGCTATTCNTCGCAGAGTGTGGTATGTACGAACGGCAAGTATTAGCGCCGCTGACACTGCTGGACAGGTGAGGGGGACCTGCTTGCACCGACACTGGACGCTCAACCGGGATTCTACATGCCACGAAAGGGCGATTAGACCNGGCGTTTGTTTTTGCCTTTTGCTTGTCATTTGGCAGCTCGCGTCAAATGGAGAGTGAACAGTGCATGCATTGCAACAAGCTGGCATAGGACATGCATGTTACCTATGCTGCCCAAGCATGTCTCACAAACATTCGCAACTGCTACGTAGAAACAGAAGCACTAGCGACATGTTTAGTCTGAAGATACGCCCCAATGTGGACAATGCTGTGGCTGCAGAGTGTGGCGACACCAGTGGGTCTGGTAGCATTGCCACAGTTTCTTTTTGCAACAGCTGTCGTGATGTTACCAAACCCAAAGGTGCCGCTGCAGTCTCAGGACTGTTCACATTGAAGTTTTTAATAAATTGNTTCCAATGTTGGTCACCTTGGATTGGCTGACATGGCATATTGCATGACGCTGATGGTCTTCAGTGTCAGGTTTTTATATGTTTCTAGGTGTTGCACAAATAGCAAGTCCCCATTCGATGCCTCGTCCTGCGCATCAGGTGACTTGTTAAACAGATGATGGATCGGCACAGCAGGAAGCAGAATAGACTACAGGTGGCAGTCCAGCAACAAGACTGCTCACATGCTCAGCAATGCGAATCCCGTACATATGGCTTTCTAGGGCCTTTTGCACATAGTGCAAACGTGTGAGCAGCTGGGGCGGCAAACTTGTGCAAGAAACAAGTGGAGGTGCTGAGCCTGTGATTACATGTGGTTGGGCAACATACCAATAGCAGATGGTGCGCATCGTTAAGCTTGTCAGCTAACGGCTGTGCCAGGACAAACTTCAGGTCAACTGGCAATGACTTCTCAAGTATTNTTGAGTGGACCGCTGCCAGGCTGGCACCTCTGCCGTGGGGTCTGGTGCGCCTCATGGCCGCTCACTGGCATGTCACTGAAAGACCGATCTACAGACCACAGCAGNGGGCATACTGTACCAGACACAAACACTGCTCAGTAGGCAGGACTGGATCCACCTGCAGTGAGGTGAAACTAGATTTGTGCTTATGGCCATAATAGCTGAGCAGTAGGCTGACAAAAAGTATGTCTGTTGGTCAAACAATTTCCAAGATGCAGTGTCGCCAGGCATGTAGCAAATGGCTTTATAAAGATACTACAGTCTGCTGGATACAAGCTTNCACATGACATGGGCAGCAAAAGCTAACTGCTGAGCATGCAAGCTGATTAGTAAAGCGTGAGCTTAGACCCATTCACGACTTGTGCAGGAGTCCTGCACACTGGCAGTTGCAGTAGCACCTTGCGACTAATGGAGGCCACACTGATGCTGGTGTCATCAGCCAGGTTCTGCACTTCCACTCGCAGCTCAAACAGGCGCTCATTGAGCTCCTCAGCNATGCTGTGCCTGCTGCTGCTGCTCCTGGGTTGCTCCATGCAAAGCATGACTGTCAAGCCGGGACTGAACAGCCTTCATTTGCACTGCCAGCTCACTGCACTGCGCTGTCACATGCTCGACCGCCGCCTGCTGTGCCTGCTGAGGTTGACCCGTTTGATTTGCCACTGTGTTCTGCAGCTTCTCTACGGAAGCCTGAACCTCTGTACATTTATGGGCCAGCTTGTCGAGCTGTTGCTGCTGTGCTTTNTTGTCAACAGCTGCATCTTCTTCTTCAGTCCAGCAGCGTGCATTACTTGTGCTGGCTGACAGAGAGGTGGCGGCTCAGACTGCACAGGTGCCGTGTTTCAGACCCTGCATGAATTTGCTGATGCTGCTGTCTAGGTGACACATAGTGGAGCATGGGTCTATTTCCAGCGCCTCTATACAGAACACTCAAGCAACAATTATTCTCTTTTCCTGTGTGACATGGCTAATTCAGGAACTGCGCTCTGCAGGCAAAGTTGAAGGAGGTCAGCGCTGGTTTGGTGTGTGTGCAGAAGCCCTCTTCAGGACGCATCATTACTTCTGGTAAGTTGACTGCAGTATGGCAACTCCTGTTATGTGGATGCTGAAAGCTGATGCAATGTTGTGTACAATATGCACCGCAAGGATTCTGCAAGCATGGCTGTAGTGTCTGTGGTCAAGCAATCATTCATGTAGCCCACCTGCTTTGGCCTCCTGTGCTCTGGCTGAAGCAAGACTAAATTGCAACTGCCATTGTAATACTATACGCAATATGCTACAGGGTCAAGGAGGCATGCAGCCAGAGGCCACATGATGAATGTCTACACCCGACCCCCCTACTTTCCTCTCCAACGCTACCTCTCTACACACACCCACACCATCAGCAGCATCTCCCTCAAGAGCCCTACTGCACCTTTTGACACGAACTTGTCTTTGGCCATCATTCCCTACACTGGCCCACTAACACTGACAGCACATGCTGCTGACAGCTTCAGTCACCCCAGGTCTGTTCTCCACACTTACAGCATCACAGCGCCCTTCCTAGAATCAACTGCAACCGCTAGTACCTTTTCGCCTTCCTGGCTGTCAGAGCTCAGCAAGTACAGCAGCCCCTCTGACCGGCGTGCCTCCACCTCCAGCAGCAGTGTGGTTCCTTTCGCCTACAGTCAAAAACGAGTTGTTGCTAAGCGTGATGGCACAAGGCTGGATCTGCTAGCCGCGCTTCTTGAGCACATCATCACAGCAGCCAGAGCACCTGCCATCGCATGCCTTACAGACNTCAACGTTGATTCGAGGGTGAACCTGCAGTCAAGGTCAGTTGGCTCGTGACTTTTCGGTCGACGCCACCCGTACTAGTGTTGCTGGTCGTGATGGCTGAGCTGAGTGCTCTGAGTGTGCGTTGCAGAAACGGTGGCACTGCACAGATACAGGACAGAGCCCCAGTGACNAGGGGCTCAGTGACCCCACCCCCTTTTTTCAGGTGGGGCGATCCCTGATATATATAATATAACCAAATGATATAACATATACAATCATATAATATATATAATCGTATTATACATATAAACAATCATATCAAGGGTGGTGTGCTGTGCAGGCACTGCAGTCCAGGCCATACAGGAATCAGGTAGGCATCTGCCCCCATNGTCACCTGCTTGAGGATGGACTGCGTCCTTTGAAGGCCACATTGTATGCCCTGTTGCGCCAGCCTAAGGCCTGAGCACTGACCACAGGTGGAGCGCCTGCAATGCTCTGAGGCACAAAAGGTGTAGGAGGCACTGCTGCCCGGCCAACTGTACCAAGCGGCGTGGGTAAGCCAGCGGCATCTGTGGGGGTGGGTTGCTCAAGGGCATCTGCCGGTGCTGATAAGGTCTTGCCAGCTGGAGTGCTCAAAGTAGTGCTGGTATGCTGACCACTATTGAGTCTGTTTGTCACTGTCAAGGCTGATGTCAAGAGCTGAGGATCATTCTCATTGCTTGCAGCAGAATTGTCATTGCCAAGCACCTCTGAAGCAGAGGCATAAGCTTATTAACTCTGAAGCCAGAGCAGGCTGGTTGAGGCAGTGAATGACAAGCATTGCACATCTTGCGTAGGTATGGCTACCTGGCGCAAACCGTACACGCGCGCTGGATTGCTTTGGTACAGCACCGGAGCTTGAACGACTTGCTGATGTGAGGGGACTCCAGTTTTCTTTTCCTCTGCAAGGGCTATGAGAGTCAGCTAGCACAACGGTATNTAGCCCAGGTCTGGCTGATGTGTATGCAGGAAGAGGGCCTGTGCCTGAGGCGCGCTGGTCAGATCTGGCAAATGCAGCTGCAGCGGCAGAAGCATGACATCAACATGAAGGACAAAAAACTGAAAGACAGAAACATACAAGTGCAGCAGCTAGACGATGATTTGTGGCACACAAGCAGAGCCCTGGCAGATCTGCAAATTGAATATGACAAATGCAGTTCCGACGAAGAACTTCTGCAAGAAAGGTCATCTTTGCTGGCTGACCGAGCACAGCTGTATGAGGCACAAGCCACCATAGCTGAGCTGGAGGAGCAGTACAGCGAACAGAGGGCTGAACTGCTCAGAGTCGATAGTGTTGTAGACCTTCTCACTACAGATGTTGAGTACTATGAGGAGCGGATCAGGTATGTTTTGTCAGCGGTGCATGGCTGTCTGGTTTATGCACAGCTTCAAGTATATGCGCACCTACAGTCATAGCAGGCCCATTGTTGACTTGTCAGTGTGCAAGATCATACACTGCCTGCCTTGNCCATTTGCCTTGCCATACATTCTGCAACCCAACAGAGACCTGACTACCTGCTGCAGGCAGGAGCAGGCATGGGCAGGGCAGCAGGCCGAGGGATGCCAGCCCCAGCAGCAGGACAAGCACCAGCTGTAAGCCTGCTCAAAATGCGCATCACATTCATGCACTTGTTTCCTGACTTATGCTAATGCAAGCTGCATGTCTAATGCGTGCGTACATTGCAGCTAATGTGGCCTGCCTTGTGAATGTCATATACAACTTGCTGCTTTGGCCTTAGCAGTCATGACTGGTTATGCTGTTTGTGTGCTGTGTGCGTGCGACAACTAGTCAACAGCACATGGACTCAGTGGATCCAGTACTTACAATCTTTTGCAACTGTGGCCTGTGACTGTACATAACTTGTTCATGTCGTGCTGGGTGTGTGAGCATGTCATACAGGCACTGTGAAGTGTGACACACACAAATCTTTGCTGTAGGGACTAGCAGGTCCAGCCAGAGGTGTGGGAGGTCCAGCACCAGGCATGATGCTCCCCCGCCCACAAGTGCAGGCGGCACCTGTCATGAGACCTCCTGGCCAAGCCCCACCCTCAGGGCAGGCTGGACCCCCCAGACCTGGCATGCCACCCCCTGGCATGCCTCCTCCAGGGGTACGCACACTAATCGATACATCATTGTCACAAATTGTGTGAAGGGTGCACTGTATGAATAGTTGGGCCAGGATATGCATCTAGGTTCTGCACAAAATAGAGAGGTCTGCAGGCAAGTTAGCTTTTTGCCGTACACTGCTATTTATGTGTTCTGTTGCACAAATGGTGTGCTGCTGTACATCAGCTTGCTGTCTTGATTGAATTGCCTTAACAGGTGGGAAACCAGNGCTCCGTTGCCGTGTATGCAGTATCAGGGACAGGCACAATCCCCAGATGGCCGCCGGCTCATTAAGCTGCACAGGGAGTCGTAGTGAGTCTCTTTGCATCGATTCCTTCGCGCCAGTGCGGGAGGAGGCGCGACACTAGCAGCCATGAAGTTGGTTGTNATGGGCCAAATGCAGTCATTTGCACAGCAACTTATGCCGTAGTCATGGTATAGCGCATGTGTCTGGCAATAGCACCATTTGACAACACCATAGCATGGCTGCGGCTGTCAGCACACAGACAGGGTGTTCTTTGCAGACATGCATGCAACATGCATACAATGCTTTCAGGACGGGGCGCATAAAGCTTACCTCCCATTCCTCTTTGTACTGGTGCCCTTGCATGTGCAGTGTCTTGGCATCCACCAGATCGCCCCCCAGAATGATTGCATGTGGCTTGAGGTATGGCAGGACATTGCGTGCAAACAAGCTGCACCAGCAGGAGCGTCAGTGCCAGATGCAATGCAAGGCTGCCCAGCTTGCATGGGACTGCTTACTGCAGGTCTCCCTCTTTGTCTCCAAAGCTTGGCAGGTAATGCTTATTGTGTACTGACAGGTGCAGGTCCGAGATTTGCAAAGCCAAAGACACGTCAGCTCCTGCACATCTGCCTGTATCACAATGCACCAGGTTTAGCTCACCGTTATAGTGTGAGCATGCAGGGTCTGCAGCCATTTAGGCAAGGGACAGGTGACGAGCACTACGATTGCGGCGTCCAAATGGTATCACACCGTCACAATGTGTGAAAGTTGACAACAATCATGCGCGAAAATGTCCTACAGTCGATGACCGAGCTGTGCAGCGTTTAAGGTTGGGGCAGAAGTGATCGCACCAGACGTAACAGCCCACACAAAAAGCCAGACGGTAAGCGGTAGCCGCATAAGGATCACACGCTAACGTGCAGCTCTTAGCTCCTTGACCACAGCAGCAGTCAGCAACGGCTACTTTGTCTCTATGTTACTTTGTGTTCCTGTATATCCACTTTGCTGCCAGGAAATGCGGCAAACGCGTTGCCCATTTATACATCTAGCGTGGACCACCGATGTGGTGCCATCAACACGCACATCCCGCGACCAGCGCGGCATGATGTCGCACAAGACGNATGTGCTGGCAAGCCATTACGGCATCTTGCGCATGGAGATCAACGCTGGACAGAATGAAGCAATGATTCTGGCAGCAGGTGCTTCCCCTCCGGCCACTTCCAGGGCTGAAGCTCCACTCGTCAGGGCATGTTCGTCGCCCCGCTGACCTTGTCACGAGCCATGGTCAAANAGCGTGCACCCACAATGATGTATTGTCACGGCATTTCTTGAACCGAATGCTGAGCTTTATACTAGCACAAGTCTGCCCCAGTAATGGGCAACTGCAGCCAAACGGTCGATGCAGCCCATAGCACTATATTACGTATGTCTCAAAGCTAGCCAACCCAAACTTGGCAACTACATGCCACTTACAATGCAACAGTCGGGGGTTTTCTAAAAACGTGTACTGCACAGCAGCTGCATATGCACACTACGTCTCACACGCTCCAGCTCAGCCGCTGCCAAGTCCTGTAGCAGCATGTGCCTATCCAATATTATGCCTGCAAGGTGACACCCAAATGCCTAACCTTGGCTACGAATGGCTCTTGTGTTGCAGTCGCCACCCATACATTCTGTCAACATGCTCTACTGGTACACTCAACTACTGCTTGCTCTACTCGCTGTTGCTAACTGCAGAACACTTTCTTGTCTGTCTGATCAGCTACTTGGTCACCTTCTTCAGGAAGGCCTGTAGCTCAGAGGTGTATTCTTGAGGATGCTTGCGGAGGTGGGAGCAGTGGGGTGAGTCATTGAACTTCTTCACAGTCATGTCCAGGTTTCTGCAGCAACAGTCTGCTGTATGACACAGACTTTCACACTGCATGCACTGTGGACAATTTATTGAAGGGGTGTGCATCAGTGCAAGCTTGCTAGCTGAGTGTGGGGCACAGTCACAGCCTCATGCTGCTACCTGTGCAACAGCACGCTGAGTCTCTGCTGCGGAGCAGGCAACCACGTGAACGGCAGCATGCACTGAGCTGAGCTGCATGTAGTGGTGATTAGAATGCAATGCTGTCAGATGTTTGGCTGAGCAGACATTGAGAAGTACTGATGCTGATTGCAGTATATGCTGTACATGAAGGGGGGCTCACTGCTTTTGCTTATGTGCAAACAGGGGCTCCAGGTGTTGCACTTCACAAAGCTTGTCAGTGCTGCTATAGAAATACAGACGCGGCACTGGTAGAGTCTCATCCATCATACGATTCCTGCATGCACAGGCAGTCAATCTGGAATTGCGCTCTAAGGAGCCACACTGCAAGGCAGCTTGTATGTTACCCAAGGCGCATTGGGTGTCAAATCGACCAGAATGTAACTGCAGAAGGATCTGCAACTTACCAAAAGCGTTGTGCCCCTTTGGTGTTGAGCAACCTNTGACTTGGCGCAGGCAGCAGATGCAGCCAAGTTTGCTTCTGACCGCGTGCCAACAGCCTTACAGCAGCAACAGCTTCAGCGAGCAGCTTTGCTACAGTCTGCTCTAGCACAGCAGCCGCAACACCCTGTGCCTGTGGAAGAGCAGGTGCGTGTGCAATGCATTACTGTCTCACTATAATGCCCTGTGAGTGGTGCCTGGTGCTGTGAAAATGTACGCTTCATCAATTGTCTGAACACATGTTGGACAGGCAAGTCTGGAGTTCCCAGTGTCGTTGACGCTTTCGGGCTTGCCACAGGTGATTCAGCTGTATGGGGTGCAAAAAGGCTTTTTCGACCAATGCACACTAGCCAATGTGCAAGCATCTATCGAAATTATAGTAGAATCCTTGAAGCAGACACACCCAGATGCGCTAGAGCGCATCAAGAGGACTCACAGCTTAGGCCCAATGGCAGAAGCGGTTTTGAAGGCAGCCTTGGAGGAGACTTGCAAGCGACATAGTGAAGCCGTCTCTATACCAGCAACTTAACTTCCCGATACAAAACTTGCAGTCAGTTCGTAGGGCATTGAACAGTGAACTGCAGTATGCCAACACGTGTCGCTGCAAGAAGATGGATGTCCATGTTGTGGTCACCTGGATTGTGACTGCCACACATAGCACTACATGTACACTAACTTTCTGCTGCAACATTCAGTCATCTGTGCCGGTGATAGTATATACTGCTATGCTAGCCAACAACTACAAACACAACATGTTGACACCAGAGTCTGTAACAGAATACTGCATGCTAGTTGCTAACAGGATGGTCATTGCATAGCTACGATTGTGTCGCCTCTGTGTGTCATATCAAATGAGGAACACAAACGGCTTGCTTGCTCCAGTGTTGCGTCTGTGGCTGATGACTTCGTCAAGATTGCTGCCCCTCTGCAACACACATGCCAAAATCAGCAAGTATAACCGAAGTGCCAGCACATGTTGGGTGACAGGAGACAGCATCCTTGGCAGGCATACTCTGAACGACAGCTTACCTTCTACCTGCGTCTTCCTTTCTGCATTGCTGCGCAAAGCAGCCTGTACCTCTCGTACCTGCAAGCAGGGCACAAAGATTGCTACCACAGTCACATGAGCTAGCACCTGCNTGTACAGTGCCATGCCATGACATTACCCCGCACACCTGGAGGCTGCTGTCTATGACAAACCAATCACAGCAGGTGATATTCAAAAAATGCCGCTGTCAAGGTCTCAGCATCAAGATTGTCAGGCTCTGGTTTTGCAACTCAAAACACTTTCCATGCTGTGCACTGTGCTGCTTTAGCGTGGGCTTCAGACTGCTGACAAGGCTGATGGGCCACTGANACAGGCAAAGATCAACAACCCCATCATGCCAGACCAGCCGATCTGAGCTGTATGGAACACGGCACGGCTGAGCAAGCTTGCAATGTACAGCGCCAAGCTTACCTGCATCGACTGGTGCTGTGGTTGTGGCGCCAGACTGCATGAAGAGGCTCATGTCGAGCACCTCTACTGGAAAGGGTGCCTTGAGTAGCTGTAGGCTCTGAGCTCTGGCATACAGTGCAGCTCGCAGAGCAGAGGCCACTTCCAACAGCTGCTTGCACCTACCTAGGCCGCCACTNTTGAGAAGCTACGGCAGCAGCATGCCCAGCTTTTGGCATACAACCATATCCTGGTAGAAGAGAACAATCATAGGCTCATGGACCACGCAGATTTGATGTCTGAGGTATGGTGCAAGTTTCCATCAAACCTCTGCTCCAGTGAGAATGCCATTTAACCTACTGGAAGAACTGCGCAGCATGCTGTCACTCACAGCTTGCTCTTCAGTGCACGTCTCTATGTANCGATTCAGCGTCATATGCCCTGCTCTGACCCCACTCGGCATGTTACTTGCAGGCTATGATGTCAGGCAACCTCACCTGCTCTCAGTTGGTCAGCAGCTACGTCCAGGTAAGGAATTTAAAACATCTGTATGCTTCAGCGCTACAGTACATGAAAGGCACTACCAAACCTGATGCACTGCCCGTGACTGCTAGCTTTCATGTGCCAAGCAAGCATGCCAGGNTGATGGGCACTGAAGCAGCTGCTGCATTGAAGAGTTGCTATACAAGGTTGGAGGTAGCCAGCATGCACTGCACATGCTGTCAACTTGTCAACATATGCTGCAAGGGTGACTTGCCTGTCTTGAAGACCAGAACAATCTGCTGGCTANGCAGTACCTGCAGCAGTACAGCACAGGATCCATACTTGCGCTGACAAGGCTATATCTTTAGATAGCCAATTTATTGCAAGTGAGAGCAGACAGCATCTCCAATGTGCCCCTCCTCTATGTTCCTTTCACGCACTTTGAGCTTTGCAGCTTGCCCATTGTAAAAGATGATCAGGGTGGGCACACAAAGTTGCGTGTCCTCCTCAGGAATTGGAGGGAACGGGTCAGGTTGTCAGGGGCACAGAACCATAAGTGTATGACGGAGTGCCGAGTGCTGCATGTCATGAATCGCTTACATTCTGCAGTATCAGCAAGAGCAAAGGCGTAGCAATAGCTTAGTGGAAGACTTACGTGCTGCCAAAGAGCAAAATGTGCACGTGGTAAGCTCATTTGCAGCGCTTGACTCACAGCTTTGCTCTTTGCTTTATTCATGCATGCATGCCTGGTGACTTTGCGTCTCTCCTGCACTGGCGAAGCTGTGATGTAGACCTNGCAACAGTATGTGAAAAGAGAGTGACAGTAAAGCACACCAGTTAGAAGTCACCTATTAGGATGTAAGGGTACTTCCACTGGTCTGCTACACTGTCACTCTCTTTTCACACACTGTTGGTCCATCATTACAAAGCTGTCAGAGGGAGCACTTGTAACAAGACATCCTTGCAGTCATGGTCAAAAAGGGCAAGTATGCCATGGCCACAACTGAGTGCGCCCTCAAGACCATATCTGANTTCCCCATCCCTCTTTGATGTGCATGAACGCGTGAAGTCTCCAGCAGGATTGTGACACGTATAATGCATATGCATCTCGGCACCCAAGCTGATGAGTCCTTGACCTTGATCAGCTTATATTACAGAGGTTGCCCAGCATGCAGGCGTTCAACGGCATGCTGTTGTCAAGTCTTCGCTGAACGTTGATTTTAGAACGCAACGGACTTCCAATCGCTGCTCTGACAGAGCTTACTAGATCGTCAAGTAGGGTCTGCGGAAGTAGTCGCTGCACTAGGTGCACCTAATGCAACTCGATGACTAAACGCCTTCAAATTCTGCTAATTCTTCTGAGTTCTGCTGCGGAAGTTTTGCATGCTTGCCGACAACATTGATTGAAGCTTCTCTTGAACGTGCAATGGTCATAATCACAAGCTAGACTNCAAGTTGGAATTGTTGACCTACCATACAAGCAAGGATGCATGTATTGTTTGATGAACACAAAGCCATCTAGCAGAATATAGCACAGANAGCGGGAATTTTGCACAATAGCTGCAGGTGGTGCAAGCGCAGGAGCGCAGCTCTACAGGCGAACAGCCCTTCATCCTCCTGTGCAGGGTGCTCATCACCGCCTCTGCAACACAGCAAGGGAGCTCGTGGTCTTGCCTCAGCAATCTTCAGGCGATGAAAGTTGCTTCTGTGCATGACACCCAGTCAAGTCCAGAGAAAGCTTGTGCAGCTTAGACACTTCGTTTGCGTAGGGCAGTGCTTCACTTCTGCTTCTGCTCGCTGTTGCAGCAAGTCATCCAGGTCCAATGCTGCCATCTCTGCTTCCAGCCTGCATCATCACAGTGACATTATGACAGTTCAAATTTTTGAGCACTTGATCTGTGCAACTGTAACAAGCTGAATCGGGTCACAGGTATGAAGCACATCTCACTTCAAGGATACAGGCTGCAAGCAACAGCTGAGAGCTCACAGCACATCTCACTGCTGCTGTCTGATATGCTGCCTTCGAGTTTCCCAGTGATGCACTGCTCACGGTTCCAAAGGAAACAGCATTGCAAGATGTAACATATGCTGCCTTTTAGTACCCCAACAATGCGCTGTTTGGGAATTGACGAACATGGNTGTGAAGGCAACAACACTGGCAGGGCACTTGTGGCAGCAGCCCCCGATTGGTCTGGCAAGCCCTGCATGCTGGTGGTATTTTGTACTAAAGAAGGCTGNCACTATTCCCTGCAGCTGCATGCATCTTGGCGTCATGCTGCGAGAGCGTGGTTCCCGTCTGCACGGCTCATCTTGCCAGGTCTTGCGTCAACGAATGGTGTAGATTTATGTACCTAATGTGCGAGCTCCCGGTTGGTTCATTGCCGGACAAATCGAGCTTGGATCTGTCAGGAGGCTCTTGGTTGGATGCCGTATAAGCTGCGTAGCACTCAGCTGGAGCGAGCAGCTGTGTTCAAAGACTTCTCACCAGAAGAAAATCAAGGTGTGTCTCCTCAACATCACTTGCTTCAGACCCATACGGGTCCTTTACGGATGGAGAAAAGCATCCCTTGTCCACTGCTAAATTTCTGACGGATCCTGCAGCTTTCCGGCAGCTCTGCATCAGCCATCAGCTTACAGAAAAGGATGTGGTCGAGCAACATGTCCCAATCCTCGTCCTTGAGATGTTTATGTTCAACTTTTCGCAGGTACGCGTTAAGCTTGCACGCTGCACCTTCAAAATACGGCTGGCTCAACAGTGTCACAAATGCAGGTGTCTTGTCTGCAACTGTTCCCACACTTGAGGACACTGGTCCTGTCACAGCAGGTCAGTTGTATGTGAACATATGTAATTTGCAAAATGCAAATGTTATGTGACAAGCTGCTGTTGCATGCTTCAGGCACTCCCCGACATCACTGGGCTCACAGGCTGTCCCTGCCTTGAGCAGCTATGGCTGACAGAAAACGAGATCAAGCAAATCACAGGCTTGGAAGGCTGCCCCAAATTGCAATGTCTGTATCTTTACAGCAATCAAATCGCAAGCATTCAAGGCTTGAACCACCTTGCGAAGNATCAGCCAACCTCCGCCAGACCCCAGTCCGCCTCCCCCAACAGTCAGTCAACCCCCACCTGTCCCAGATTCCCCTCCTCCAGTCATCGATGCACCTCCACCAATGCCCGGTCTGCCTCCCCCTGCATNAAGTGAGAGGCGGGGTTGACGCATCAGCAGCTGAGACACCTGCCGGTGATGATCGACTACTGATGCTTGGGCTGGCTGTGGCAGGGGTGTTGCCATTAGGTGATGGAGGGACTGTTGCTGCAGTGGGCGGTGAGTAAGCAATGGCCGCTGGGCTTCGACTGCTGACTGACGGTGACAAACCGGCGCTGGGGGTGAAGACTGGTGTAGACACAGTGATAGGTGAGGGACTTGAGCCTGCTGCTGGCAAAGTCACAGGGGTCATAGTTTGCTGTGTGATTGCTGATGGTGGTGCACCTGATGTGAACACTGGTGATGCAAACGCAGTTGTCTGTGGTGTGGTCACTGCTGTGGAGACTAGTGGTGGTGGTGCAGAGGCAGTTGTCGACGGGGTGACTGCTGCTGTTGGGCTTGGCGATGCAAAAGCAGTTGTCAACGNTGCCTCGAGTGCCAGCTGCCTACTGCTGCTGAATTCAGACTGCAAGCTGACTTCCTTCGTGATAGACAGGGTAAAGTCGGCTGTCAGTTCTTCAAACGTCACAACCTGTACAGCAAATTCCACCAGCATTGAGTCCACAGGCAATGTTGTCTGTGTCTGGCAGGCACGGCATACCTGCTGCAGCTGAGAAGGGTTTGTGACGTGCAAGTGAACGACCCTACTCTCGCCCTGCTTGACATACCCAAAATCCAGCACCGGAGCCTGCTGAAGCATAGGTAAGAAGCCAGCAGAGCACCAAAACACGGTGGCCGTTGCGCGGTACGTACCGGCATGAAGCGCTGTAACTCCAGCGTGCACGATGTTGCCCCACGTTGGCTGCGAGTCACGGCCGGCATTCTGACAGAGCTGCGCAGAGGCGGTGAGGCTGATCGAGTGATCACGGTTGATCACGGCGTGGCTTGCTGTGTCGTAAACGCCTCTGTAAACAGTTTTCCATCTTGCTTGAGGGAAAGGCGAACCCAGACGACATCTCGTCCCCTTGGCAGGGTCAGCCATACAACCTGCTGTGCCATTCATGCAGGTTTCGAAAATGCTTCGGAGCNCCCTTGTGTGCATGTGCATACACAATGTGGTTGACCTCTGCATGAACACATTCACGCGACGTGAAGCCCTGTCACAAACTA
Organism: Trebouxia gelatinosa; assembly: GCA_000818905.1. NCBI lineage: Eukaryota > Viridiplantae > Chlorophyta > Trebouxiophyceae > Trebouxiales > Trebouxiaceae > Trebouxia > Trebouxia gelatinosa. Next base: position 680,459 of record KN805272.1, on the reverse strand, counting down.
TGCCATGTGCATCAGCTCACAAGTGCATGGGCTGACATNGCTACAAGCATGCCCAAGAGGATGTAAATGATTCTGCTCTAATTACTGTGAAACAAGGCCTTCTGGATATAATGTGAGATGAGCAGTAGCTGTACATGGAGGCAGCCATGCCCAAAGGCTCAATGCACATACTGATGTACAACAAAGCTGCCTTGCAAGCAAGCCAACTAGGTGCCAGTCTTTGCAGCTGTCTCTCCTGGGTGAGTGATGTGCCGACCACAAAGAGGTATCAAGGTGTTCCAACTTGATGCCACACGACGCANTTTCAACTTTGCAAGCAATGCTCTTTGTTGAGAGCGATGCCAGTGCATAAATTGCACACTCATGTGTGGGGCCACATTTGTGGTGTTGCTATGCAGGGATTCACCTAGCAGTCGCCTACATCAGATCCGGAATTCACCGTCCTACTCCTCAAGCCATCGCTCCTCACCACATGCTTCTTCACCTCTCTCACGCAGAGCGTCTTCTGGCATGTTCAGGGATGTTCCACCACCCCTACCCAGTGAGTGGTTTGCTGGCATCACTTGCATGCCATGTTGACCTTGTGTACCTGCAATCGGCAGTGATCAAACAATGTATACTGTGGGCTGCGCATTTGACGGTGCTTTAGGCACAGGCTGCATGCCACAATCAGCTCTGCAGTCTTGTGTGTGCCTACAAATAACTCATGCTGCACAGCCTAATTGACAGTGCAGGTGCAATCTGCTTGTAACAATTGCTAAGTGCAGTGCGGCACAGTTTTGCTATATACCCACACACAAGGCGTCTTACTGTGACACAGCTGTCCTGCAGCCGGTCTTGAGGTACCTAGGCCTGCTTTGGGAGTGACCACTGTCACCCGCTGCATCTGGTTTGGTGGGCTGCCGCGCAACCTCCCAGAGTCTGAGCTATTGAAGGAAGTCAGGCCCATGGGGGAACCACAACTCATTCTCTTCATAGACTGCCCAGAGAAAGATGAAGCGCTGGTGACATTTGAGACCTTCAAGTGAGTCACTCCTTCCACTGAGCTCTCTTGACATTCATGTTATCACTTGCTGTCGTGTTAGCTGGACATGCGCAAACTAGTCTGTGTAGCAATGACGTTGACTGCTGAAGTGTTACCTGTGCATCATGTTGCATGTATGTGCATCAAATTTATGTTTACATAGGAATCCTAGCAACTCCACAAAACCCCGCCTTGCAACCTCATCCACTGACAGTTTCCGTATATCAAACTGGTCCTTGATGAAAGCATCACCTAATTGCATAACAACTGCAACTTGACAGGCCAATACCTCGTTCACAGATGCCGCATAGAGAATGAAAATACTTTCCAGTGNTCCGCTGCCTGTCTTGGCTGTTGCTGTAGACAACCTGGACCATAGCACAAGAGCCGTTTTGAGACAGCTAGATGATCTGTACATGGCCATAAGAGCCAATCACACTGCTAAGTCGTAGGTCACGAACACGCCGACTGTGGCGAATGTAGCTTGTGAGTAGAGTTAGCAAGTTAGAGCGGACCTCACGTGTAGGTAGAGAGTGTAATTCCAGCACTAGAGATATGCTGCTCAGCAGGAGTGTTGCCCTACGGCGCTATAGGTACTCTTGACTCAGCCAGTGTGCGCAGCTGTATGACCCGATCAGATCTAGACATAATTGGACTACTGCACAATCTACTGTCACTTCCCAGTTGAAATTCTTGATTTTTTGAACAATTTTATTCAAACTGTGGCTGCTACGGCCAGTGGTGTCTTATAGTCGAGGCTTAGTGGCTCTCCTGACAAAGCAGCCTATGTAGCTNGCTGCTGCTGCTGCCACCCACAGTGCTGTTGTATTGCTCTCATGTATATGCTCTTCTATGACTGCTGTTGTCACAACAGAAGTGTGTGCCCTTGGTTTTGGTTGTATCTATGTACTGACAACATGGCAACTTGCTGACGAGCTGTTGCAAGTACTTAGAGGCGCAATGCACATGGCATGCTGCTGTGCCAGCATAGCTCCACTGAGACAGGTAATCAGGCAATGCACATGCTTTGACAATGCATAGAGCGAAAAGCAGAGTGACTGCTCAAACCATGTATGGGTCACATGCAAANTGCTGCTTGCTGCAGGGCATGCAAGGCATGTACTGCAGGAGAGGGAAAGGCTTGCAATCCAAATGTGCATGCTGTGCCTGATGTGGGCCTCTGTGCTGTTGGCCTGTGTATTGTCACAGGGTCTGACTGGTTGAGTANCAAATTAGGAGACAAGCCACATGGGCTAAAAGAAAGCCAACAGCAACGCCATGAGGCAGACCTTCAGACTGCATCACACACCAGCGCACGGCCTAGCAGATTTGTGGACGCAAGTCAGAAAGTGCCTGTAGCTAAGCCACAGGACCGCCAGGAGCTGATACTGCAGAGGGTAGGAGCATTTGCTATCTCTGCATGCGCAATCAGCATCGTATCATGTGCGTCAAGTCATAAACAGCAATAGGGGAGGTGGGTCAGCAATGCCAGGGTTAAGGGTCTGCATGCAACATGGTTTGTGGTAGTAGATATGCATCATATGGGACAGTAAGCTGTGGCGTTTCAGTTTGGAGCTGCTTGCTTCGCTCACCCCAAGCAGGCATTCAGGGACAACATGTGCGGCTGTGATGGACTCGGAATTGTTCGTGCTAATGCCTGCTCAGCCCAGTTTCTTCAGCTGCTTGTCGATGCCTGGTTGTACTGCAAAAGCCATCTCAAGAGGGCTACAGATTGCTGAGAACTGCTGCAACCCCAGCTTTAGATGCAGCCAGCATTCACTGTGGGGCGGGCCCTTGGCTGTGGGGCAGATGCGGGAAAGCGTCTGCTGCTGTGTTGACGTCTTCAATCACCACCAAATCAGTACTCGGTAGGGTTCAAGATGCGTGAAAGATGCATCGTGTGTCGCCAGCCAGTTGCTATGGCACGCACGCCCATGGCGTTATGGCGTGGAAGATGAGTACAAACTTGCTGAGCAAGAGATGATTGTGGTGCAGGAGAAACTAGNAACGTCACTGTTTGTACAGGTGAGTCATGAAGTAGTACCGCAGGAAGGTCAGTTGTAGCCAAGTAGTCATGCAGCTTGTCTTTCTGTAAGGCAGCAGCAGTTGCCTCGCAGTTGATTTCTTACGTAAACTTGCATGCATAAACGATACAAGCAAAGCACCACAGAGCTCTGGTCCTGTCAAGCATGACTCTGGTGTGCAAGCAAGCAACTCGAATGTGCCAGGGCAACAGCGCTTCTGGCCTTGGGGTACCTTCAATTGCCATCTGGCTGGGGTATGCCACAGTTGTCACGTTGATGCTGCATGATCTTTTGTACTGCTGACTTCCCATTTGACAGCTTTGTGGTCCTGACCCTCAGCCACAGGCTTGAGATGGAGCTGCTGCTCATGATATGCAGTCAATGTTGGTCTGTGGCCAACACTCACAAACGTCACGCCTGTCTGCTTCAAGGCCTTGTATAACAGCTCTTCGTTGTTTGTATCTAGTGCACTGGTTGCTTCATCCATTATCACCAGTTTTGGTTTAGATATGATGATCCTGCACCAAAGTAAAGTATGGTCAAGCAGGCAGACTGCAGAACATGGGTCAAGAATCAATGTAGGACATCTGACGCCATAGTGTAGAAGCCTGTTCACAGGTCATCAGATCGTGAAAAGCTGAGGCTGGTTGTTTGGCTTTTCCCTTATTGCTGAGCAAGAAGCTGAACAAGATATAACAGACGCTCTGTTACATTTTGATTTTGCTTTGGACGATACGGTCACTACTTTACATCACCAAGGGGTTATGCCATTGCAACACTGCATCAGTAGGACTAGCCTATTGCATAACAGACTGTCTAAGCAGAATCAAACCTATATGCATTGTGCTTCAGCAATGCGCTGGCCTACAGTCCTGACATGTGCTCCAGCCATGAATCTATTTTGCAAGTGCAGTCAACATACCTGGCAAAGGCAAGCCGCTGCTGCTCCCCTAGGGACAGGATGCTGGCCCAGTCAGCAATGCTATCCAGCCCCTGCCCATCTTTTGCTGACACTCTGTCGAGCAGTGGCCCAAGTTGGACCTGCCTCAAGACGTCACCTATCTGTGTATCAGAGGGTATGGGCCGTGTGCTTCTTGACTGGTTGCTGGGGCGTGGGGCACCGCTGCTGGAAGCTTCTGCATTTGAGTGCTGCCTGCGGCAAGATCATCAGCATTGCAATCTTGACTTTCAAATTGACTTTCAAATTCAAAATTGCTGTTGCAATGACATGGCCGTACAGTGACCAGTCATGGACCCGCAACATGCTTGGCATGTTGTGATTGACATAACACAAGGTGTGCACCTGTCAGTGTGCTCAGGGCTTGCTGAGTGTTGGTCGGGGCCTGAGGTGGCCCAGGTGGGGTAGAGCACCTGCTCCCTCAGGCTGCCCAGCACCATGTAAGGCCTCTGAGGCACAAACATGATGTCGCCTTCCTGCCCAGCTGCTACAGTCTGGCCGTACCTGCATGCCCAAGTGTGCTGTGATACATGATGTCACGTATGTGTAGGCATAGCCAGCGTGAGATGCAGTCAGGCTAGTGTGGTTCATTGGCAAGCATGCTCAGTAGCAATTGGAAGTTGCGTAAAGTGCAGCCTACAGCTGTCTGCAGTACAGCACAGTTGTGAGCAGGTTGCCAACTGACATGCGCCGCACATTGTGGGGCAGGCATGTCAGCATTTGCCATGCAAATGGTCTTGCAGCGACAGATACGCTGTCGCTGAGTGTTGTTGCCCCAACATTGCAAGCATCGTGAGGATCACACAGATGCTCCTTGTTNCAGGTATGCTGCAGTTGCCAGGCACGTGAAAAGTGTGTGTACACACCACAATATGGATAATGGCGGATGATCTGTAACGATCNAGTAACACTGCTGTTCCTGTGTACTGTACATGACAAACACCCAAGCAGTTGCTGGCAAAATCTCAGAGAGCATGCTGAATCGCTAAAGCCCAAGATTAAAAAGCAGTGATGTGCAAAGCAGACCTGATGAGGTCCCTCAGTCTCCTGTGCAGCTGCGCCTTCTTGTCCAGCCTCTTCTTCATCTGAGCCTGAATCCTTGAGGTGTGTCAAGTCCCACAGCTTGAGGCAGCTCTCATGTGACACACTGGCTAATGTGGTGTGGTCCCCAGACAAAGCTAACCGCTCAATCGGGAGGTCCTCATCCCCGCCTAGCACCCCCAACANACTGGGATGATGATGATGATGATGAAGACACTGAAGGGGTGCTTGAAGACAGGGAGGTGTACAACATGGACACTGGTTGGTCACTGACTGACCTGGAGCTGGATGATGCAGACGTTACTGATGACGACTCACAGGTGAGTGTGTCTGGGATGTAACACGCATAACCAAGCGAGAAAGCTGCACAAGCGTCTCGCTGACCATAGCTTTGATGTTGATTTGAGTTGTTCATTGTCACGCTGTGATGTGCCGCCGATGCAAAAATTGCAAATGAGGCTGGCATGCCAAAGTAGCTCGTGCATGTCTGCTGCTCACAAGAGGTTCTGGACGTCAACTGCAAATGGTAGTGCGGCAACATGAAGCATGAGGGCGAGGGAGTGGTCGCCTCACTTGCAAGTGATTCTAGGCTCGCAGGCNCATGCACTTTGGGGTGAGCTTGCTGAAGCAGTATAAGCATGCAACCATAGAGCTTTACCTCAAAAGTCTGCTGTCGTTAAAGTAATCACCNGTACCCGCCCCCCTCCTTTGTCAACCTCTTGTAAGAAGCAGGGTCAGCTTGAAACTGTTTCTGGTACCTGTGATAGCAAGACTCATCCTGGGGCGACATGCTGGTCAGCAGAACTCATTTGTGGTCCCAATGTGCAATGAGCCAAAGGCAATAGGCACACAGTGTGCATACCAGCTGGTGGTGTTGAAGTCTGGCACTTCTGCAGCTGGCTGCTGGTGGCAAACTGTTGGCACACGGCCTACATTGACAAGGCAGAGTGGTCAGGCACATGTTGCGAGACTGTATGTCTAAGCTGGATGGCGAAGCTCGCCTGTATACTTGGTGTTGCCCTTGACTTGTAACGGGATAGCGGCAGTCTGTGGGATGTAGCCGGTGTAACCTGGCACGCCAATGTCGCATCGGTACGTCAGTGCGCTTTTGTTGCCAGCCTGCAGGAGCGTGCACGTGGTGGATACCGGCGTGAGGTGGGCTTGCGAAGGCAAANCTAAGCTAGGCAACCTCATTCTGCTGGGCACAGTATTGCGCACAGATGACTAACAGACCAAAGAGCTGAAGCCATGTCACCTGAGTTTCATCTAGCTGTCCCGTGTGGCTTGGCCAAGACTTTGCTTGGTGGACAGTTGTGGGTAGTGAAGCTTGACAACCCATAGAGCTGAAGCACTACCGCTACACCTTCATCTAGCTACCAACAGTCAGGTGCCAGGTGATAGGCACACATATCTACAGAACAATGGCAAACAGGGGTCACAAGTTTATGACAGGTTGTCTCAATGCCTACANGCTCTGACACAGCGTTGAGGTCCATATGCTATTGCATCGACACCGAGCTGGTATTGGGCACTGCAATACCTGCCCTGTTGTGTTCTGCGCCTCGCAAGTAGCCATGCCACTGGGCACGGTGCTTACGATTGTGAAACTCGTATTTGCCACTGTCATCAGGTGTATGAACCTTTCTACGCTGACTTTGGACCTCTGAACTTGGGATTGTCATACAAGTTTTGCAAGAAAACCCAAGGACTCCTACAGGTGAGTGCACCTGCACTCACAACCTTTCAGATAGCTGCAGTGTACTGCATACAGCTGGTGACATGCCACATGAAATCAGACAATGGGCTGTCCCAGCAAGCTNAACTTTGTATGTGTGTGTGTGTGTGACATTTGCATGGACACCTAAAGATAGCCTACGTCTGACTAAACTCTACATTTTCCGAGATTCCAGTTTGAGTTTGTGCAGAACTAGAGGCAGCCCTGGTTTAAGACCAAGCTTTGCCTATAGCTTACAGGTCAAGCGCATCATCAGACACTGTGCATGCAGACATGGTTTGGCAACGTGTAAATGCTGAACATGGAGGACATGGCTGCAGCAAATGACCGCCACAAGTTGTGTTGCGCGACACAAGCAGCCGCTGTTTTGAAGACATATGCNAGATGCAGAGGCTGTTCCAGGGCTTGAGGTGATGCTTATTTCGTGCACATCAGGCAGTCACACCAAATATTGGCATATGCAGGCATGATGTTGNTGCAACATCATGTCATGCTGTGCATGCTTGAGTACCCTCCATGTATATGTGTAACATGCACTGGCTGTCACAGGATGTGAAAATGTAGTATGCAGCACATGGAGCGTCTTTCTGCTGTTGCATACTGCCATGCAACACTGCCATCCTGCACCCCTATACCTGCAGTATCATATGCATGCTGCAAGGTCATTGTAAATAAAAGAAGCCATAACTGAATCCAATCCCATCGCAATTACCATGTGAGCTGTGTGCAAGAGCTCGCAGCGCAACATGCTGAGTGCACATTCCAAGTTTTACTCAGCCCTATTTGTTTGGCCCACTTGAGCAGCCTATGCATCACATCATTACAGACAGAAGCCCAAGCGGTGAATGTTGACAAAACACCTGTGACACCGTCTTGTCGTAAATGCCATGAGACTGGCAGCAACTTGATGATCACAAACCCTCTAGGGCTTGTTGGCCGGTTCTGAACAAGAGTGCCTAACACTGGCTGCAGGTAGGCAAGCGGCAATGGGAGAGGGTGCTCGACATGGTGGGCAAGATCAGGGGTCTCAACATGGAAGTCTGCACCACACTGGGCATGCTCACTCCTGANCTTTTGGACCACATTCTTGTGCTGCATGGAACATACTTTGATGCTGCAGCAACCAGCCTTAGGGCTCTTGGAGTGCGTGACATATCATAACACAAAAGTTGCGTGTGGTNCTCTATGCACAGATGACTCATCAGTGACAGCAAAATGAACTTTGCATCACAGCTTTATCTCACAGAAGACATTTGGCAAGGTCATGCAGCTAGAGCAAGCTTTGATACCTTTGTGGCATCAGCCATGATTGGTATCTGCATATGACCCAGGCCACCCTTCTTGCGAGGGGTCTTGATCCAAGCTAGGTGAGTCTCCTCTNGCATGTCAGCAAGGCATAGCAGCCAGCTTGCACTGTGATAGCTCGGAAATCAAACCTCAACTCTGACAGCTGATTCGTTGATCATGAGACTGCTTGTGAAGCATCTTATGTTTGGCTGCTGACACAGCATTTGCATGATGCAGACGTTTGCTGTGCAGGTCATTGCTACATTTGCCAGATGAGACGCATGCAGCACCTAACAGAACACACTCACACCCCGACTACTTTATGCACTTGTGCACACAGTGACATCTTTGCTGAAAGCCAACAGCAGCACAGGCGCACAATACACTGCCGCCTTGTCTCGCCATACAGCGGATGCACTTAACTGACAACCTGACACTGTGGCTCTGTGCATAGGGATTCATGCACAGCAACCACAAGCCAACAGAATGCTGTCTAGGACCGAAGCAGAACACACAGTAATGGGCATTCAGTTTGCTTATCTTCTGATTTTATGCATGAGGTGTAGGAGATGTGAAATCAACGGAGCTGTATGGCATATCAGGAAAAAGGGTTCAATAATTTGGCTGTCATGAGGAGCTTACAGACTTTACTATAAGGCTTGTCAGTGCTGCTTGGAGTTATTTAATGACTCTTGACATTTAGGCAAAGGNCGCCCTGCAGAGCAGCTGCACAGCACTTCATTACAGCGTCTGCCTTGGTGTACGAGACTCCCCATATCTGCTGCCAAACAAGCTAGAGAATCTGAATGATCAATAGCAATCCTTTTGGGTCATGCCACTGTGCATCACGAAGATCAGGCATGTGGTGCAGATGCACTGCTGACAATCACAAGATAGGCAGCAACATGGCAACCTATTACGCTAGAGTGGCATGCAAGCTGCAAACAGGATGTGCTACATCGTTACAGCCCTGCAGTGGTCTGCTTACCTGTAACAAAGTGCAGGCACTACGCGCAGGTATAATTAGTTGGGCCAAAGGCAGCAGTGTCAAGAAACAGAGCTGCACATCATGTAGTCTGAATGGCATACTGACGTTGCTTCACATACCGGTGCCTGGCTTCCCGAAGCTCAGGCTCTCCTTGCATAGCATCAAAAACAGCAACACCTGCTTGTGTAATCTCACTGCCAAGCATTCTGGAAGATTTGGCATCTGGGAGCTGTGCTGTGCTAGATTTCGCTGCCAGCTCATCCTGATGACAAGCACATCTCCGTTAGGGGGGGAAATTACTAAGTTATAAATTGGGTATTTATATACNCCTTACATGGAAGGGCTGCAAGCCATTCCAAGCCCAAGTATTGTTCAGAGTCTGGCTGCCATGCCACAGACATCTGAAGCTTTGACTTTCTTTGCTGAATTCAAAGCTTCAAGTGTTGCCATGCCCAACATTTCTTTTCATAATTTCACCTCTTTGGCTCCTCAGTTGATTGAGTTTGCAATCTACAGTGATGTTGTTGCAGCGTATGTGTACCTTGAGGCGAACATATCTGGCAAATTCAGTGACAACGGCATGTTGCTGCTGCCATGGCAGCATACATCTGTAGCATTTCTGGCTGAGCAGCCATTGCAGGTCCAAGCGTTAATGGACACTCTGACAGCCCTTTCAGTATCTGACACCTCTNCTCATTTTTGCAACAGCAGACGTGCAGACACAAAAGTTGTTGGCACACTTCCTCCTACAGAGTTACGGGTCTGGCGACGATAAACGTAAGGATGCTGCCCTTCAAGCTCTCACTTTCTTTGAAGACGTTGCCCCATCAAGAGCATCTGCAGCACTAGAGTTGCTGACTCACCCGAGCTNGAGGGTGTCATCAGGTATGTAGCTGCTGACATAACCGCCTGCTGACTGTGTTTGCTGTGTCAACTCTTCAGCGCTGGTCACAGTGCTGTCAAAGTGTACAAGATACTGCAAGCACACGAGATGTTTCAATGCTGGAGCCACATTGCCGCCGTATAGGTAAATGCAAAAATGGTCATCAAATGCTGTGAGTGCACCTGGAAACTTTGGCGAAGGTGTCCCCAAAGCCTGTGCTTGGCTTGACTTTCAAGCTGGAGGGTACTGCGTGGTCGTTTTAATGAATGCCTGTATGCACATGGATGTAATCAGCACACACATGTTTGGGGGGTTGAAGGCATCTCCTTCATGTGTCAACATTGCTGTAGCACAGGCCTGACAGGGCATTTACCAGGCCCAAGCCTCACCTTGGCAGCATTGCAGGTTCCAATACACCTGTTTGCAGCATGATAGACTTCATAGCATCTGCTTGTCTTGGTGCACTGTACATAATCAAGCTGACAGTGACAAGTTTCCATAAGGAAAGGGACATCTTGCTTGCTACAATCAGCTTGGTGGCCAGATCAGTGTACAAAGTCCACTCGAGACCCTGCTAGTGTGTTGCTGGTGCCTCAGCCGGAGAAGCGTTCCTATAGCCATCAGCGACCTGACAATGCGAACATGCTCGCGCAGTCCATGAGAGGCGAATCCCCCCATTACGTATACATGAGCTCCGANTGCTACAATCCTTATTGAACTGCACCTTTTTTGACGCTAGAGCATCATAGCAACCAGTGGGCGCTATGCACAGAATGGGCGGCTCAAGAGACCAGGTTGGATTTAGATTGCTGGCTAAACCCTCAGTCTGTAAATACAGCCATTGACTGTATTTGACTTGCCAAGCTCGCATTACAGCAGCATTGGCTGCCTACATTTATAGTTTGACTGACAGCAAGCATCATAGGGTTCGGCTGCTAGCATAGGGTCTAGCTGCCAGCGAGCACCATAGGGTTCAGCTGCCAGCATAGGGTTTGACTGCCAGCAAGCACCCATACTATATTGGTCANCGGCTTTCACAAGAGCTGCAAGATGCGCTACAAGCAGACTCCAAGCGTCAGGCATGCGCCACTGGAATGGTGTNATGAGGGCCAGCAGTGTGGACACAATGCTGTTGTGGATCTGATCCTGCTTGCTGCTACGCACCTGGGAGAAACAACACAGATGGGTCGCATACCAGTTGGCCACTTGCAGCTAAACCTGAAGCTCTGGCATTTGAGTGGCATGGCAGCTGTCCACAGCTGCGGCCCCAAGGCCACCATGCCTGTGCTGCACTGTAATGTGCTGCAGAGCCCATGCTGCTTTGCAGAGAGGCTGCAATCCACCTGCAGACTGTCAGCTGTGCATGACAGGCCATCAACCACCAGCTTGCATGCATGACAACAAACGTGAGCAAAGAGTCTAAAGGTGTGGCAGCTGTTGGACATATTTGCTGCGAGTAACACCACAGGCAGACACTTGTGCAGAATGTCAACAGCATAGTTCTCAAACTTATGCCAGGGACAATGTCAGTAAGTGGCTCTGTGGGTCTGTGTGATTTGCAGGGTGTCAAAAATGCAGTCCCAAAGAGCATACTGGGCTTGATGAATGTGGATGGAATGACGAGGGAGAATGTAGCCAGCCACTTGCAGAAGTACCGCTTGTACCTGAAGAAGATCGGAGGCTTGACCTCAAATGCCAAAGTGACCCCTGAAGCTCTGCANGTCATCATGGTGACACATCAGCAACAACATCCCCGTACACACTGATGCCAAATGTATGCCGCAGGAGGACCAGCTGTATGCCTTTGGAAGGCCGACTTATGGCCGCCTGGGCAGGGACGATGTGGGCGCCTCCAGTGATGATGCTGTGCCTGATGCAAAGCCTGTTAGTAACCTTGATGGCATCAAGATTGCAGGCATGGCCGCTGGTAAGGTTCTGAGGGCTATACACACCTTTTAATACGCACCCTGTGGAGTAAGCTCATGAATGTGCATCTGGACCTGCTTACCTTGCAAGGCAAGGCAATTTCTTAATGTGTGCCAAAATCATGGCCGCATTCTGAAGGGCATGTGAGTCAGACAAGTGCTCAGCATCCCAGCAGAGCGCAGCCTTTGTTGAGATGGTATACACATGGGATGTATACACATTATATGTGCACATACCACTATGCGAACAGGCATCAGGTTGACATAGCCTGTTTGGCACAGCCCCAGCAAGCTCAAGCGTTCTGAGCAGCGTGGTAAGGTGCAGGCAGCTCTTAGGTCCCTCATTTTGCAGGAGGATAACAATTGTAAGACATTCTGCACCTCCTGCGCGGTGCAGTGTACATAAGGCCTAGTGTGGTTATACACATTCCCACTTCAATCATGTCTGGATTGTAGGGATCATGGTGAGTGGGTGTTACAGCAAGGATGGGCAGGCCTACCTGTGGGGCGCTAACACTAATTCCCAGCTGGGCAAGGGTAAGCACACAGCCCGGCTTGGCATCAACATACTGTGCTGTGCTGTATCCCTGTGCTGTGCTGCATCCCTGTGCGGTGCTGCATCCCTGAGCTGCGCTGCGTTGTATTCCTGTGCAGCGCTGTGCTGTAGTGGCTCGCATTGTGCAGTGAGGCTGTACACTGCCAGAGACACCAAACATGCCTTGTTTTCAATCTCGGTGGTGTGCAATGACTTGTGTTGCCGCTCTGTGCTGTGCTGCGTGTAATATGTCCACATGCAGGTGATTGCAATAGGGACCTCAATCACATTTTCGATGGTACCTTACGTAGCCCACCGTTGGCTCAGCTAATGCAACCAGGCTGTGTAGCGTGATGTGAAACAACATCACATTGCCCTGCCAGACTTGCAAACTGCAGCATGTACGCGTATGACCAGGTTGCAGGACTCTGACTGACACCATGTGCAGGTGACGATGATGAAGATGAGCTCGTGCCGCTCAAGCTGAAGGAGACGAAGCGATTCAAGGACAGGAAAGTGGTCGGCATGGAGATTGGAGGCCAAATGGCATTCCTTCTTGCTGTTACAAAAGGCACTGCCGCTGCTNCCAACCTGCAGCTTCAAGGCACGCAGCACAACAGAAGTCAAACAACAAGCTGAAAGCTGTCAGCAAAAGCCAGATCGATTCTTTGAAGCTGCTAGAATGGCCAGCAGTATGCCAGCAGGTTAGCAAACATCCTGCTGCACCACCACCCCGCAATGCTACCTTCACGTGTACCCCAGAGTGCGCCACAGCATGCCACATGCTTGCTTTAAGCCCCAGCTTACGTAAGAAGGGCATGAGTCTTCAGTTGTTCCTGCTGCTTGCATGAGAAAGTCTCATAGATTGTCTGGACAAGCTTGAATGCATTTCCTGCACGCTTACAGTCTGTGCACTGGCTTTGCTGTAAGGATGCTATGGTCTGTGCGTGCATTCACCTTACAATGTGAGCATGCTAAACGCACTTTGCTTGCATGCTCGCCTCCTGCTAATTGTACTGCTGGCAACCTGTTATGCAGGCTGTCGAGCTGTTGTCCAAGGCACCTGGAGTGTCAATGATCAACGATAGGAAAGGTAACAAGTTCCCCACACCTTTGGATGCCTCGCATCAGGATGATGTTTATGTGGGCAGAGTGCGGCGAGATGTGTCAAGATCAGATCAGAAGGGACTTGATCTGTTCGTATGTGGTGATCAGATCAAGAAGGGTGCAGCTTTGAACGCTGTGCAGATAGCTGAGCTTTTATTGTGAGGCACAAACGATGCGACTTAGTCACCTTGACAAGTATGCTGCATCAGATGCGGCTCGTTTCTGAGTGCATGATATGTCAAGGAACCTCTGCTGTGCAAAACGAATCAGACGTCGCACATCTTAAGTGTTGGGAGGTGCGCCCTGTAGCTCACTGACATAGTGTCCAGATTCACAGCAGGTTTAATGGTTAAGCTGTCTGACGTGCTACCATGCAAAACAACAGTGCTGGTGCTGGCAGCTAGTTGCTGCGACCTGCTGAGCAGGTCCAGGAGTGTGGTTCTGTCAATGTTGCTCAGTCTAGTCGTCGGTCTGTTGTTTACACTGTGTGACTTACATGATCAACCATCAATGTGGTGTGTGTACATCAAGACACATGCAAAGTATGACAGGCACATACTCCCTCCAAGTCCAATGCATCAGTACTGTGGCACTGTCAATCAGAACTGCAGTGACACATCGTGTCACACAGCCACTTACAGTTGTATTGCGTTATCTGCGTGCATGTGTGGGCATGTGTGGACTTTTGGGGNTCTTTTTATAAACTGGCTGCAGTTACACCAGCAGTGTTACAGGGTTGCAGTGTAGGGTTTGAGATATTGAACATCCCAACATCATCTTGTGGTAGCTCTGGGCACTATCATAGTGTTGCACGCTTGAACTCTTGTCTTGGGCTGTAGCCTTTGACCTCTTATATGGCTGCAGTCACAATACAAGTCTTTCAGGCTTGAGGACTGAGGTACTTGCTTATGATCTTTGACTGTGCCATTCATCTTCTCAAAGTTGCTGCAAAATATAAACAAAAGGGACCTGCATGCCTTGAGTTCTCCTTGCTATGCTCATGCTTGATTGGGTGATGTGGCATCTTGGGCTGTACACACAATCAAGCCAAACTGTTGCCCCACTTGCTGTCTGGGGATGCAAGACACAAACTCACAATCTGTGATTTGTGGCATGAAGAAGAGTGAACATGCGTATGACTCAGTGACAACAGTGAGTTGCCACACTTACTGGCAACTCAATGCCACACTCACTGGCAGCTCGCTGCCACAAGACCTCTCCTCCTCTATCTACCTGGACACAGGCTGCTTCTTCAGGGCGCTGGACTCAGCAACATTCTCCTCTAAAAAGTTGATGTCACTACAGTTCAGGTGGGTTAGACACGGCAAGCAGGCAATGACTAAGCCTGTACCTTTCAGCTGGGCCATCTTGACCGCCACTTGGATGAGCATGACTCATTTGCTCCAGTAGGGCAGGGCCAAACTGGGCTTGCCCCTCCAGGGCTTGTTGAACCTCCGTCCTGACTGCTGGTTGATGCCTTTGGCCTCCACGCAGCAACACCAACAGTCCAGTCAGCCCCAGCGAGCGCTGACTCGGAAGCTGACTCAGCACCAGGCTCAGGAAGTGCTGAGTCAGCTTGCGAGCTGGGTCGGCATTGGGTGTGGGGAGCATGAACAGCAGCAGCAAGCCTGCTCGCTGGGAGTAACGCCAGTGTGCCTGATTAGGACTGGCCAAGAACAGTAGATCAGTCATCATATCCGCAACTGTGCCAGGGTACTGTCCCTCAGANATTTTGTATGCTGCTTGTAGCATCTGTCTATAACATGTAGTGTATGATTTACTGGCACAACATACAATTGCCTACATCAACCACTATGTACCATGCAATCTGGGCCTCATGCTGACAGGGCGTCTGCCATTAGGTTGTGCTGTACCTAGTATACAGTGCAAATGCTGGCATTGAGGCAATTGCTTGGATTACTGACGGCAGGTTGTGCAGCAGTGCTTATGTAAGATACTTCAGGCCCGTGCTTGAGCCAGTGAGTGAAGCAAGTGAGCAGCGTCCTTGTTTGCTGCTGGTGGCTACAGTGTTGGCAGACTGTTGAGCAGCACCTGATGTTGCGGTGCAAACATGGAATGCAACTCACTGACGACATTGTGTGTATGCAGGGACAGACCACACTGTCATCCTGACAAGGTCTGGCGAGATGTACACATGGGGGACGGGTGGTCAGGGCCAATTGGGGCGGGTGGGTGCCAGGATGACTGAGCGCCATATGCATGTGAGTCTTTACATCCATATGATGCCATGGTTTGCATCACGCAGCAGGATGTGTCATGTCATGTACCCAAAATGCTGATTGCTTTGCATGGGTGTTGCTGTACAGAATGCCAAACATGCTGCACTGCTCTTGAGCTTCTTAGACTCTCAATCCTCACATCTAGGCTATGCAATGCAGGATTTGTTGACACAACAGCATATCCCATTGCGTCATTTCATGCAAGAAACCGGCACTGCTTTTGTATGCCATGCTTGGATGCATGATTTGCAATACAGGAGGTGTTGCTTGTGCCCCATCCTGTGAAGAGGGTGAAGAGGAGGCGAGGTATCTCAGTGAATGCACCCATAGTGGATGTGGCATGCGGCAGTTACGCCACCTACGCTGTAGATGACCAGGGGCATACCTGGGGTTGGGGGCTGAACAACTATGGCCAGTTGGGCATCCCTGGACAGGTAACATCTGCCTTCAGATGTAGGACTTCCAAAACCACGTGATGTACCTCTTCAACACTGATTGGTCTGCTCTTCACCCAACCTAATCATCACCTTCATTGTCACTGGTCCAAGTCTTGACTAGGTGCNAGTGCTGCCAGTGCAGCACGCTCAGCTTCCCAGCCCGCTGCTGCATCACATTCCACCTGCAGTTTTCATGCCAGCATTCACATCACGGAGCATGGTCCTGTGATGTGGTCTGCCAAATGTGTAATGTGTAGCTAAATGTGAAGCAAAAGCTTCCATTTCAACCAGCTGCAACTGGACAAGTTGTCAGAGTTGACTACGCGAAAGGTGTTGTTGGTTTCTACATGACCGCCATCAGCTGCACTGTAGTCAACATTTCCTGGACTTGGCTACATGCGCCAATGCCTGCTCTCTGTGCACGGTAGACGTTTGCTGAGCCTGCGCGGCACAACTGATCTCGTTTACCTTAACAATCTTTCGGGGGCATACGTACACTACGCCTTCCCGAGCATCAGCCACTGCATGCAGTCTCACCTTCAGGAGGAATTCAACACGCTGCGCAAGGTGTCGTNCAACCTGAAAAACACAATCAACAATGCTGTGCTGCTTGTGCCTTGCTTTGCACAGTCCACAATAGCATATGTAGATGGGCTGCCAAGCCATGCTTGGTGTAACATGTGTGTAACGTCTTGACCTGAGAAGTGTTGCAGCCTCTCTGGTACAGCAGCACCTGACCCATTGTCGCAGCTGCCAGCAGTCATGACTGCCATAAACAAAGGCTTCCCCTGCGCTTGCAAAACACCCTGAATATCAGCAGCAGATACAACGTATCTATCATTGCATTGTGTTTCTGGCTCATGTTAAGACACACTGTGCAACATGCAATGGCAGACAAGGCTCAGGCAGTGCAAGTTTTGTGGCTCACAGTAGCTTTGATCACGCACATGCTGCAGTGAATACTTTTGCCTTATACGCATGGTGCCATATATGGGTGTCCGTTTCCTGCATGAAAGTGGACATGCCGTAGATCTTTCAGCAAAGGAAAGGCAGATAACCCAGGTTGTGCTTGCCCCACAGGCGTGCGTGGTGTTACGCTGAGCTTGCTAGGTTGAATTATACATCCGCTTGTTTTGGTGTAACACAGACTAGTGACATACAAACACTGCTTTGCAGCAATATGACAAACCCAGTCCCAGCACAAAACACTCCATTGATGCTATTGCAAGCGTACGGAGGAGTTCAATTTTATCAAAACACATCGCAGCAACATGCTGAAGTCACTTGCAAGACATGTTGCAATTGACAACCCAGTGTGCTGACAGGTGTGCAAGGAGTTTGNGACAGTTAGCTGCAGCACAGTTGTGAACCAGGTGTAATGCAGATGCCTGCTATATGTGACCCTCTGCAAAAGGATGCAATCAAGACGTACAAAAGTTGTTGAGCTGCAGTATGATGCCTGTACAAACATACTTTCTTGCTGTACAGCTTGAGTCGCGCGACTACCTTTGCAGGTGGACAAGGCCACCATGAGCAAGCAACTGCAGACAGGTTCAGCATAAAGGTAAGCAGGCAAAGATACTAGGTACATGCAGACATAGCACGCTGTGACCCATGCTGCAAACAACAGAGCTGCTGCCAGGGAAGAACGAGAGATTGTGACCTGCAAGGGATCCATACAAAACATTAGGTGTTAAGTGGAGCTCCATTAGTGTGGCTTGTATACATAGACATACCATGCTGTCCTGGCTGCAAAGTCGTTGAGTGCAAAAGCTGCAGTGGTGAAAGCTGCCAGTACTCAATACAAGGCTGCGCTGGGCCGCACAGGGCGGCTACATAGTTGCCATCTGGTGAAAACGCTGCACTGCTGTAGACGCAGCTGCAAGCTGCACGCTCTTGTTGCAAGACAATGGGCTTTTTGGATAAGGCAGTAGCATTGACCACTTTCAATCTGTCAGGGCTGCCAGATGACGAGAAGGCTATGAGAGCACCGTGCTGACTGGCTATGCACACAAGTATATGCTGACCAGATGAGCCAGGAAGCTCGTGTTCAAGAGTGCAGCTGTCCTGCGACAAACAACAGTTGTGGTCTCAAAAGAACACTCAACAATGGCCACCGACCGCAGGCCCGCTTGCCTGCTGTCTCGAATGCAGGTCAGTGAGGTACAATCTTNCCCTCTCCCACCCCTCCACACAACACCTCAATCAGTGGTATTGCTTTCATGACAGACAATGCATAACACCGAAAGCCCTAGTCAGTGGCCAATACTGAACTGGCTTGCACGAATTCATGCTTGACTTGAGAGACTTGAAATGGAAGACTTCATTTCTTCATTCATGCACTGCCATGTCCTGTCTATACTCTGTGGCTATGCTACTGTTGTGCAGTTTTGGCATTGCTTCTGCTGCGACAAGCACTGAGTGCTGCATAGCGCATCGTACAGCACATGTGACAAGTTGACTTAGTCAGCTGCATTTGCATCCCAGCATACCCTTGGCCCATGTAGCCCCTGACCTATGTGAGTGACATGTCTACTTACATGTGACTTTGGTACTCCTGCCTTCCGCCTTGTGTCCACCCCAAAAAGATGCCACCGCAAAGCTCAAGCTCCATCACCCCGCTACTCATTCTAGGCGCAAACGTGACCCCCGCTCGACAATCTGTCACGTGATGCTTCTTGAGCCATCGTGAGTGCGCATGCATGACTAAGCTTTCAATTCCTCATGACATGTCTACAGTCATGCTTGATGACACCCGTCTAAGTCTNCAACTGTCCGCAGGTGATTCATGCATCAATAAAGCCCTTCTGCTACTGATGTAGAATGCATGTGTAGTCAAGGCCACTGTGCAGTACTCATGCCCTACAGTCTGCACTGGCATGCATGACTGATGTGCTTCCAGCCATGCCTGCGCACTGCAACATGGCATGTCATGCGCTCTGTGACTTGGGCTCTCTGACTTGTGACGTGGGTTACAAAGCTGCACTGTGTCAGCTGCAGTGGGAAAAGCATTGCTGATCACGCTCATGATTGCTGGACCTGGCATGGCTAGCAACCCATCAAATCTGCAGTGCCTGTGGTACTGAACGTGCATATCTGCATCATGCATATGACTGTGTGTGCATATTCAGGGCTTCATCACAGCTGTGGGCGGTGAGCAAGGGGGAGGGCTCAAGATTTGTCAAATGCCCATCAAAGTACATTTGGATACCCCCTGGCCCCTTCAGAGGATCCCCCAGCATGCCACCCCCCACAGGTGCACTTCTTCACCTGTTGCTCAGTCTCTGTGTGTGAGCAGGCCTGCAATTTTGCACATGTTGCTCATTCTCTCTGTGTGGTCAGCAGGCCTGCATGCCCATTGTGACCTGATATGCTCCTGGTTTTGCACACCGAACATGTGAACACATGTGGCAGTNCTGAGCATGCTTTGTTGGCCTTTACGAATTCTGTCGTAATGCAGGCACGGGGCTGCTTAAGCACAAAAATTGGGCATCAGTGCAGCCTTTCCGCACATCGTGAAAGTTCGCACCTACCGCCATGGCGTTCTCTGTATTGCACGTACTTAGGCGACCGTTGACGGGTGCGAGAGCAGCGCACTTTTCGCTGCAGACTCTCCCAGGTGAGGCAGTGCACCTAGTCCCCACCATGCAAGCGCCTTTCGCGCGTGGTATCTTTACAGCTTCATCTGTAGCGATCTGAAGTTTCGATTGCCTTTGCAGCTCGAGCATCAACTGCAAGGAGCATCAGGACTTCGACGTGGGCTACCTCTGCTAAAGGAGGTGAACACGCTCAGAGCGACAAACTCGACCAAAAAGACCTGACTCAGCAGAAAGGGTGAGCAGCTTACATCTTTGTGACGTGTCAGTCTCCCTGTTGTGTGCAAGTGCACCACCACTTGCAGTGCTCCTTACTCAGCTTAGCGAAATGGCACCTGCAGGGATGCAAAGCCCAGCTATTCAGGGGGACATTCAGAGCAAGATGTATCTCTACTGTTTCGACCACACAAGCTGGGTCCTTTCCAGCTGGCTAACCGCATGGTGTACGCTCCTTTGACCAGATGCAGAGCAATTGATTCGAATCCTCAAGATAACATGACGGAATACTATGCACAAAGGGCTCGGGGTTCAGAAGGTGGCCTGATCTTGGCGGAAGGAACTGTCATTTCTGACACAGGATATGGGTAAGCAGCGAGCATACGTGATCTGGCATGTGCGGCCACAGCTGTGCACATCGCTAAGGTGCAACCGGAATTCAGGATGCAGGCACTGGTCAGCATGAGGCGCTGCAATTGCCTAGGCATCTGCAAGTCTCCCTTATGCTTGCCATTGCTCTGACTGCTCATCAGTGAATGCATGTAGGTATGCACATGTGCCTGGCATTTACACCCCAGAGCAGATCAAGAGGTGGAAAGGGATTACAAGTGCTGTGAAGAAGGAAGGGGCCACATTCTTCTGCCAAATTTGGCATGTGGGCAGGTCTTCACATACAGGTGCTGAATGNGATACAGAATTTGTGTATGGTGGTGAAGCCTTTGAATCACCAGACCGGGGTTGATGCAAGACCACTCAGATTAGGATGGTCTGTACACAGTAGGGGAAAAAATAGCCAGTAGAGTCAATGCTTAGCCTGGACGGACTGTGCTGACTTGCGGGCAACCATGGTATGAGCTGTGGAAAACCGGCCTGCTACTTTGCCTTTATGATCCAGGTTATGATCAAGCCCAATATACCGAGCATTGACTTCAAGACACTTCATGTGAGCTGGCTCCAGCTATAATGTTACACAAATTGAGGAGTTCTGCATTGAGGCAATAAGTACAGCATACAACTTGACAACAAGTCACCAGCTAGTATAAGTCCTGCATGACTACAACCTCCGCTGCACTTTGCTACAGCTGCCTTGCTGAGGCTCTAGAAACCTGCATTGCTGTGTTTCTGAGCCGCTGCATGCTTCTTCATATTGTTTGCTGCAACATAACAGACTGAGCGGTGAACAAAAGAACACCAAGACATTCACCAGGACACATATGTGACACATATGCATACCATAATTGCGTACTGGCCTCCAACAAACAGTAATGCAAGCTTAGACGAATTTCTCATTATCAACGGCATGCCCGAATTTGCATATGCTGCCATTCAACATACATGACCTGGTGGAGACACTGTGCATCGCACTGCATGCGCATGTCTGTGTTGATCACAGGGCAAAGTGACTTACTCTGTGACTTGTGTGGGCATAAGATGGACTGCACATACTTGGCTACAGGACAATCCATTCTTAGTTTGGAGACCCCCGTGCCTGTGGCAGTCTGGAGAGCTGTACAGCCTTGAGGTCCTGCATGATCCTTCATTGTTTTGCCGAACAGCACGTTGTATACAAGGAGTTCCCCTGGGAACAGGAATGCCAGGAAACATGTCAATGAGTAGGACATGTTTGGCAGATGTCATACTCATTGACACATTCCCTGGCATTCCTGTCCCTTGGGGACATCCTTGTAGGCAGCATTTTGTGCAGCAAAAGACAGTCTGCCACATGGCAAGTCTCCAAATTTTACCTCAAAGAAGATGTCAGTCATGCTTCTGGGAGAACTGAGGCCTTTCACCTCGCAGACTTGCATCTGTTGCAATGGCTCGATGGCTAAGATATGCTGTGCAAAGACTTGTTGAGGCAGCACCATTGTGCTGTATGGGTCTGCTACAGCTACAGGACCTGCCATGTGCTTTGGAAATGAGAAAGGTACATATACCCTGCTTTTGAAAGTTGCAGCTGCAACAACAGCTTCCTGCTGCACCTAGCGTCGTCACGGTGCTGTGGCAACCTATGCGACACAGTGAGCCTACACAACGCAGTCCAACTCTGCGAAACGAAAGCAGCCCTAATCCAAATACAAACCCTATCGACCTTCAGGCTTAATTCGCTACACAATTCGCACCAGTTGCAATCCCTTTGTTTTGGTTGACACTGCTTACAGCCTCTGCATTTGCCAGGGAACCGTGAGGTCAATCTGGCTGATCAGTCTCCCAAGGCAGTCGTGCAAAGATTTGTTTCGATTCTGTCAAGATTTCTTACTCAAACATGTACACGCAGCCAATTGCAACTGCAAACCACACACAGATGCAGCCAGTAGCTCGTCAGATCAGTGTAATAACGAACTCGTAGTGCTGAACGTTTCAGACCATGTGAACCATGGCAGCGAAGCACGAGCTTGATACTTCATGCTTGAAGCCAGTGGGGCTGAAGGACAGGTGTTGCANTGCAGCTCATCTTCTGTTCATTGCTCAGCTCAACAGCTCCCAAATCCTGAGCCGACTCTTTGAAAATTAATGCTGGTATTCCTTGCTTGGAGTACCAGCATCACCCTCGAGAGAGAGGGATCGGGCCTGAAAGCAGCGAGGCTGACCCTGCAGGCCTACAGCAGAGTTGGGGCAGACATGCACCAGCTGCAACAGCATGCACTGGAAGACAAGCCAGAGGAACAGGAGTTGGAAGAAATCTTGCAACTCCCGTGCCTCTTGCTTGTTGCCAAGGGCATGCTGTCGCAGCTGGTGCATGTCCGCCTGAAGCCTGCTGTGGTCCTGGGTCAGCACCTCCTCCCAAGCCTCACTTGCCGTGGGCGCCCCTTGCATGCCATGTGACAGTGTTGCCTACACAGTGTTGAGATAATGAACAGCATTCATCACCAGCAGCTGAATGCTGTCTCGTGCAACTTGTGCACTGGCCACAACTTTGACCATGCAACCGCAAACCATGCCCAGCCCGTATACCTCCTTCTGTGTCTGGTACAGCCGCTCTGCAACAGGTCTGCCCATAGGCAAAGCCATGGACAGCTCATGTTGGGGGCTGGAGTCCCAGATGCAGCTGCTACTGCAGAGCTTGCTCTGCGTCATCATTTGGCTGCGTCCAGAGTATCTAAGCTCTTGAAGCAGTCAACTGGTGCCTGGAACCAAATTTGGTAGCAGGTTTACATGCTATGCTCCAAATGGGCTGTGCCAGGTAAGGTGCTTCAAAACAATGAGCTTGAGAGCCAGCAAATTGACAAGCCCGCCCTTTGTTTGAGTGATCATTCTTCAGGCTTCACTCAGTTTCACAGTGCACAAGCATGCTGTAAAGCGCTCTGGCGCTTGTTTTGCCATGTTGATCACANGAGGCAATGTTTGTAACACATGCACAGCACAAGATGGTCAGGTAGCACACCTCTACAAGCTCTGAGAAGACATACGCTGTCCTGGGGGCAAACGTGTAGAACAGGATCAGCACCCAAAAGTAGAAAATGGCCGAATGCTGAGCCAGGAATCTGTCCCACCACATCTGATCACCTCCTAGTGACTCCATGATCTGAAGGTGATGCAACTCATTCCACTCTTCTGCAAAGTGAACCTGCAGCATGTCACAGATTTGCCTGAGACCACATGCAAGCATCATGCACATGCACTGCAACATGGGTTTGCAAGTTCTGCCTCAGCAGGATGTGCAAGTGAATTTATTGTCTACAGCTACAACCGCTCAATCCACACCTCTGTGAAAACTTATAAGCTAGAAACAAGTTCATCTGTCCATGTTTGACTATACACGGAAGTACTAGTCAGCAAGGGAATTGAAAACCATTGCATCTCAACTGATGTATTCCAGTAGCCCAACACCACAGACAAGCCTCAGCCTTCATGCATCAGGACATGCTCACTACAAGCTGGCAGACTGCTGTAGTTCAACCAGCAGATGTTACTGCATCACAGGAAGTCCATGATGTGCTTGTAGCACTTTCCAAAGCTCACAAAGGCTTGGTGCAAGTAGGCCATCTGTGCACAGCTGCAACCTGTAAGACACATGGACAGAGACACTGCACGCAGAGCGTGGTTCAACACACTGTGACTTGTATTTGCATACTGGGGTCATTTTGAGACCTGTACTATCTCTCGTGGCAAATCAGCAAACCTCATGTATTCGCACACTCATCTGAGATTGGCACTGTCTTTCATGGCAGATCAACGGACATCATGCAGACACAGTGCTTAAACGAATGTGTCTACGTGAACAAAGACAATGCACACATAATGTGGTCCAACACACTCTGAATCGTCTTCACACACTTGTGTCCGTGTCAAACATGAGCTGTGTTCATGGCGGGTCAACAGACGGCATGTAAACACAGTGCTTCGGGGAAAATGTGCACAACTGCAGTCTGCAAGACACATGAATAGAGACACCGCATGCAGAGCGTGGTCCACAGTGATTTGGGTTCACACACTGCTGTCAGTGTGACACCTGCACTGTCTTGCATGGCATATCAACAGACATCACATAGACATCGTGTAGACACAGTGCATGGATAGTGTGAGAGTGTGCCTGCACCTTTCGAAGCTCAGCACCCGCCCGCCACCATCCCAGGGANGTAAGTGCCATGCGTAACAAATCAGGTGCAAGACACACAACAGCAGCTAGAACACACATCCCTTCAAAGAAGCCGCAGAAAATTCAGTATAGATTCCCAGTAGTGCACCCACCGACGATTCTCGCCTTCAACAACACAGCAATCAGAGCAAACATATGTGGCACATAGATGCCGCGACTCATGGTGTGTTTGCATGTCATGACATTCCAGATTAGGGTTAAACATTGAAGTTACGGGGCTCGGCATGCATCCACAGGCCTCCTGCTGGAGCCAGCGTGATTGTGACACGCTCTCTCTTNGCAATTGCCAAGTTTACGGCGTCAGACTCAGCATCGCAACATCTATGTTTCTTCAGGTCAAGCATGCCATGACCCTCACAGAGAAGATTCTGGCGAAGCACTCTGGAAACACAAGAGTTCAGCCTGGTGCCAACATCTGGACAGAAGTAGATAAGCTTCTCACACATGATGTCTGTGGCCCTGGAACCTTTGGCATTTTTGAGAAGGAGTTTGGCAAAGGGGCTCAAGTATGGGACCCAGAAAAGGTCATTATCATCCCGGACCACTATATTTTCACCTCAGACCCCAGAGCCAATCGCAATGTTGACATTCTCAGGTACATGACTGTGCTGTGTTGATCTGGCGATAAGACGTTTGTATGTCTCATCAACTGTCAAAGCTTGTATGCAGTGCAGCATCAAGGTCAGCATATCATTGACACACTGTCTGCCTGACCATGCAGAGACATGGTAAAGAAGTATGGTATCAAGT
The DNA here is from genome assembly GCA_000818905.1 of Trebouxia gelatinosa. NCBI lineage: Eukaryota > Viridiplantae > Chlorophyta > Trebouxiophyceae > Trebouxiales > Trebouxiaceae > Trebouxia > Trebouxia gelatinosa. The sequence continues at coordinate 655,113 of KN805272.1, read as the reverse complement.
ACTTCTATGACATCACAGACAGGGCAGACTTCAGGGCCAACCCTGACTACAAGGGTGTCTGTCATATTGCCATGGCACAAGAAGGTCACTGTCTGCCAGGTAACGTTTGTGTAGTGTAATACAATAAGCGTGTACAGCACTCTCTCAGCTTGGGTGATCATCACAAGAGTGGGCTGCCCATCTTTGTTGCTTGCAAGCACGGGCATTGACTCTCAGGGTGTAGCTCACAGCGTGTTGTCTGCCACAAAACCTCTTCGAGCATCTGAGGCCAAACATGTTAGCTGAAGGCGCTGATCCATTGCTGCATTCTGCCCCAGCATTCCATGAGCAGCCAAAAAGTCTGGATTNCATTGTGTCACTCACAAATCAGCTGCACAGCTATCCTGCTGATGATGCTAAGCTGCATAACACGCTGGCTTTGGTATCAAGTGGTGTGAGACGAGCTGCAGCTACAAGCTGAACTCACGTTGAACGGACGGATTTGATGCTGCCTTGGCTTGATGGCGACCCGAGCCTGGAACCAGGCATGTTGGCAGGTACTTATGTCAGCCAAAGAGCTAGGTTATTGCCGAGTCAGTCTCGGAAGGTAAGGTGAGGTGCTCAAGGACAGCACCCGAGGCCTACAGACGCGACACTCGCTATCTTTCGGTGCTGAAGTGCAACCCTGAGACTTCTCAGTGTTTGCCAGCACGGAGTTCAGCCTTGTAAACGTTCCTTCAGCCAGCCGGTTACGGCACAGGCATGCAGGCTCGCCGTGAGCCTGTCGTCTGCTTCTTCTGACTATCGGCCAAGAGGAAGGGACGTGACGGCTGAGGTGAGCAGCCCGCACAATGACGCTGTAAGAGGCAGAGGCAGTGCGCTGCTCAGTGGCACAGAGACCTATCGAGTTTCGGGAAGCTCGCCGGTTCCGTGAGTNAGCTGCAATGGCAGGGATCTTGCCTGCAACAAGACCATTGCCTGTGTTACTGTACCACTCACAGACACCAGACCCGTCAGCAGGCCAGCAAAGCATGTGATGTGGCGCCTTGAGCAGCAGCCTCAGGTGGTATAACCTAGGGCTTGTGGCTGGACTGGTGAAAGTACTCTTACATTGCATACTGCTTGCTCACACAGGGAGTGGTGGTTGAGCATAAGTGGTGGGGAATCTGCCTGATCTGGACTAAAACCCCAGGCATGCACTGCAGGGATGACAGCAACAGAGGTGAAGTGCAACTGCTATAAGATGCAAGACTTGGGTGTGTGCGCTAAAGCTACCATGCAGTGGAGCACACTCAGACTGAAGTCACTGTCACCTTGTGTCCTAGTGTTTTAGGAGCCATATTGAAGCATGGCTCCTCCATCTCAATGCATGCATGTCATCCCCAGAGTAATAGGTGCTACCCATGCAATCTGCTGCCAGATTAGACCATCAAGTTGTGTTTCTCAAGGTCACAACGTAAGTTCAGAAGCGATTGGCATGTCTGTTGCTTGAATGGACCAAGTGTTGCAGAACGTGACCAGGACATGACAGGTGGAATTTTCCTGGGCCACATGTATACATGTCCCACAAGCAGCTGACCACAGTGTACATGATGCATGTTGTGTAAGGCGATACAGGAACGCACCAATCAACCGCACGATCTGCTTGTCCTGGATCTCCTTACTCTTGTACACATCCTGGCCAGCCAAAGCAGGATTCTGCTCTGGGTGGCATGTTGACAAGGCATTGATGCCAACTAGGATGCTGCCCATGAAGTGTGCATCGTGAGGCAGTGCCTTGATGGCTTCTTCAACAGAAGCTGGGACTGCACTGTGACGAGCCACTGCTTCCTCAAAGCGAGCAAGCTCCTTAGCTGTTGGCAAGTTGCCATACAACAACAGGTATGCTACCTGCAGTATCGTTTGAACACGTGGAAAGGTAAGTTGGAAAATTTGCCGGCAAAGTGCATTACTGCTCATGTGCAATGCTGTGGCTGGTGCTTCCTACAAACAGATTCAAAGGCATTTCCGGTTGTCTTGNATTGGCCAAGCATGTGCAGTCAGTTGGGTTGTGGTTTGCACAGCTTACAGCACATGGTCTGGTCCAAGGAACAAGAAAGGAAAGCATAATGGACCCGACACCGTACTTGGACCTGCTCAGTGAGTCTGCTGCTTGGACTGCCACAATAACGCCCTGCATTATAAGTTGAGCACTGTCCCAATGAGTGATCTTTTTGTCCAACATGGCAACTTTTGCAGCACACGCCCTGTTGCTGACGCAGCCATGTCACTTTGTCAAGATAGGAACATGTGCACGTCCCTACCGCATGCTTTTGGAAGTTTCCTGCTGAAACGATGCGTCGCAAAGAGTGCTTTTACAACATCTATGTTTGATGAGTAAACCCTTGATGTGTGTAAGCTGTGATGCAAGTTCCTGCATGTTTGCCACTGTGTAACTCCACATGACACTCTGTTTATGTTTTGCAATAGCATGAAACACATCCACAATCGGTGTGAGCCGATTCAGAAATGTCCAACATCACCCATAGTGATCCTTGGACCCATGTGTTGACCTGCTGCAAACAGCCTTGTACGCCACAGGAGTCTTGTTACTGCAGTGTGGTTTTGCCTGCTCCCCGAAGACAAGTCGTTTGGTTCCTATCACAGACAGATCATCACAGCCTTGCTGCGGTGCTTGTCAAGTGTTGTTGGCATTCTTGTGGATGCACATCAGCGCCTCAGAAATCTTGTTGAACAAAAGCGCTCCTTAGCACAGGCCATCGGCACCTTNCAGCCCAGCAGAGCAGTCTGCTGTGCATATGCCTGATGTTCTGCAACTCGCATGTACTGTCAGATATCATTGTATCTTTATAGTAAATGATATACTTATTGTCAGAATGATTATGTAGTGGTGCATGTGAATGTATTGACAACAGCCCCTTGCATTGGCCATAGCCAGACAATGTTGCTCCTGCTGCTGATGGCACCTCCATTCCAGCCTTGTGCTGCAGTGCAATGAATCTAGCCAACAGCACTGGTGAGATGGCTGCTCTGGTACGCTGTCGATCANCATGCTGCACTGTGCGTACTGGCAGTCCTGCTACATACCCACATTTGCTGTCGGCGCTGCTTGGTTAGTTAGTATGTTGACAATCTGGCAATTGCAGTTGTGTCTTGTCATGCAGGTTTTCAAGCTGGTGACAGGTTGGACTGCTTGTTGCTGGCTGTGGGCATGGCTCTCTGAGGTCTGCAGGGTAAGCTCTCAGCTGCCCTGTTACTGCTTTCTGCACAGCTGTCTGACTCTGACCATGGACCACTACACCTGAGGGGTACTGTTGACAAGCAGACAGGACGTCAAAACTTCTGCCTTGAAGAACACAGTGTGCCATGCCACAGACCCATGGTTCTCATGCAGATTGCTGTTTTCTTGTGAGGGCAACTTGACAGCCTGCACTGCTTTGTGACCTGTGACACTCACAACAGTGCCGAGACTTGCTGCTTTGTCCAATNTATTGTGTGAAGTCAGCTCTGCATTGCTGTACAAATGTCAGATGCGCTGGCTGAGGCTCATCACAGCCATGTGAGACATCCAGGCAGGGGCAGCTATCTTATGGGACGACATGTTTGCCGCTCAGTGAGATTTGGAACTTTGTCTCAAAATCAGCTGCATTAGACTGAGACAAACCAGGCTGATGCATAGCATCTGTTTCAGGGAGTGCTGCTGCTTCTGGTGACTGATGCCCTTGCGGACGCTGCTGCAGACCCTCCACATCAGAATGTGAGGCTGCTGTGCAACTGTCCCCAAAGCCAGCTGCTGACATGGTCTCAGCTGGGCTTCGCAAGCTTGCAAGCACCTTCTGACGGCAGCGCTGGTTTTCAGGCAGCAGCAAGAAGGCGGTTGCCCAGAAACTTGCAGGNGAGACCATGTCATTGGCTACATTATGTGCGACGTTAAGCTACAAGGCAAATTCCTGTGTGTACAGCCACATCATGTACTACCATTTCAGCAAAGACCTTGTTTCAGATTCAAACTGCTGTGTCTGCAAATTGCGCCTATCGTTACGCTGGTCTGTAGGGCTTCTGTTCAAATGCAGACTACAATGGCAAGAAGACAAGCCTGATTCTCTTCATCAATGGGCGGCCAGTTGACTGCGCTCCCCTCAAGCGAGCTGTTGAAGCAACCTATGCATCCATCCTACCCAAAGCATCCAAGCCCTGGATCTTTCTGGTACGCTTCCACCCTTTGATACTGCACTAAACAGACNCTCAATGAATGCTACCTGCAGGGGTGGCAATTGACATGCCTACCATCACTTGTGGCTAAAGGTCACAATCAGCGACACAAAGCACTGTGATTGCCTTGCAAAAACAAAAGACTGGACTAGCATGGCGCTGGTTGTGGGTGACCTTGCCATGGGTCATGAAGGGCAGGTGTCACCTGTACTGTACAGGGTGCATCATTTGTAAGCAGATTGCANGCATGGTATATGTTGGCAAGCAAAAGGGTTTCCACACCAGAACACAAGATGAGATTCATGAGCTGCTTTGCCACTTTGCTTTGNCTCCTGCTGCTGCTGCTGCTACTGCTGATACAAGGACAAAACGCAGTGCCAGCTTAGCCATGTTGCGGATTTATAGCTTGTACTACCAGCTTGCCGTGCATCATCACAGCAGAGTTGCTGCGCCAATCTGCATCCATGAACAAGATATAGTTTGGCAGGCTGTTTTTATGTGTTGCGTGCAAGGGCCTTGTTGTTTCTTGCCCGCTAGGTGAAGTCTGCGGTTCCACCGCCGTGTATGGTAGTCATGCACAGATTTGCTATATCTGCAACACTCGCTGCGATTCTCAGCTCCTGGCATCAGCTTGCATATCCTCGTTTACAGTCAGCATCAACATTGTTGGCCTCACTGCAGCTGACATGTGATGAGTGCCATCAGTACCTGATAGCACATTGTCAGTTGTGGCCACGACATGGTGTTTGCACATGCCAGAAGCGGCACAATGGTACGGTCGAGTTCTGAAACAGCTGGTTGCACTACCGTGGACATTTTCAGTATTCACTATCTAGTTCTGCTTGACAAGACTTGCAGTGTATTTAAAGGTATCCCAGTCTGATGAGCTCAGCCATATAGCTGCGGTGTGTTCGATTGCAATGCGTAACATGAACCGGCCTCAGTATGTTGCTTTGCTTTACNATGACGGGAATTTCCCACCCTTGTGTGTAGGTGGGCGGGAAGGTCCCAGCAAGAATGCTGAATGCTGAGTGTGACATGAGCAGATCAGCCTGTTGGCAGGCACTACTCTTCTGGCAGAACATGTCATGCTGCAAAGCTTGTGGGGAAGATGACTGACCTGCTGCCGTAGGGATAGTTGCACCAGTCACAGCAGCCCTTGCTTCAGTTGCATTCAGCTGACTTTTGCCATGCGCCGCACTGAGTGAAGCTGAGTGTGACTTACAACCAGCAGACAAGTAAGGTCTGTTGAGAGGTATGTATGTGCCAGGCTGTAGAGGTGCCAAATTTGTGGAAGGGCTGTGGCGGGAAAGTGTGTCTTGGCAAATCATGGCAGGCTCACGAGGCTGGCGGGAAACAACATCTTGGAGGGAAATGACCTGAGACAGCTTCCACAGTCGCGGCAGCTGTCGCACTTCTGCTCTTTGCTGTGCTAGCTCAGCCTGAAACACAGGCAGCCAAGCCCTCACAATGAATCATTCAAACAGATAAGGTGTTGCACTTCTTGACTTCACGCAGCTGCTCTTCTTTGTTTGTGATGAGCAGCAAGGACAATTCAGTGAGCAGTGTAGCTGCTGAGCGTTTCCATGCTCACACAATCAGCACACAATGCCAGCTATGCCAAAATACACTCATGCCCCTGGCACAAGCATATGCACATCAGGCTATAACACCTGATACCATGGGTATGGTGTAGGTGCCAGAAACACATCACAGGTATACCTCAACTTGCTGTGAGGCTTCGGCACTGTAATGTGTGTAGCGCTGGCGCAGTGAGAAAGCCTTAGCTCTGAGCTGACGCAAGTACTCTTTCTGCTCGGCTAGAAGGCGCTCTGCCAGCCTGCCATACTTGGCTGCATCTTGGCCTTCAAGTTGCACACCTGCACACAAGAGCTTCTGCAGCAAGCATGCTGTGTCATGCATTGTTGTGTTGGGCGCTGGGGCAATGTGATCAAGGTGCTTCCCCTTTGCTTGTTGGTTGTGTGTTGCATGGCATGCATTCAGCATCAAAGACCATGTGCCGTCTGGTCAGGTAGGCGAGAACTGGCATACGCACCTGTTGCACGGCCTCACCGTTTGAGACCTGAAATTTGGTCAGCATTTGATGGCTAGCACACACACAAGCTTTGCTGGAAGACTACAGCTGACAGCAGGGTGTATGAGGGTGTGTGAAGATACATGACAAGCCAGCATAACCGCAGGATCGCATGATGTGACTCACCTTGCAGGTCAATCAGGTAACCATGTTCTGCTGGTGTCAGTGTGGACTTCTGAGACCAGTGTATTCGTTTCAGCAGCTTTGACTTTTCCTTGCGTGCTACTCTGTGAGCATATGTGGGGTCGCTGCGCAGGCGCTTNTCCCTCAGCAGGCACAGCATGCACTGAGGCGCAGGCAGCATGCCCTTGCAGAGGAGCAGGGCTGTGACGCTGTGGCATTGGAACCTTTTGCCTTCATGCCTTACAAGCTGCAAGGCGCTATGTGGGCAGATCCATTACATAACAAGGCTGTGTATGGACCAATGATGGCGNCTGAAGGTAAGGCAGGTGCAAGGCTTACTCCCAAGCATCAAAGCAGCGCTTGACAGCGCCTCCCAGGACCCTCTTGCACAGCTGCTTTGCTCTGCCCCGCTGGACAGCATGCGATCTCCAGGCATTGAATGCTTGTCCCACTTGCTGGTTCCTGATCCTGCTGGCAATGGCCTTGCATGCCTTGTGGCGGTGGTGGAACTGGGCCCAGGACTCCCAAGCTGTGGCCACTGCATGGTTCTGGAGCCGTGACACAATCCGCAGCTGAATGGCCTCAGCGGCTGAGTTCTGAGCTTTGCCACTCTGCATGCATTCAGGGTCGTCATGAGCTTGAGGATGAAGTGGGTCTTGTGTGTGTTGACTGTGACATACTTCAGCTTTGGAGAGATGCTGCCCGATAGAAATTGCCGCCGCCGAGACATAGCACAAGGCATTCCGAATTATGATGAGGACCTCAAGAGCGCCTGTATTTCTTAGCATTCTTCACGATTGTTGCACAAATGCATGCCCAACAACAATGCATTCAGGCTGTTGATGTACGTGCCTCACGTATCATGTGCACAATTTGCCAGTCTCTGAGCTGGATTGCTTTCAAGGGCTGTATAATATGCATGCCTGCGACATGCAGCTGCAAGCCTTGACCCTGAAATGGCCTCATGCTGAATTATAGCTTTGCATCACTGTGTAGAGCAATCAAGCATTGCAGCGTGATGGTCATACCTCCACCTCATCAACCCAGGCGTTCCACGCTTCATGTAGACGACGAGAAATGAATTTGACGAGGATCTGTTGGCCCACTCNGTCCTGTGTAGCATGTGCTGCAGCACTTGTGTTTGCACACACAATGAGGCAACATCATATGGGCACCTATATCTNGCCAGCTTCAGTGCTTGCCATGCTTGGTATGGCTAACATCCCTGAAAAGCTTGCATGTGCAGAGCAGTTTACGCAGAATCCCCATGCGCAACGTACAAGCATAGAGCATCAAGAGTTGAAGTCCACAGATTCTCTTGATGCGCATGTTGTCAACAGTTTGCAGGAGGNTACTGCTTTTCGCCCCACCCTGTGTCCAGATTCGCCTACTGTAAGGTTACTCTTGCCACCAGCAGCACCTAGGTTGCACCAGCAGAATCAATTTTGCAATGACATGCTGTCCATAAGTTCTTNTCACCGCCTCCTCAAGAGCCATTTCAGCCTCTTCTTGGCCACCTGCTTCTAAACTAAGTCTGTGTAGTGTGACCGCCCAGCAAGGCAGGATAGGTCAGCGATTGTGCTTCAGCATTCCTGTACATTTGTCTGCAACACACAGCAGTGATCAAGTCTTTGCAAGTTTATTTTACATGAGCTGCAACGCCTCTCAGTGAAGGCATAAGGCTAGGCGTTAGATCAGTATGGTTTGGGCGGCGGCTGAGCAACTGGGCGATGACGTAATGNTTGTCAGCAACGCAGGTAAGCACTGATGTAACGCAAGCAAAGACATGGCAACAAGCCGCCGACGCTCGGCAATGCAAACCGCACTTGAAGCTGTCGCTCAGCTTGCAGTGGAGCCGATCTCTGGNTCAGCAAACGCTGCAGGACACAAGCATAGTCAGTGACCAACAACCCTTGGGTGGAGTGAGGGAGAAAGACCATGACGGGTATGGGGTCATGCCTAGGGTTGGAGGTTTTGCCTAGCTGTAGAATTGCGTGGAAGAGATCCTCCCTGATGAAANTTTGGCTTGCATGCAGCCGCACCCAGCACCCCTTGGAATATATAATCCAGGCACCTCTGTTTGACCTGCCAGATCACCTCACGGGACTGGTTACCGGTTGCAACGACGACTTGTCGGGCACTTCATGTCAGGCGATCACCCGTGTGTCTGCTCTGCGTGTAGTCAGCCTGCTAAGGACAAGGCAGTGCGTGAGCATGCCGGATCACACACCGGCCACGGTATACGAAGAACGCATGAAAGCTACATGTTCCCCATAGGCACAAGCAAGACACACAGCAAGCGCGTGCCACCATGGAGCACAAGGATCATCTTCCCGCTCTTGACATGGTAAGACTCTGTACCTTATGCAAGCTGCACTTGCATGCTGCTCGCAATCTTGACCAGCCACAACTTGCATTGTCTTGCTGATGAACACCCTTGATAATTTGCTGCAAATTAATTGCTGAGTATGAGAAGCTTCTGCAAGCCAAGACTGGTGATCCCAACACCCCTTTCAAGCTGACTGAGGCATCTAGCCAGAAGGTGGCTAAGGCCATGAATGTGGGCATTCAGTAAGTCGTATTATTCACCAGTACTGGCACAAGCAATGTTACTCGTGGTTACCTCAAATGCACCATCTGCTTGTGGGTCTACACAACNTCCAGGCCGTTGCATGCAGTGCTGCAGAGAACCTTGGTGCATATGCAGCTGATGCATGCCCAGCCATACAGCCAAGCTCTTGTATGCAGAAGCCCTACATGAGCTGAGTCTGTTGCAGCTCCTGCAGCTTAGCCCAACATGTGTGGGATGCAAGAGCTGAGCAGGCCTGATGTCTGCAAGGGTACACAAAGGGAGGTCTGCAAGAGCCTTTGTCAATCGTGGCTGCAGACATGCTGTATGCCAGTTTGCAACCAGTTGCCTTGTCTGGATTTGATAAAACAGAGTGCACTGCCGCGGCCTCAGACACACNTTCAGCAGCTTGCGCACCAGCATCTCATACCCCTGCTGCTGTTGATGGGGGTCAATGCCAAACCTGCATGGGTCAGCAGGGGGGCTGGTCACAGGCATGCAGCATCTGTGCAATCAAGCAGATGACGTTTGCAGTCTTGTGTGCTGTTTTGGCAGGCTTCCAAGAGTCAGGTTTGTGCACACCATTTCACGGTTCTGACACTGTGAAGGGAGGTACACCCAACAATGAAATGCGCATTATACCAGCGCTGGGAAGAAGAAGGTTGGTTTGAGCGACAAGCAATCCATACACCAGTCATTCTGGTACGCTGTCCAGTATGATCNTGATGCATATCTGACATGCAGGCAGCATGAGGGCATCACATCTGCCATGCTGATTGGGTGCCAGCTAGTGAAGCACGCAAATCAGCAAGAGCAGCAACAGCTGCTGCAGCCACTTGTGGCAGCCATGTGGCCCTGGACCATGNACAACAGCCCTGACAGCTATGCTGTGTTTCGTATAATGTCACACCTTTCTCTCTAGGTTCCACTTGAGTTGCGCCTTTGGCTTGGTCTGCAACAGATGGTGCGCCCAGTTTGAGAGTATACCTANGCTGAGAAGCTGCTACCAATGCATTGAACATGCAGCTTGCACCTAGTACAGCAGTAAGGTAATCTAGTTTGTCAGTTGGAAACTTGATCGAGGATGACGAATGTACTCGAGGACAGAGCAGATGTGTGACATTGAGAGCATCATNATTGTCAGAGTTGCAGATGCAGCGGCCAGCAATGAAACTGTGAACATGCAGATTTGCCCTCTCCAACAGCTTGGTATTACATGATCTTGCAGTAATTTGATTGCAGTAATGTGACTGCAGTAATATGATTGCAGTAATGTGATTGCAGCATNGCCCATGCCCGGCACTAGCAGATGTTACAGATCTATCTGATCGTGAACAATATGAAATCTCTTCCAAAGTCCAATCAGCAATATACCTTGTAAGCTTGCTCCCTCTCCAGTATCGAGCCAAGTCGCTCCCAAGCTCTGCCACACGAGGCGTTATACTTGATACACTTCCGACACAGTTCCTGCAGAAGCTCAATCTGCTTACTTATCATGACAGTTGCTGTGAGCATCTGCCACCTTGAAGAAGTCAGGTGATGACTATCGATAATCACATTGATGCTCCGCCAGAAGCTATATATCGAGTTACAGGCATATAATCCCAATCGCCTGCTTTTGTGTGCATGGGCTTGGCTCATTAAGTGCAGCTGGGAATAGCTGACATANTTGGTAAAGCTGGCCTGGTGCATGTTGTTGCATAGCGGTCAACCCCTCTTGTCTTCATGCCAGCATTTGCATTTCCAGTTTGACTTGATACTTGTTACCAATTCCTCCAACTGATGTTGATGGTGATCTTAGCCTTCGACTTATTTTTCGCTTTCCAAAAGCGGGTTTGTATTCAAGATTAGGACCAGATTGTGCTTTGCAGTACCGGTGGGGGCTATCTTGGCAGTCCTGTGGGTGTGGTGCATGGGCAAGCCTGATTGTATTGTTTGCTGGCTGCAGGCATATTTCAGCATAGCCCAGGCAGCAGCCAAGCACATCCCCAAGGGAGGCGCCATCATCAATGTGGCATCTGTGCAAGCCTACCAGCCCGAGCCCGGCATTCTGGACTACGCCACCACTAAGGTACAGCCACATTTCTGGCACTTAAGGTTGCTAGTATACTCCTAGTCACGCCTAGTAANCAGGGCAGCTGCCTAGTGGAGGAGTCCATGCTGTCTGGAGAGGTACACAGACAAGGGTTTTCTTGCTTGCTTGTGACATCTGCAAGGTGGCAAGCAAGATCCTTGTTGCTTGCCTATGATGTCTGCATGATGGTGAACAAGGTTCTTCTTGCTTGGTTGAGGTATCTGCATGACGGCAAGAGATTGCAGCAGCATTTCAGTCATGTTGTCTGGATGCTGCTGCTGGCAAGAGACTGTACAAGCAGCTTATGTCTTGGTCCACCATCATTGAGTCGCTTGTGCAGCTTGCTGGTTTGCAGCTTGCGTTTCTGCAACTTGCTGTNTGTCTCTGGCTGGCAACGCTACACAACCTTATAACGTCGAATGCCAGACGCAGCGATGCCTTGCAAGCGACGCGTCGTCGCTCCAAGCCATGAGACACATCGTTCAACCTTGGCAGCACATATAAAAGCACTGCCTGTGTACAGGCTTGGCAGGTGCTGGCTAAGCTTAAAAGCTCTTGCTCAGGCAAGAAATGCAACAGGCGCTCCAACGCCAAGGTCGACTTCAGGATGATGTCAAAGCTCATATGCTGACCTGGATTGCACAACCAAGTTTTGCTGAGAGCTACAGTGAATAATGTCCAACTGTGGAGCAGATGNTTGAATGGCATACTGACATGGTGTACAGTGGCCTTGCTGGTACCAGTATGTGAGGTGATGTCCTCGAGCATGAATGGACNTGTGTCTATGCATGCATACATGCTGCCAGACATGTAAGTGTTTGGTGTTTGTGTCACATCGTTGTCGGGCTTCATATGTTGCTGTATGTGAGCTCTCGAGGCAGATGTAAAGGCTCTCTCAATGTGCTTGCTTGTGCTGTATGTGACAGTGATGTTGTTTGTACTGCCAGGAGCGGTGCAGTGATCGCACGTGTGTCTGCAGGCTCAGCAGATTCAGCCTCAAACGTTGCTCGTCCCAAGAACAAGATTGACTTGCGTAGCATTGCCAGCACCATGGAAATCATAGATCCTCGGGATATCACACTGGTGAAGTTCCTGGGTAGTGGGGGCTATGGGGAAGTGCACTTAGGCAAATGGCACAGCAGTGAAGCAGCGATCAAGTGCCTCAACCCCAGCCTTTTCTTTCAGGTGAGAGCAGCGTGCTCGCGTGTTGGCGGTGTAACGGCTTTGTGCCTGCNAGGGGCAGGGGGCCATGCATTCCAGGAGGTGTGCACCCTGAGTGGGCATGCTGACTGGGTGCGATCCCTGGCCTTCACCCACTGCACCTCCCCTCACGGTTGGTCTGCTTATCTCCCTTGAAATTTGCAATGTTGCGCAAGCTGGCTGGTGTGTACAAGAAGCAGCACCTCCTGCATAGTCAGTACCATGTTAGTGTCATAAAGTATATAGTAGCAGGGATGTTTTGACTTTCCTCTGATTGCACTGCTGTGAGCTGGCGCTGTGCATGCTCTTATTCACTTGTGTCTGGTCTGTTTGTGCTAAATGCATCTTTGACGCATGCTGTCACTTCAAACCTGCCGCCATCAGCCTATAAATGTGGTTTNGCAGTCTGGAGATGTTTGCAGCGCAGTCAGCACACCGTCAGGTCCGCTGTTGTATCAGTGCACACTTTCCTACATTACACCTGCGCTGCGCAATCGCTCAGTGGCCGTGCCCATCGTGAGTGTTCACCGATGCAATGGTGTGATCAAGCGGCTAGGGTTGACTAGCCTCACCGGTTTGACTTTGGCTTCTGTAGTGACTGGTTGCCAAAACGATTTGCAGGCTCAGGAGCAGGTGCCATTGCACACGCAGGTGTACGGCAAGAGCGCTGTTATCAAGCTGAGCACTTACATGTACAAATGGCTTTACAAATGGTGTTTCACAGAGTCCTCATTGCACACCACACTGAAACTAGTGATGACTCATCTACACGTGTGTCAGGTATTCTGTACAGGTCTCAAGGCAAAGTAAAGCATTGCCTATTCCCAATTTTCCAAGCTGTTTGATCAGACTGACCTATGGCATGCATGGCGTGATTTGTGACACGTCTTACAACAAATACAGTACACAGATGCATGCACAACAGTGTATGNTTGGGTGACATAGCAGCATATGACTCAATGTCTCCCTTCATCACTACACCTCCATTAGTGACTCAAGCATCCAAAACGGCGCGCATGTCCAGGCCCAAGAACCACAACACTCACTACTGACAGCTGTGCACACGCAGTAGGGCAGACCCACCTGAAAGACCAGGAAATTGCGAGCCTTCACCAAGATATTGAACTGCTTCAGTTGGGTGTTGTAAGCTTCCCATGTCACAGTCTTGCTGTTAAGCTTGTATTGAGACTGAAAGGTGGCATCTGGAGAGGTACTGGAAGGTGCTATGAGTCTGGTGAAGTGTGTTTCAGCACCGTCAGCACTCTCGTATACTAGTTTGACAAGGCCCTTACGAGGCCTGTCCATGGCATCGGTGCCGGTGGAGTTACTGAACAGGAGCTCTTTCAGTGAACCCCTGAGCTGAGCGGTCTTGACGCCCAAAACGAAGCTGATTGCGTCCATGAGGTTTGACTTGCCAGAGCCGTTAGGTCCGATGACCGCAGTGAACCCTTTGAAGGGTCCGATGTTATGGAAGCCTCGATAGGATTTGAAACTTTCGATCTCAAGGCGCACGACCCTGCCCGACACCTCAGCGTCCTCATCCTGATCACTCATGGCAACAAGGGTAAACGCTTCAATGCAGCTACTACTCTGTAGCGAGAAGGTGTCTGACTGTGTCGATGAGCACGTGCAGAGCCCACCGACGCAGTCAGGCTATGCGTTAGCGCGGTGCCCGCTACGAACGTGATGGTAGTTCGGAACTCAGCAGGCATAGCACAGCATCCGTCACTGGAGCTAGGGTTAGACTTCAAATTTTCATGAGCCGAGACCGGCAAGATGCATGACACCCGTGACATGTCGTACAGCTTTTGGTGACCTTATGAGCGGTAACTTGTCGCTGCCAATTGCTGCCGTCTATACAGCACACTTATCACCCCTGCTCACTCGTCGTTCGCCCAGTGCTGGTCAAGTCCAAGGCCTTCAACAGCGTCTGTTGCGCAATACTGGGGCTAGAGAGGTTTCAGTGTACTGCAAACATTGCTACAAATTGCAGACAACTGCACACGCAGGTGACATTGACCTGCTGCCTGCAACGTGAAGGCTCTTAGCTCTACCTACCTGCTTAAAACCTGCCATGTCACAGGCAGCTTCAGACGAAGGTCACGCAAGTTTCAAGACAGCCNTGTCAATGGGGATGCCATGCTTCCTGGCATAATTCTGGAGGCCGGCTGTTAAGAAAGATTGAACAAAGAAGAACCCTGACAGCCAGAAGACCGCTGGTGGACCCTTCTCAAACCAACTCTGCATCAGAACATTGAGTTCAANAATGGCGACGTTGCATGCGTCAGCTGTGACAGGTACTGCAGGCCTGCAGCCTGGCAACAGTATCATGCAGGCCTGACAGCCAAAGCATGGTCTTTGAAGTGAGGCAGAGTGCTTGTCAGGCGAAAGCAGGGATGCTCATGGTTGAGTAATATTACTATTTATAGTGGTTACATTGCACGTGACTGAGGCTCTCAGTACCTGGACATCTGCAAGGGCATTGGTAAGGCTGGCTGAGCCTCTGAAGCTGATGAGAATGGTGTTGTTGCCCCAAGCCAGCAGGACTTTGGTGTCATGGGCTTTCTCCCACAGCAGCTCATACTTGTCCAGCCCAAAGAGTCCGAGTGCTGTCTCTATGCTGAAGCGCCGGCTTCCGCCCTGCGGCCCAATACATGTCGCAGCTGCTAGTTGTAGGCTCTCCATGGCACATGTTCAGCCTCTGCTAAGCACTACCATCACTGCTTGCTATCGTGGGCAGTGCCTGCCGCTTGTCCTAGCTGTGCCAAGCCGTGTGACAACTGGTTGACATTGTATTGCATGACGCTTGTCTCAGGCATGACGCTTGTCTATGCCTGAGTGCGTCACAACTGCTGAGTCCTGTAGACTCTGCATGCGATGGGTCCAAGCTATGCCAAAAGCGACAGTTGCAACTGCCCGCTGTTGTGAACACTGCACAATGCTTGTGCCAGCTATGCTGTGCTCCATCAATTGCTTGCTTTTGAGATCACCACATGCTGCCAAGCTGACAGCCTGAGACGCTCAGCGATTTGACAAGCTGCCAGAGATGCGGGGCATCATGCACNAGGCTGCCCACTGCAGCTGCTGGCTGTCAGAAGAGCCTTGGCCCCAGTCATACACCTTTTGACCTGCGCTGTGTTTGATCACCAGCTGGCCACCTTCAAAGGGGGATGGCAGACAGATGACAAGTGATCCAAACATTGCTCGGCTTTGGGGAGTGTCCTTGTGAGCTTTGAAGAAGCCCCCAACAGTATATAAGTTGACCTTGTCAAGCTGCGCAATGACTGCCCGCTGGCTGTGGGGCATCAACACCTGCTTGATCTGAGGCAGAACTGACCAGTTTGAGAGCTCAAAGTTGCAAGCAATTGCTTCACTTGCCAACTTCATAGCTTGCCGATACTCTGGGTCCAAGGTCTCTTCTTTGCCTTTACCAAAGCTCGCAGGCTGCGATTGAAGTTTGAGCTGATTGAGGTCTTCGCGTGACAGAGGGAAGCTTACTGCCTGGCTGCCAGTGAATAGTTTGGCAGGCTGGCTGAGCTTCAAGCTGCCTCCGCAGTGGATCTTGACTTCAGCATCTGATGCGGCCTTGCCAAGACTTGAACAAAGCGAGGAAACGCATCTTGACATTAAGGCACCTTCGTCGTTGTTGGATACTTGATCCTGTAAAGTAGAAGTCAAAGAAGTCACAGCGATAACACGGTACGCAGCAACCTTTGCAAACTGTCCGTNCAGCAGTGCCAAAGCAGAACATGGGCTCATGCTGCAGGGTGGAGGAAATGGTCCCTGCAACAGAGCCCCTCTGTGCTAGCTTTGACACCTTTTCCTCNCCCATGTAACCAGCTTACCCAGGACAGCATGTGTACCAGGGCAAGCCATCATCAGCCTACCGTTGGCACTGTGTCATGCACGCACATGTAACCTACCGTCCCGACCAAGTGCGCACTTGTGTCTGCTGGTCTTGTTGCGCATGAAAGCTGATCTGGGAGAAGAGGATGTCAGCTCTGCACTATCAGAAGATGTGCAGAAATATGTGGAGAGTACTGATGTTGTGTCTGTTTCTGGCAGTGACAAATGGAATGGGGCACATCTGTGTTTCAGCTGCATACCTGTGCCACTGTGTCCGGGAGATGTGTGGGTGCTGTCCACAGGTGTGCTCCTGTTGCTAGTTGCTAAGCCCTTGATGTAGGGCCCATGTGACAGCTCAGAGTTGCTGTTCATGCTGCGGCTGCAGGTGGACGCAATGCTTTCGATCTCCTCCAGGCCAGCGTATGTCTGCAGCTGAGCTTGCAACACGTCTTCAAGCCCTTCTGCAGCAATGCAGCAGTGTGCTTCATGATTTTGCATGTTTCCTGTCTCCAGTTGTTTGCAAGNTGCATGTGTTAGCACTGCTTTCATGTCTTGTACAGCAAGCAGAATGTATTGACATGCATTCAGTGTTGCATGTCCAGGGGTTAGCACGACCCTGTGGGAGAAGCGGACATGGCATGGCTTTGACAGTACATGCTGATAAGGCAGTCATGGTGGTGCACGGTGGCAGGAGCAAAGGGGACGTGCTGCATAACGACACCTGGCTACTGGAGCTCCCAGCTTTGGAAGCAGCGGTGTGATGATACTGTTTGATGTCCCAGCTTTGAAGGGTTTTTGTGTCTGCTATCTGTAGTGTACATCCTGAACGTGTTAGCACGTCTTGTCAGGTGCTCCAGCGTATTGCTGCGATCAATGTGACCCCTGCTCTGACCCCTGCTGTGCAGATGCTTGAATAGCCATTTTGTGGTGAGTAATTCCTGGGGATTTAAATTTTGCAACTTCGCTGTTGATCATGATGTCGCTTGCGGAAGCTCAGGTGTGAGTCGGGGTTCAGAAGGAGCAGNTTTTCTGTCATATGTTACTGACATACAATGCAGTTTGTCGGAAAATGTATCAGGTGTCTGTTGTGCGGGTATGACATACACCAAGGCATTATCTCGCTGTGTAGCATTGCTTCTAGAGTAATCTTGCCTGTTTGGCGTTTGCTTTGACATGCCCCTGTTTTGTCTTTAATGTATACAGTGGGGGTCAGAAATTTCTCAAGTGTTCACCTTGCTTCCTATAAGCCATTGCAGTACGTGGTTCTTTTCTGGACTAGCCCACACCTTCCTCGGGGCCTTTGGCAAGGGGTTTAGGGTCAGCTCCTAGATCCTGACCTTTCTCACTGCTCAAAAGCTGTTCATGCATCTTGATGCCTCACACAGTGGCGAGTTGCTGAACATTTACAGTCCCTCACTGAGCCCAAGGCTACTAAGTCAGCCCTCTGTCATGACACCAAAAAACTTACTATGGTACTGCTCAGCCACTTGAAGTGCTGCCTGTTGCTCAGTGAATCCAGCCTGCCCACTGGTTCCTGGTGTCCAACTGATCCCAGCAGGGTTGTAGCCGTCCAGTCTGATACCTGCATGACTAGGGCAAGGTTTCAGTTTGTAAGGCCAGCACCAATAGNTAGTACCTGGCGCCCTTCAGCAAAGTCTTCAGGATTGATGAGGATCTTCAGGCTGTCGTTGTACATGCGCTTGATGGTGAGGCAGTCTCCCGCCTTCACATTGTATTGCCGAAGGAAGACCCCTGCAGTCATGCTGACAGCATCAAGCAGCATGAACAGGATCAAATTACCACAGACTGCGCTTTGTAGGCCTTTAGATTGGCAGCACTGCCATTGCATACAGCTTGGAAGCAGAAATTGCTGCGCCGGAATCTGCCATGTTGTTTGTTGTGAGTTGTTGCAGTCACAGGTGACAGTCCAAACTACAGCTGAGAGGCTCACTGCTTCTGACCGAACTTGCCGCTGTCAGGATCTGAGCTTGACNTCTTTGGTGAGCTGTGTGGCATGCAGGCAGGGAGCATGAGCACCAAGCAAGCAGTCTGTACCTGCAGAGATTGGCCTGATGAGGATGAGTCCACTGCAGGCCGAACTCTTGAGCTGGGTTGGGCTAGGCTATATCCTGCACAACCGTGATATCATTTCAACTTGCTGCACAGATGGTGGGGCCAGTGATGTTGGCTCCTGTATGTTGGCTCAAAGCCTGCAGTAGCATGTGCTGACAGCACTGCAGATAGGCAGGTTGTGTCACATTGGCATGCACAACGGCAACAAGAGAGACTTTGCCAAGATGAAANTCATCAATGTAAGCAGCTGTGCAGCATACATGCCGTCCAGCGCAACAAGTGTAAATCAAGCCTCATTGTCATAGACTGGCACCACAACTGCAGATATCTGGCTGGGTGTATTTCCTTGCCTGGAGTCTGAGTTTTTACCCTCAGTTTCTGCTCAACTGGCGCACGAAGAGCGTCGTGGGTTTTTCCTTTGACTATGCTGCTTGCAACCTGCTGGGCTTTGTATGCTATACCATCTTCAATGCAGCATTCTACTACGACGACTCTGTACAAGAAGAGTACAGGTAGGCGAGCAGACCTGCCGGTCTCTCTACTTGTTTGTTACATCACGAGACTCTGCATCATCTTGCTGCGCACATTGCAACAGTAGAGGACAACATCAGGCTGTCTTTTGTCCACACGTCGTCATGACAAGTGTGCATCTATCCATCTACCTGAGTTGTCCCATGCGTGCTTTCATGCAAGCAATAACATTGCCCCATGCGACAGAGAACGCACGTCTTCTAATTGTGGTTTTTGTCGAGACGTCTTCATGCAGCTGCTGCTATGCTGACAGGGTCAAGCACAATGGGCATGACAATGCTGTACATCTGAATGACGTCTTCTTCGCTGGGCATGGGGCCGTCCTGGTGGCCTTGACATTTGCACAGTGCTTTATCTACGAGAGGGGCAATCAGAGAGTCTCCACCATCTGCGCCTCAGTCATTGGGGCAGCACTCCTTGCTGCAGTGGTCTCTTTTTGCCTGGTGCTGTTTGACAATTCAAGGTTTCCTATGCTGACCTTCTTGTACTACCTGAGCTGGGTCAAGATGGGTGTCACCTTCTTCAAGTACATGCCCCAGGTGAATGCAGCATCAATGTCAGAGCTGCAGTCAAGCATTATTGCTGGTACTTTGGGCTGTCAAGTCAACAGTGATGCCAAGAAGTAGACTCACCAGNCTGGCATGTGCAGACATGTGCAAGCAGTTTGGTGCGATGCAGCCCATACCTGAATGCAATCACTTGTGCTTCCGACCATGGCCAGCATGTCAGTCATGGCCGCAAACACCTTGAAAAGCTGCGAAATGTAATGCTGTGTTAGTTGGCTGCTTATGGCACCATTCAGTGCTCACTGACGGTAACGTTATCTCAACACAGCGTCTGAGCAAGCAACAGCAACGCTGCAAATAATTTGCCTCAACAAACATGCTCATTGAGATTTGTCTGGTTCACCTCTGGTATTAACCTTTTGACTCTTTGAGCGCAGCAGGCACTAGCGCCCAAATCGATCTGCAGCAAGCACCCCTGTCGCGTTGTCGCATTTGAACATGGATGCGCAAGCGCTGCAATGAGTTGATCACTGCTTCGGACACTCGTGCCTCAACTTATGCGGTGATATGTCACTCCCGCTGGACTTCCAGATATCCAGACTACGTATTGCCTGTGCTGCGGTTGAAGCTGCAGATACGAAAAAAGCCTTTTAGACCTCGATTTGTTCTGCAATGCTACGTAAANTGTGCATGCCTGCTGCTGACCTGCTGTACTGCGCTGTTGTATGAACCCTGCAGGGTGCTTGGCAGGGGTGCTGATGACGCTGGTGTTAGCTGAGCCAAGGGGCAATTGTCCTTCAGCAGTATCTGAGCTGCTCTTGGACGATGAAGGTTTGTACTTGCCAGTGCTCCNCGCATATTGGACACCAATCCTGAAGATATGGTGAGCAACTGCCTGCGTGGATGACTTCATGCACTTGAATTTACTCATTCCAGTCTAGATTTGCAGACAAATAGCAGCAGGTCATGTGACTATTCAAGTCTGGGTTGTGCACTGTAGCANGCCCACCTGATGGTGGGGAGCCTGGCAGGCAGCCTGGCCCTGGTGACCTGCCGGGACCCCCTGCGCACCAGCCTCACCAACCGCCTGCGCTCCCTCCTCGCCCAAGGCCTGGACACCACAGCACTGGAGCAGTATGTCCAGGTGTGCTGCCGCTCTCATGTCTTCAACTGTGCAAAGTGTTGGTCCTTCTTGACACTTGTTAGCCATCGACATCACATCGTCTACATAACGACTCGCTAGGAGCAAGATTCTTCACAGCATCCTACATAGCGCAAGATGGTGTGAGCATCCAGGTGTGGTGCTGNCTGTACACCTGACAGGCTTGTTGCTGCATCCCAAATTCAAGTAACACCAGCGTATTACAAAAGTCATTGTGACGAGGTAATTCATATAGATCCAGGGCTGTCAATGCCTGTCCTACAATACAAAGACTTGACGCGTGGTGGCACACTTCACTTGTCAGCCTTCTGACCCCTTTGTTTCCGCNTGAGATCTTGAAGGGGTTTGCCTTCAGAGTTCACACACATGCCTTGGGCAGGTGAGTGGATAATCTTGCGGTAGGATGGCAGCATTACTGTCCTTGGCAATTGCATATTGGGTNCCTCTTGGATGCAGCATGCATACAAGCAATAAGGAGGGTCAAGGGGAGGTTACGACTTCACCTGTAAGCGCCATCGTCCTAGCGCTTGCTCATATGCTGATCTGGGTGGCGGAGGTGGGGGCTCTGGTCTGGGCCCTATCAAATCCATTGGAGAGGCAGTGGGAGGCAGCTGAGCCATGGATGCTGCACTGTCTGGGATGTGAGTATCTGGGGGAATGATGTACTCCCCATGCACTTTGTAGCTGCAGGTGCGCAATGTGACGTCACTCAGATGCTCATTACATGCAAGCACATGCTAAATACGGTCATTTGCTGTCTTCAGCAATACCTCCTTGTTGCACATTGCGCCTACTGGCCAGTGTTGAGTGTTGGTCTGTTGCAAACTGTTGCTCTACAGANCCTCAACAAAAGAGTTGCAGCCCTGGAATCAGGCTTCAGCACCCTCAGCCAAGCACAGCCCTCAACTAGTCATGACGCCACAAACCAGCTGGCCCATGCAGTGCAGCCAATGCAGCCTAGGCTAGCAGCCCCGTNAGGCTAACCCTGCCATGCATAAGCATGATCATAGGTCGTTACGCCTATGTCTGCAGACATCTTGCAGACCATGATTTGTGGACTCGCCCCATACAAAAGCGCAGTACTGACATTGATGAAAGTGGCTTTATACTGCCTGCTACTGCCTCACATGCTGTTAGACCTCNCACGCCAACTACATGACTGCTGTAAACATCTAAGGAACATGTGCATGCGCATGCAGCCCGACAAGTCTCAGTGTGTCTGATCAGCAAAACTGCAGCAGCGGACCAGAGGAAAATTCTGGATTCAGATGCCAAACCATTTGTGCCAGGCCACTTAAAGCAGCTCTTTGAGACTCCAGCCAATACCTGGCTCTACTGCAAGAGGCCCATNTGTCATGCTGGTTGTGCCTCATGCATGCTTCATGTATTGATGCTAGTGGTGCTCAACTGACTGTCTACCACTAAACTGCAAAGCACATTGCAGTTCTGTAAATTCTGGATGAAGAGCTCTCAATGGTCCAACACACGCGCCTTGGAACTGGACCAGGCAGCTGATCAGCTGGTTACGGAGTTCTGCCTGACTCTGCTTGGTGTAAGTGACACAGAGTTACCGATGGAGGTGCGTCTGTCTAATAATAATGTGCCTTCATCTGTGCCATGGGTATTGCAGATGTGTGAACATGTTCAAGCCAACAGCATGCAATGCCCCAGCGTGCACAGATTTGATGCTGTTTGTATCACAGTTGCATGCACCTGCCATGGCAGCCAACTGTCAATCTGCTGCACCAACACATGTAATTCCACTGCCAAACTGCTGCACGGTGTACAGCTAAGGTGCTGCTGATATAACAGGTAGAAATGACCATGCCTAAGCCCCATGAATGCTCTGCAGGCACAACGCGAGCTGCAAAGCATCCTGGCAGGCGCTCTGCGCGTGAGGGTAGCAACAGAAGTCTTGCACCCTCTTTTCAGACTGTATGTTCCGAAGCTGTCTGAGGGCATCTGCAGTCGGCCAGGCATCATTGTGATTTCCAAGCCAAATGACCCTCCAGTGTTACTGGCTGATGTGGACACATGTGGCATGCAATGCAGCACTCTGGACCACTAAGCTGGACTGACCATATCTGGAATTCTGCCAGACGCACACCAAGCATGCTGTACATACACACAGCCTGATGCAAGACTAGCAAACTACTAGGCACTGAATATGCGTTCACTTTGTTGCCATGATCCAAGTTTGGGGATGTGCCTATAAGGGATGCCGCGAGCTAGAATTCTTTGAAGCAGTTTGGACNGCCCTCTGGCTGTGTGTGTCACAACCAGCTGTTGTGGACAAGCATGCTGATGTATCGACATATGCAGCAGACTGAGACTGCTGTTGCCTGAGCCACCTGTTGTCTTGACTGGCTCTTGTCTTCACTGATTTTGTGATGTGAAATATCCGCACTTTATGGGGCCCAGGCAGTGTGGTACTGTAGGTGCGGAATTCTGCTAGTGGCATTGTACAGTTGACTTATGGGGATGACAGCCTGGACCCAGTGAGCATGGAGGGCAAAGACGGCTCCCCCATCGACTTTGTGAGGACCCTGTCTCAGATCAAGGCTGCTACTCCGCATGACGATGCGCCAGGTTTGCAATTTGGCAACGCTGTCTGCATGTCAGTACCATTTTGATGGGACACACAGGCTGGCACCATAGTATTACTGACAGCAAGCGAAGCTGCTTGACAGCATAATGTGACGTATGACCGGTACAAGGCTGAACAAGCGCAAAGGCTTTCTGTGAGCAAGNCATTGCATTCGGCGACTGGTGAGCGTCAGTCGGCATGTCTGTGGCATGTCTGCTGGTCAAAGAAGCTGGAACGAGTGACCAAGGGGTGACCTGTATGACC
Source organism: Trebouxia gelatinosa (assembly GCA_000818905.1). NCBI lineage: Eukaryota > Viridiplantae > Chlorophyta > Trebouxiophyceae > Trebouxiales > Trebouxiaceae > Trebouxia > Trebouxia gelatinosa. The sequence continues at coordinate 631,892 of KN805272.1, read as the reverse complement.
ATCACGGACTGTGCTTAACAGTCACATGCTGGTGTTGAGTCAGGATAATCTGCCAGGAGGGCTGGTCTCATTGTGACACTCTTTGTGTTTGGTATTTTGCATACGTATACACGCTATACGCAAACTCTGGCTTCCTTGGCAAACTTGTCGTGTATNTCTGAAACTTTATGTGACAAATGTCATGCGACAAGTACTCCAGAAAAATGCTTAGTAAACCAGAATGACATGTCAGGGGCTTGCGCAACAGCAGAGCATCATTCAAACAAAGCTATAATAGTGCAATAAGTGTGCCTCAGCATAGTCCGAGTTGACATACATGAGCGTCCTGCAGATACTTATTCTCACCTGTTGTTTGTGTTTGTAGGTATGAAAGGAAATGGCTTTTAGACAAGTCGCCCCTGTGCACTGTCACCAAGGACAGCATGTAAGCACTGTCTGACGGCTGGCTTGGGCTGTTGGCAGTAAGGTAGGGCTGTATGTTCAAGCATGAAGGAAATTTGATGTGCTCTGTAAGCTTCTCAGCCTGAGGTTTGCCTTCGTTGTGGTGACGCTTGTAGTGCTTCACACTGGGGATGAAGCTGTTGAGGGCGCCGTGGACCAGTTGGGACATCTAAGCCTCTACGTCACCATGAGGTGAAGCGTACATCTGGTGTACAGCGCCCCAAACAGCCTGATCCTCAATCTGAAGCGCTACAGGCACCACTTCCAGCGAGACAAATCCCAGGCTGAGAAGTTTACAGAACACATCAGGTTTCCTCTACGCCTGAACTTCCGTATTTTGCACCCAACAGTCCNGGCATGAACATGTCATGCTATGTATCAGCTGAGTGGCTGGACAAACACAGCACACGTGGCAACCAACATCCCAATCAGGCACGTGCAAGGGAGCTGACTCCCACTGTTTTGCACATGCCAGACAGACAGCAGCAGACATTCTGCATGCAATACCCTTGTTGCCCACTATACTATAGTATACATGTGCTGTGCAGCATGCATCATGCAAGCTCAAGCAGGTGACCTGCACAAGGGCCAGAGTGTTGGCGATGGCGGCGACTAAGCCAAAGGCGTTGCCGTCTGTGGGGTCACTGGGGGGCAGGGAGCAGATGAGCCCCAGGAACATCCTGTAGTAGGGGCGGCTGTTGAAGTCCCCGCCATTCATGTCAGCATCCTTCTGCAGCTGCGAGGCCACCACCCCCGTCACCTTGGCCATCAAGCCAGGCCCTCCGCCNATGTATGAGCTGCTTCTGCTGCTTCTGACGACACATACAATTGAAGAAGGAGCCTGCACTGCTCACCCACCACCGTGGCCTGGACTGATGGCCATCCTGACAACATGACCAGGGCAGAGTGCACGCTGCATGGGTGCATTGCAGTTGACTGGTCCTGCTTGGGTTGGTGTCCTATGTGGGCTGATGTCTGGGGAGCTGCTGGCTTGGCTGGTGCCCCTCCATGAGGCTGCGACCATCTGTTGGGGGGAGGAAAATACCTAATTACACCAGTCCCTGGCTGTTTCATGCTTTCAGGGTAAGCTTCAACAGTGAGTGGGCCCATACCCAAGTGGTCCTCCAGGAATTCCTTCCAAGGGTATGCCATGTGGGCTGTGTTTTTGATGCTGCGAGGCTTCTCCGATATGAGGGGCGTATGGTAAACAACTTCCACCTTGAAATTTCTGGCCTTCAGGTCTGGTATTACGTTTTGAAAGTCCGCATCTGATGTAATGAAGACCACAAGATGCTCAGGTTTCACAGTGAAGCGACCCATCATGTGTGAAAAGCGCTGCGCAGCCTGCAGGAAAGACTGCCAACTTTTGAGACACATAGGGCAGGCGCAGCAACTTGCCGAGCAACAGACGCCCACAGCAGCCTTGCTTCACATGATGGCATGATTGTTGAGCAGCTGTCTGCATACCCGAATCAGCATATGGTCAGCATTGTGATTTTTGTCTGGTTTGCCTTGCCAATGGTATGTCAAGGCTTCCATGTCGCCTAGTTGAGTCAGCGTCCCCAGCAGATCCGCATAAGCAGAGCGGTAATCAGGCCATTTACTCGCAAANCTCACGTTTCCTTTTACAGGTAGTCATCCACAGTTCATTCACAGTTCATGCCAACATGTATGTCATCTGCCACCATGCACGATCATATGACACGATGATCCAAATAAAGTACACGCATGTACATGGCAATCTTTTACAGGCATGTATTGGTAAAGCAGACTCAAGCAGACCCCTCGCACTCCCTGCTTGCATGCCACAGATGTCAGTGATCCAGATGTTGCACGGCGTTGCACTGGCTCTGATCACCTTTGGCAGCTGTGCTGGCATTCCATTCCAGATTCCACAGCTTGTTTACCCTGCAACAAACTGCATAGCTCACGCAAGTGAGACTTGTAGCGGGCATGCTATTCAAATGCAGTCATTTGCACAGCAGACCATCACGCCGCGCATGCTGGGCCTGTCAGGACCCGNTAGTCAGCATGGCACAGCTTTGCACAGGCGCCTTGGCATGCAAGCATTCTGTGCTTCTGTTTACTGGGTCAGTGATGGTCTGCAACAAACTCAAACGTTGATAGTCCCTATGTTGTGTGTTTTGAGCTTTCCAATAGTGCTGTTAGGTGACATGACCAGTAACAAGAGTAGCACACATAACAAGGTCACGCGGACTATGCTGACAGCTGGCAGTGTGGAGTGTTTGGTCTGGTGTGCCTACATCTCAGTCGCAGTTTTGTGGGTTGCTCAAGGTCATGGTTTTAGTCATCTATCTCTATCTGCCTGCTTGTCAACTCTGTTGCAGTCAACACCTTCACTTGTTAGCGACAGGCTGCATGCCTTGTGCAAACAGCCTGTGGTGAGCATGTTGGTTGTTCAACCCTTAGACACACTGCTGCCTGCACTTTGCTTTTACCTTACTGTGTTAGCCTTGGTTGCACAAAGCTTTCACAGGATGAGGTCCAAGTCCACTAAGCAGCACACCTACCAGGCCAATACGCAGTGTTGGGTTGCCATCCTCACGGCTCCTGTATTGTTGGTGCTAGGGTCAGAAGCTGCTCTGGCTAGCATGCTAGCTCTGATTGAATGTGTCTGTTTGAGACAGTTATTCAATTGTCTGCACAATGCACTAATGCTGGGCTCATGTCAGGACACTGGCAAGTCTGCCGAAGCCACACAATATGCTGCACGTTGGGGTGCTGCAGCAGAAGGCAGTGCTTGGGCATTGATCAGTATGCAGCTCTTCTTCTGCACGGGTCACTTCTGTGAATTCGCTGGCCTGCAATATTCAGCTGGTGAGTTACTGTTGACTTTGCTTATAGTGCATGCTGGCCACACTGTCTGTCATGCATACTGACGCCATTAACTTTTCCATGCAGGCTTTGTGGGAATGACTAGCTTCAGCTGGTATGCCTCTGGCGCTTTACTAGCCCTCAACACATTTGGACCGCAGATCATCATCACTGTAGCTATATGTTGGGTTGACCATACAATCAGACCAAGCATGTTGCAGCAATATGTCTGCGCAGCATATTTATGGATGCGGACGTTGAATGCATGGGTTGCCACTTGTAGCGTAGCTTTACAGAGGCGCCACTTAATGGTGTGGGCCCTGTTTGCGCCTAAGTTTGTGTTTGAGTTGTGTTTTCTGTTTGTGGCAGATTTGACTATGCTCTTATTTGTACAGTAGAGACATGTACAACAGCACATTTCCATTGCAGGATGATAGTAGCCTAGTCTGGCCATCTTTGCGGCAAAACACTTGATCTTCTTGTGCTTGTGCACATGACAATGTGTTGTAGACACACTGCTGATCATTGTTCACATAGATGCCAAGTGTTTACAAAAGAGCCTTGGCATTCACACACCTGCGAATGTGACCTGGTTGCACTGTACAGTAGTTGACTAGTATACATTTGTGTCCCTGTGNGTGTGGAAATGCAGCACTGCAGGTGAGTGTAGATGTCGCTGTTGAGATATACCTGCGAAGCTGCATTGCTTTGCAGGAAGTGTCTCATGCGAGATTTGAGCCCTGTCGACTGCTTTGCCAGCTTGGCAACATCATCATGCCGTACCCATGTACAATGCATGTAGGATTTGCCCTTCCATTTCACAAGATACTCCTTGACTTCTGCCAAGTGGCTCCCTATCTGCTTATTTGCTGCAGCTTTTTGTGTATGTGGGATGTCTTTCTCCAGACTGAGGGCATGTTGTTCCAAACCTTTGCCCTTCTGTCTCTGATCAGGCTGAGCCACTGCTTGATCTATAGGCGCATCAGTGCCTGAAGTCACAACATTTAATGGCACAGCAGCGACGCTGCTGTCAGGTTCTGGGCTTGCTGATGCTGTTGTTGCTTGCATAGCAGAAGCTGTGTCTTCATGGGTTGTGTCTGGGGCTGACTGCTGGCTGACANTGATTGCTTTGCTGCCAAGTACAGCCGACACCTACTACCTGCAACAAGTCTGTGTAGGCAGTCAGCAGATGATACCCAGGCTACATTGAAAGAACTTCAGTATGGCCCTGGACCAGCCTGAGCACTGCACCTCAGACTGCACAAGGAGAAATGCNCTGTCAAGGATGCTGCTCAGGCTCTGTCTGACTACTTCTCCCAGTACACCACCTGGGCTAAGAAGCGTGCTGATGAGACTACCCAGCAGTCCAAGGACTACACTAAGGTCAGTGGTGCTGATCTGCTGTTTTGCTGACATAATTGACTGTGGATCTGCAGGAATTCAGCTGCTCTATAGGTTGCATGAGTTGCATCGGCCTGTTTTGCCTGCATGTAAAAGAGTGCGTTTGTGCCCGCTNGGTGCCAAGCTTGTTGCTGGCTTGGCTTGTGTTCCTCGTGTATGCGCAATCGACGGTGTATGCATATNCCATGTACATAGGCTCCAGGCTCTTCTCTAGGGTGGCCAAGTACTTGACATTGTCTTTGGCCTCATTGGCAGCATCGGTGATCTGCAGCACAATACAAGCTCAGACAATCAAATGTAAGTCTGCTCACTGCTTTGCTAACACAGATCTTTGAACTATGCTGTCTGCTGACGATTCTTGGTGTAGACAAATCAGCATGATTGACNACAGTTGACTTGCACGACGAACGCTAACCAGTCCCTTGCTGCGTCTGCCAGCCGATTACCTCAAACGGACACGACTTTGCATGCACTGTGGGCTTGCAGCAGCACGCAGTGGGCGAATTGNATGTGCAATGCAGTACTGCTTGCATGCATCCACAGGTGCAATGCAGCACATCCAAAAGTGCAGTGCGATGTTGCCTGCATGACAGCTCATGACTGCAGGTCTTGCCTGCTGATGCATCCGGGGGTTTGGCATTTCCTGCAACCTGATGCAATTTTTGCCCTCTGCCTGTCTGCTATGGCAAGCACTGCCCATTCACAGTCACAGTAGACCCTACTCTCATATTAAGCTTGCACAGCAGTTCTGTCGGCCAGAACTTTTGCTGCATAGCTTTTTGCACAACCCCTTTCACAGCATCTGTACAAAAAGCTACGCTGCAAAAGTTTTGGCAAACNTGCAGAAGAATGCAGCAAACTGCAGCAGATTCGGCATGTATCGGATAAGCCAGACGCGACCATGTCAACGTCACAGCATTGCGCAGCGAANAAACCCACCTGCCACAAGCTGCAGCCTTGCTCTGGAGTACAACCAGTGGGCTGACTCAACTGTCAAGCCTTCGCTTGTCATTGAGCTTGCCAATGCACGCTTCCTACTACTCTTCAGGTGAGCCAAAATGCAGACTTCCAGATCTCTGCATTGGTAGTGCAGTCAAGTTATGTCACTCCAATACAAAGCTGCCAGCCCACCCACACATGCTGCGGTCTTTGCGTACGACATGTGTCACCATACATACTGTGAACATGTCATGTTTCATGTGAACACGTGTCAAGCTTCTGGCCTTTACACTACCCATGCTCTGATCATCTGCACACTTGTGACCAGCCAACATAGTTGTACAGCCAGTTTCTCAGCTCTTGCGAGGTCTTGACACACACATTCTTTGCGTAGTAAGTATGTCAGCTGTCCCACTTAGACTTCTACCATGTGCAGGTTCATGTACGACATCATGCATGGAGTAGACATCATCACTGCTTCCATACAGCCAGCTCTCGATGCTGCCGGTCCCACGCAAGGTGACACAGCCAGCCTGGTGGAACCTGCTCAGGATGTGGAGCTCATTGCTGTGCCCCTCCGGATCTCGGTCTACTGCACCAACACTGGCATTATTCTGCCTGCAAGCTCCAAGTAATTATTCTGCATGCTGATTTTGGCAGCAGTATGACATTTGTCAGTAATGCTGTTGAGAAACTGTGCCTCTGTTTGTTATACCAGCTGCATCCACTTGCCCTGCCTGCAAGCTTACTCATTGCCTGCATTTCAGGCATAGTCTATGCATGTGTTAGTGCTCAACAGACAAATGCGAGTATATGTTCCTGGCACCTCGATGAGCTGTTGCAAGTATCAACAGTGGGCACCTGTGTCAGCAATCAAAGTCGCCTCTACACCAATAATGAATCTCTGCGTTCCAACCTTGCACNCAGGCCCCTCGCTCACATGACCTGCACCTATTCAATGACAAGGATACAACTTCAGCTGGCATCAAGCGCACACCTGGTGACGCTTTGGGCACCTCTTCTGGGGACAGCGCTGCTTCAGGGCCCCCTGCAGGCACAGCCCTCACCAGGTCATCACAGCGTAATGGGTCCTCTGCCATCAGCAGCGCCCTGCCACATCAAGCTGCACAGCAGGCAGCAGGCTCCCTTGCACAGCCCAGCCTGTATAGGCCCAGGGCCCAGCCAGTCACAGGTGGACTGCCTGTGGCACCCCCCTGCACAGCCCNTTCCAATGTACAAGCCAGCAGCAGCAGCATTAAACGCATATGGGCAGGTTGTCATTGGTTAAAGCTGTGCCACATGTGGCAAGAGAGTATACCGCCTTGGGCCCATATTGGGGCAAACTTGTGAAGCATCTATAGCTCGAGGCAANCAGCAGGAGTGTGTGCTGCCAGTGCTGGGCCTCAGCATGCCTTGAGTACCATAGTATCTGATCTTGCAGCATGGTAGCAGTGTTATTGTATGTTCAGACAATGTGAGCATCTGGCACAGTGCTGGCTTGCATAGAGCTCCATTGGCCCCTCTTTGGTCAGCTCAGACTCCACCAGCCCTGTGATGCAGCCGCGCCACTGCTTTGTCACCACTCCAGCCAGCAGTGGGTGCCGCCAGTCCTCAGGCTTTTGCTCAGATGTCAGCATCCACCTGGCCACATGCTGCACCGCTCTTCAGGCTNGCATGGCAGATGCCTCAGGATGCTGTACCACTTGCATATGCCAGCACAACTTCACATGCGCATGTTGAGACTCCCCTGACCCCCTCCCCCCCACCCCTCCTCCCCTCCCCCTCCCGCAGGACCTCCCCTCAACCTCTTCTGCTTACTGTGAGCAGGCATACCTGCTATGTGTGCAACAACTAGATGATGTCATTTCAGGAAGGCCTCTACGCCTTTCAACCCAAACGTACATGCATGTGTCTGCAGACTATGTGGAACAGCAAGATGGCATCAACAGCGGTGGCATCATGCTGGTCGGGGGTTATGTACTTGTCAGAGCATCTGCCTCAGCTGCTATGTCTGGCTCTCCTGTGTGCAAACACCACCTCAGGCAGATCAAAGCATGCCACACTAGTAGTGACTGCGAGCCATTGCTGGTAACAGAGGTAGGACGTGTGCACAGTCATGTGCGCACATCTTTACCAGACGCGGTCCTGCTCATCTGACACCCCATTCTTTCACAACAAGCAAGAGTATGCTGTCCAGATCATGTATACGTCTGTTGTGATGCTGGTGGAACTCATGTGCTGAAGTGTGTATAATACAGACAGGGTGTGGACTGTACCATCACTCATCCCGTGCGGTGCAGTCTACTGCTAACACAACATGCTATTGTATGCTGCATGACAGAGCATCAATGCAAAGTGTCAGCAGCAAGTGAGCTCAACAAGCTGACAGCATTGTGTACATTCAGCTGGACGAAGTGGTCAAGATTGAGGATCTGAGTGACAGTGAATCTTGTGACCCTTTCTTGATCAAGCTTGAGCAGGTTGCAATCCTGATTGGTGTCAGACAGCGCCTCCTACAAGATGAGGCAAGTGCTTATATCTAGAGTGTGCAAATACTGTGGTTGTGTATGACATATCGGTGTGCCAGCATCTCATTGTGCATCAAACTCGTGCTGCCTGCGCTCATGTAGTGCTCTTTGTGACTTGCGAGTTGCGAAGCACACCACAGTTCTACATTTCTGCAGGGCCAGTGCACCATGCTGCCTGTTGCTTGTTGCTATCAGGCAGAGTCATCATCGAACCAGCCTGCCAATGCTTCACTATGCTGTATAACAGTAGTGCCTCTTGCCATGTGTACGCTTTGCAAAACTTATCCATTTGTTGTTGCAGGTGACAGCTGCGAATGCTGCTGCGCGCATGGAGCTGTGCAAAGAGTTTTATGCTTTGCATAGGCAGCTGCAGCAGCCCAGGCTACATAGCCGTGTGAAGGCTGATTTGCATAACCAGCTGCAGCAATTCAAGCACAAGATGCTCAGCAGGTGAGTCCCATACATTCTCATGCTGTGGTTGTGCATACCAGCATCAGCGCGTAACCCTGCAAAGCTTTGCTCATGGCTACAAATGGTGCTAGCTTGACGTTGCTATTGCACAACGCATTTTGCTCCGTTCCCATGCAAGCAACTTGTAGTNAATGGCCAAGCATGTGCAGTCAGTTGGGTCGTGGTTTGCATACCTTGTAGCAAAGGGCTTGGTGCATGGTTCTGGAAAGGAAAGCATCATGGACCCGTCACCGTACCTGGCGCTGCTGAGTGAGTCCGCTGCTTGAAATGCCACGTTAATACTCTGCAATATGAACCAAGCATGGGGCCAAGCAATGTGTTGTGTTGANCACCGGACAACATCAGCATGCCCTTCTGCAGCAGCCATCATCACGGCAGTCGTGCCTCTGTAGTTTTCAACATCGGGATCAGCACCAGCCTTCATAAGCTCAGCCACACATGCTGCATGGCCCCTGCTGGCGGCTTCCATGACAGCGCTGGTGCCATTGTCGGATTCCAACCTCACTTCAGCACCCCAGTCTAGCAGCAGGGTCAGGCANTGTTCCTGGGCAATTCACTCACACAGTGCGCTGTTCGCGAGAACGCCTCCACTGCAGACGGGTACGATATGTGACCGTTGTCAGTAGAGGCGCCATATCGCACAGGTTCTATCGCGAGTCATACCGTGAGTCCTGATTGGCGACGCACTCATAGCTGCGTCAAGAACAACAGCATCAGGACAGTGCGTGAGATGAGCCCGGCCGCTCCCAGAAGGTACAGAAGTGCTGAAGCGTGTGTACTCTGANAGGTCCCCACAGACAACAGCAGTCCAGACTTGCCACATCTCTTGCTGTTGTCTCTGGAAAACTTCAATTGCTGGTTGTTGCCATTCAATATTGAAAATGGCCTGCAGGTCATGGCAGTTGTGCTTTGAAGTCTACCCAAGACAGTTGCTTGTGTGAGGTACAAGGACTGATGCCCTGCAAGCAAGTCAAACCACAAGTGATTACACACAAGGACCAGACATAGGTATGTGCAGACAATTGCTACGTGCTGGCGGCACAGCACAAGGGATGAANATGCATGCAACTGCATCTGTTCAAGTCAGGGATCACATAGCCACAGCAAGAGGTTGCGCTATGCCACTACACATTCTTCACCCTTTACAGGCTGCGTNTCTCATTGTGGGCAGTCAGGTGTGCACTGTGCTCCTCCAGCAGGCTGTCCAAGTCATTGATCTTCTTCTCCTTCAGGTCTGCATATTTTTGCTGCAGCTGGGCATAGTTGGCCTGCATTGACCCGATTCAGCTAGTGTCAAGTTGGCTGTTGCAATCCTACCAGGCCAGGCAACACAGCCATAAATACCACTCAATGTGATGAAGCTTAAGATGGTTTGGGTTTTACGGCCCTGGGTAGTTTGGCAGCGCATTTGAAAAGGTCGAGTTGATTGCTTGCTGCTCAGTGAGTAGCCGCTGAAAGCACGCACTTGCACATGATCCTAATGCATTTCCCGTTGGGACCTGCAACAGTGCCTGATTAGACAGCAAGCTATACAAGACACACACTGACTAAAAGCCAATCAAGCTTTATGCATGTCAATAGTAATCACGCTTAGCAGGTGTATGCATGGCCGACCTGGAGTATCTGGAATTGATCGGCTTGCGCACTAGCACCCATGGCTAATATGTCACGCTGTGCAGCAGGAACAGCTCGATCAGCAGGCTTGTCAACTGTATGTGCTTGAGCAACAGGCTCATCCCGTTGCGCTGCAGAATCAGTCCCTACTTTCACAGCCACGCTGCCTATGGGCGAGCTTTGAGTTGCNAATGAGGAGATGTAGACTACCTGCATGATTGGCTCACGTGCATGGCAAAGCCGCACAGCATTGGGCACAGTGCTTGTGTCTGCAACAGTAGGCCAGCCAGCGTTTGCATGGAGTACATACATGTGAATGTTGCAGCAATTGAAGTATGCCAATTGCGGTGCAACTACCTACACGCCATTGGCACCACCTTGGTGGCTGCAACCAGCAACATGCCAATGGCTACCATTCGTATAAAGCGCACACCAAGGTCGCCGCCCATAGGGGCATCTGCAGCCAAGTATGACTAGTGTTAGACTTGTATCATAAGCACATACTCAAGACACACAACAGTTCACCTGCCTTAGCTTCGCTGGAGCTTGCGAAGCAAGCTTTGGNTTACATTTCTGCACCAGCTGCAGCAGGTGTCAACTTTGCTTTCATAGGAAGCCATGTACAGCTAGGCAATGGAGCCTCAGGAGGGTGAGGCTGTTGAATGAGAACATGGCTGCAATTGTCATGGCGTTGAACATGCTGTCGTTGTTGGCATTCTGAGTCAAAGAGACGCGTCACGGATGAGCTGTGGTCCTGTGGTACAGCGTAAAGACAGGGTCGACAATCGGTTCAAAACAGCCAAAAAAATTACGACGTTACATTGAGCGCATCACTGTCCATGGTGTGCATGGTGTGCATCCTGAGCGCAAGTCCACATACCCGCAAGAGACNCCACACTGGAGCAGGCATGCCTGCAGCCCCAGCCACAAGCAGGTCCCCTGCTGGGGCAACTCCCTCAGCCCCNGCTTGATCTATCTGCAGAGCCTGCGTGTCTGTTTTGTCGAGCACAGAGGCGGCGGCAGTGGTGCAGTCAAAGCAAGGCAACACTCTACACCCACGAAAGCGTTCACAGCATGTGCCGCAGCGCAGCAGGGACGCACGATTTTGAAACGAAACGGGTCAACTGCCCAAACTGCTGACTGCGCCTCCTGGGATACGTAATCCCTCGAGGTCTACGTGTAAATGTGTAGGCAGATATTGCATTCCATGAAGGGCCTCGTCGCACTGTAATACATCATGTTTGCAGCCACTATGCTTGGATGAAACGATGGTGTGAGTCGTGTCAGGCGAATACAAGCAACACACCCTCGTGAAGGATTGTAGCATTCTATTAGAAAGCTTCTCATGCATACTGGTATTGCTGTGCCTTGCAACAACAATGCACGAGCTTCATCGACACAGGCTGAAACAGCAGCTCTGCATCCTGGCTCAGCAGCTATTACAGTAAGTCGAGAGGCTCATCTCTTTCAGCAAGTAGTCTTTGCATANCTGCCAAAGCGTGCACAGCTGCCAACAGCTGAGGAACCAGCTTTGGCACTGCCACCAGTGCCAGCGGCAGCAGCACGACCCTCTGCAGGTCAGGCAGGTTGTTGTCATATAAGAAGCAATGCACCAGGGTTGCAATGTAGATGTGTGCAAGCAGTACACATACTTTGCAGCTGCAGCAAAGCTTTGCAACATGTCATGCAGCACACAATTGCACAGAGCTTGACCCAGCACAGGAGATGCCATTGCTTTCATGCATGGATGAATGCACTTGCAGTATGTAGAGGACACAGATACCAGCAACAAGGCTGAGGTTCCTCAAATCCAACTTGCTACAAGCTGTGCATGCATTGCAAAGGTATTTTGACACATAGCTGAGCAACACTGACACTCTTAGACAAATGTTAGACAAATGCATGTCGAGACATAGACACATTGCCATCACAAGTTGGCTGCCTACTTTTGGACGCTCTTGTGCGGGTGTCTGGGTTCATGGGCGATTGCTCTTGCTGTGTCTGGGCTGCTGCCTTGGCCAGCATGCGTAAGGGAGCTTGAGACGANATGTCACATCATGTCATGTCGTGTCGTGTCATGTCGTATCGTGCATTACCATGTCATATACTGCCTTGTACTGCGATGAATGCCATGCTGTTTTTGTAGTGGCCCCTGCCATGTCTTGTTGCCCTGCCTTTGAGTGCTGACACTGTGAGTGCAGCTTGCAACCCTCCCTGTCATGGTGTCTTGCACCAAAGACCTTCTGTACAAACAATTGTGTGCTCCTTCTGGCAAGGAGCAGATTGAAGTTCTGCACTGCCTTGTCCTCACACTGTGGCTACACATGTCAGTTTGCCAATAAGCACTTGTGCGCTTCAAGCGAATGCATGTTGGACATTAGCTGCTTCCCTTTTGCCCTCTGCAGGATGTGATGGTGACCCAGGCATCGCAGCTGGTGGGCACTTACGAGAGGGCTGCAATGCAAACCCGGCCNTCAGGAGTCCTGCTGCTGCACCTGCTGTCCAGCAAGCCCCCATCAATCAGCAACACGATGCATCAGCCAGCAGCAGCACCTTGTCACGCCACCTATCACGCAAGATCAGCAATAACAAAATGTACATGTCAAGGGGGCAGGACATGCATGCAGAACAAGGAGAAGTGATGTTGCCTCCTGAAACAGCTGCATTTGCACAAGCTGCGCCAGCTTGTACAGATGATTTTGAGGTTTGCTTTAGTGGTAAAAGTGCTAGGGCATTCAGGAGCATGGTCAGGCCAACTGACTTGCGTCCAGTCTCTGCACATTAAGCAATCTTTGTCGACATTGTAGCATAGTATAGCGTCACTTGTGTGCATGCTGCTAGATCAGGTGTGAGTTCTGTACGTTGGCAAGAGTTAGAATCATGTTTTGCACCAAGTTGTGGTCTATTGCCACCCGGCACTGGGTTTTGATGAAGCTGCATGAAGGGTATGTCAGGTTTGTCTGCGGTGGGGTGTATTTTGTCATGCTTGACTTTTGTTGCAATGCAAGGATGACAAAGCTTTTCCAACAGACATACTTTTGTGGCTCCTTTCATCAGTGGAAGNGTGTTTTGATGCAGCAACCCTTGCATGCTTTGTAGCTTGGTTGTCCCGTGCAATTTGCAAGCTGGGACTGCTGCCTGTTGAGTGTTCAGTTGCACAAATGGGCATGTGACAGACCGTTGATGTTGTGTGGCTTCTTTGCAGGAAGTAAGGCGTGTGTGGTTGGGTTACCTTTCACAGGTGGACAGCTCTTTGGGCCAGAAGGTTGCTGCCAAGTGCCAAGCTGGTGGCCAGATGTAATGTGTTTAGTTTGTGTGTTCAGTATTGGAACGTGTAGTTCAGGCGAAATACTGGTGTGTATGTTTGCTGCGTGCTGTGCTTGCTGTTGTTAGGTCGCTGGGCTGAACACCACCTGAATGTGTTCTGAGGTTGTGTTCGTTGCCGTTGCTACNATGATGACATCATAGTGGACTGCTTACTTGGCACAGCAGGCAGTCAAGGTGGTGTATCCTACCACTGTCTTTGATTTGAAGAAGGCAGTGCTGTCCACAGGGGCCAGAAGCATGACTAGAGGCTTGTCATCCAGATGCCTGTCACGGGGAGCAGGCAAGGGGGGTGCTGCAGCCCAAATGCTGTGACCCCCAAGCGGCTGACAGGTCTGCTGCTGTATGCAGAAGCNACAGCAGGTACAGTTGTCAGATGCAACCCATCGTAGCATGTTTGTTGAGTGTCTTTGTGCACGACTGCAGGCTCTTGCGTGTGCAATGAAGCAACACTGACAGGAGAAGCTATGCCAGTCCAGAAGAGGGCTTGCCCGGGGGATAGCAGCCTGTACGACCCTAACGGCAAGGATGCCCGCTACACTCTCTTCTCTTCCACCCGTGTGCTGCAGGCTGGCATACACGAGACAGATGAAGTTCTGGCTGTTGTCACTGCTACAGGCAAGCCTTTCGCTTGTGTGCCATACACTTGATCTGAGCATGCTGCTGAATTGGTTTTTTGGCATCCACAGTGCATTGCTGTGTGCCTACATAGATAGCACAATTGNGTGATCACGCATTTATGCACAGGCAAAGCAGGCAGTGCTGTTGGGTGCAGAACCAGACGCAAACTGCACACAATGAAGGAAGTGCGCACAGAACAACAATTTCAACTCGAAGCCACTTGTTATCGCGTTTCGTGCACTGTTTGTTGTTTGTTGTAAGCCCCAGCTGTCAGGCTCGTAACGCTTTGGTGATGCGCGCACACGCTTGTGTCAAACAGCTACACGCAACTTGCTCAGCGTAGCTTCGTTTGTGCCTGCAGGAGCAACGCGAGATAGCACGGCAGCTCACGTCTGTGCTTAAGCCACTTGCTGTTATTGTGATTTTTCCAAGTTTCTGACACATTCATCTGGACACTCACACGTCTCTCACNTTTGGAAGCTGGTGACTCTGCCTCTGGCAGCTCTGTACATAAGTTGTGCATAACCTCCATCAACTCTGAAATTTCTTGACTCACATGGCTTAGTCAGGCATACACTGCTGATGCAACCAAGGCAATGGCAGCAGCACCAATAACAGGATTAGCAACCTAAGCACAAGTCCATGTTACCGGGAGTTACAGCGTGCCTGAAGAAGAGAGCAGAATGCCCTTGATGAGGCTTTGCAAAGTTTCATTGCCTTGCAGCTGCTGAAGGAAGGGGTTGAGCAACCTTTCAGCGAGAACTACGACACTCTCCTGCTGCACGGCTTGTCGTGGGTGATCAAGCTGAGTCAGCAGAGCGTCTGTCTCAGAGGCTGGAACAAGAAGAGTCCATGTCAGCCCTACCAGTAATGCCACACTTGTGCATAAATGTGCAGAGCTTGCAAGNAATTGCCCTGTGTTCAGTGATGCAAGGCTGCGAGCTGGTGCAATCGCCAACGTTCCGGCAAAAACTGAGCGGGGTTTTGACCAGACATTCTGCTGCTGGCTTCCGGCTTTCGGCTACCGAGCTGACTTTACGAAACGCTGACGAAGGGGGAAACGTCGCTCAAAACGTAAATACTCACGAGCAGACAGATGAACCAGCCTGCTGTACCGGGGTCATAGCACACGCCTAGTCAGGACACGGTATCGGCTGGCGCGCCTGTCAAAACCGGGGAACCTGGCTGAAGCGCACATCGCTCAAACCCTTCGCACCGTGGTACAAGATCTCGTGCATACATATCGACACGGCATTTGTATCACCTCCATCGACTGCTTCCAGTCGCCTATAGCTGATCATGAGTGTCCACTCGGACGATGCTGTCAGCCTTGATCAGCAGGCAAGTGCATGCATGCTGATTTGTCTATATAAGCAAAATCCAAGTACTCCGTGTTGAGTCTGCAGTGGAATCTTGGCTTTGTTGACCCGTTGACAGATCCCAAAAAGCTGCTCAGGCATCGACTATGCAGCAAAGTGGGAGGCAGGCCGGTCAGTAATAGAATGTGACTCCGTCCCAACACAGACAACAAAATGAAAAACCTGATAGCCATGCAGGCTTGGCTAGACCCAGTCCACCTTCCAACTCCAGAGCAGTTGACGTGTAAGGGCACTGGCACTCCTTACAATTTCCTACTGCAGGCAAGAAAGTGGATGTACCTGTTCCTCTGCCAATCTTTGAACAGCTGTTGCCGTCCAGCTGTACACAACCACTGGGGGTTGATGCAGTGTAGGTGTATGCACCTCCACTAGAAGACACAGAAGCAGCTTTCCATCGTACAATCTTTGTCTTTATCCCGAGTAAGGTGACAAGAGCTCTACGCAACATAACCCCGACGTTAGCACATATGTCGGAGCTGTACACATCTAGGACCCTTGCAACTGCCTCATGCCGACAATAATAGCCTTTGCCTTCAGCAGCAAACAGATGCCACCCGATGCCAAGCTTGCACATGGTTCAGCAACAGTATGCATTTGTTTTGTGCCATGTATGCCATGCATGCGCTAGTGTGTTGGCAAAGTTGACTTGTGTATAGACCTCCTTCCAGCTAATCTTCACCGTACAACATGCTGTTTTCTATTTGGCCTGCTGAATGACGGATTCAGGCTGTGCTGCTCTTTACAGCGGCTGAAGCATGTTGAGCTTTGCATGCGTGAGTCTGTTTCATACATATAGCATTAAGACTGCTCCCAACATGCCCAAGAATGTAGTGCAGCACCAGTATGTGTGAAGCAATACTGTTCAGATGACATTGTGTGCTGCAGGGCTCTGAGCTGGAGTCTCAANTTGCCTGTTGCCAGCAACATGCCCATGCCGGCTACTGTTGTGTTGCTGAGCCAAGCCTGTAGCTGCTGTGAGAGTTGGTGTGTCCGCCCTGTGCCTGGTTGCCATTCTGACTGAGCCGGCTCTAATGGAGCTTGCATCGGGAATGGAGGCAGCCAGATCTGGGTGCTGTGCACTGTCAGCATCGCTGTCTGCTGGCTCTGCCTCAGCCCGCGATTGAGTTCTGTGTCTGAGGCGTGACCCTTGCTTCCTTGCTTGGCTTGACNCGCCGCCTACATTGTCAGTGCATCATATACAGCACCAGCCTTGTACGCGGCTTGCTTTGCAGGCACACCTTGAGTCNCAACTTGTTGCCGAGATCCTTGAATACCCTGATCATCTTCTCCTGTGCATGCGGCAGGACGTCAGTGACTGGTTTTGCTAGACTCAATGGTTCTCTGTGAGGTTTTCCAATGAGGTTTTCTGCACAGAAACCTTGCCATCTTGACGTCACTTACATCTGCCATCCACCTTTTCACAAAGCTGAATTTNTTCTAAATTGATGCAGCTGAGTCAATGTGTAGCATGTCCCGTGTCAGGCAGACAGGTCACACGNTCTTGTAACAAGACCTCCCAGTGCAATCCAAAGGCTCGCTGCACACAGTATGATCTGCCGTTGCAGACATGCTTTTCACTATGAATGTGCTACCTGTCTGCTGAATATGCTCTGCTGAGATTCCTGAAAACTTGCCTCAGATGTGAAGTCAGCAGCCTGATATGTGCATGGCTGCTGACCTGCACATGTGATGGATGTCAGATTCCGTAGCCACAGTGCAGNGACAGAGAGTTTCTGTTCAAACTGGCTGCCCTGGGGATCGATTCATCTCCCTTGTTCCCTTAGGCTGTGAAGCTGAGTTGTTCTCTGCAAGCTTCGTGCCGCATTGTGGCATGCAGGTTACGTATGTACCTGTATCTGCTTCTATGTACAGACTTTCAGCAGCACACAGTCTGAGTAAGGCTTGCAGGTCAGTTGTGGCCTGAGACCTAAGCAATGAACGACAACGACTTCTTGCAGCACTATCTTGGCGAGCTTAACACTCAAGCGCAAAACAATACAGCGACAACTGTGCCAGCAACTGACCAGAGCGGGCAGTCAGAACACTCGTCGCATGGCCACCGGGCAGGCCTCGAACAAGCTAAGCCCCAACAGCAGTCCGGCGCAGGCGAGGCAACACGAGACGCTGACGCCCACAGCACCNGTGGACTGCCTGCGATACTGGGTGCTGGAGATGCATGTAGATGGCTTCAGATTTGACCTGGCGTCAATCTTGACCAGGTCACACTCACACTGGCACAAGGATAAAGTTCCAAGCAATGGGAATGGTGCAGGGCTTGACAGTCAGGAAGAAGAGCAACAATCAGGTACACAAAGGAGACATAGCACAGCTTGCAGCAGCCCAACAAGATGATACGTGCTCACATTTTGTGCATGTTTGTGACTTTCAACAGCCGCTCGGCTTTGTAAGCAAGCCTGCTTTCCTTGGAGGCTGTCAACTCTGCTTGTACAGCAAATGTGAGGCAAAGCAACATGCACGATTGCAAAATCAAAGTCGTTACTGGTAAATGAGACTTTCAAGGCTATTGTACCATAGGGTGAGCAGATGGAGACCGGTGACTCAACCAAGGCCTTGGTGACTACTTTGTTGCCGACATTGCCTGGAGGTGAAGCAGTAGTCAAAGGCTGAGTTGCAGCATTAGACCAGTCACTCTGTGCTCAAGTGACTTGGTAGTCTCTTTTGCCGCTTAAACGCTTTGACATGTTTGGCCATATTGGTGCAAATGTGTACTCTGTGGTAAGCTGTGATCAGCACAACCGAATGCAGTCAACATTCGTGCTGGCAGAACAGCACTTTCCCTGCTTACAACAGTGACAGTATGTGTGTGCCACTGGACACCTAGCATGNATGATGCAAAGCTGCAACAGCAACCCACACAACAAAATCTAAGGAGGAGGAAGATTGGGGAGGGTCATGAGGTGGGAGGGGTGGCCAAATGAGGAGGACGACATGAGATGATCATCTTACCGAGTGATCTGTTGGGATGCATGGGTTGGCTTCGCGAGCACTCTCCCAGGCCAGCACTGCAGCTCGACCCGCCATCAAGCCATACCCAAGATAGCTGCAGCATACATGCAAGTTCACAACGTGTGCGTCAGCCAGTCCTCAGGTCTGATATCACAATGTGCACCCGACTGCCAATTGGGTCAGCAAGTCTGTCAAGCTGTGTTGCTTCTGATGAGTGTGACAGTTATGATGAGTATGTCAGTGCTGCATCTAACAGTTCAAGCGATGCTGCGNTGCAGAAAGCCTTGGCAAGGATACAAGGAGATGCTGCTGAGCGCATCATGAGCAAATATACGGTGGGCCAGTTGGGCAATCCTGAACCATCTGTGCCACTCATGTTAACGGCTTGTGGTGACAACTGCTTGACTGCTGATGCATGCATGTTGTTAGCATGTGCCGTCCAACAGGTCAGTGTCTGCTGGCAGAACGTAAAAGCATTGTTTCAGTGTGCATTTGCTNTCACTGACCACTGACCAGCCATGTGATTTTAGCAGGACATTTGTTGGAATCTCAGCATTTGTTTTATAGCTATCGAAGTGTTGACAGAGCTCTGGCCCAAATGCGCCTATCAAAGTATGCGCCTCACTAGCATATGCAGGCTGCTTGTCTATATCACTTGCATTCCCAGCCACAGCAGTTCGCTTTGATCGCAACTCTCTGCATCTTCGAACTACTGCAGACGGTGTTCGAGTCTCGGTNAGGCTTTGAGCATGCAAAAGCTTGCCCTCAATAGCTAGGAGGATGGAATGCAATCATCTTGGTGTAGAGGCCATGATGAAGGCTACATGTATGACTGAACACTGCAGCCTTCACGGCTGCCAAAGGCCAAGACAATGTCCATGCAAGGCGTAAGGCAGAACGTCCACCTAGTCAAACTGGAGACACAAGCTGACAAAGCAAACTGATGAACGAGCGCAGCACTACACCACTCGTTTGTTACTGATGACAGTACTGTGCTCGTGCTCACCTTGCNACAGTTGCACTGCACTATGGCATGGTATCGTGACATCATGCTCGGTAGGTGCCTAGCATCGGTTGGCTAACCTGTAAATTATTACCATTTTTAGCGCGACATCAAGCTAGAGATGAAAACCAGCGTNCAATACAGCTAGGTGGCATGTCACAGTGATAGTTGCATGGACCTTTCTGTACTCATATCTGAACATGTCTGCAGAGTACACTGCCAGCACGTTCTCAAGTAACTTTGCTGAACAACAGTCATGCAGACATGGTGGAGCAGCGAGCAGTCAGTAGCTTGAATGGGGGGCAGCAGCATTCACTGCAATACATCATAAACACCGCAGTAGCATTCGGATCATAGCAGCACAAACAGCGCAGCAGCACACACAACAAGGAGACATGTTCTGCATGGGCACAGTGGTACCAGCATGCCAGGCATTGCCCTCCACAGCTTGCTTGATCAGGCGATCCAGATAGGCTTTGCTGCCATGGCGCCCAAAAGCTGGAGCAACGGTCAGGATACGCGCCCTGCGCCTTGCATCACACCTGTGGCTGCCCCGCTCTATGGTTCTGCATAGCACGAGGCCTGCTTAGAAGAAGTGCATTTTGCATCATGTTCGTTGTTGCACCATACCTGCCGTCACTGCGCTGATGTTGACTGGCACCACATCNGGCACTAGACCCTTGCCAGCTTGTGCTGTTGCCCTGCAGCTCAAGATACACTGCCGCTATGCGCTTGTGTGTGGTGTCAGGCTGAAGTTGAGAGTATCAAGCTGAGGTCGAGACAACTCACGATGGCAGCACTCAGCACTGGCTACATAATGCACTTCTTCGACAGACATATCACCATGGTACAAAGACATGAACACGGCCTTTTGCTGAGATATACACACCAGGCCATAGGCATACCTTGGTGCTGCTTCGTGCCCGGGTGCTTCTCTCTCATTCTGTACAAGCTGCTGACCTTGAAGGGAAGGCTTTGCTGACTCCACTGTGTCTGTGCCAAAAGTCGCAGCAGCAGGGGACGCCTGCATTATACTGGCATAAAACTATGATTTCTTGAGCCAGTGANAGCCTGAGTACTGCCAGCACTCAGTGAGTACTCCATGCTAGTGTATATTCTACTGTGTCTCAGGCACCAACTTGATGGTGGCACTCAGTGTTACCCAGAAAGCTGATTGCCCAGCACTGGCTTGTGTAGGGAGAATGTGATATTAGTGGTGGTGTGCCTATAGTGAAGGCAGAAGGCAGCACAACTCTTGTAACGACATGAAGTACGGAAGTAGTACTGCGCAGCAATAGCAAAAAGAAGGTGCATAAATGTGCAGTCGTTTTATACGCACTAATGTTTTGATGCGTGTCGAACAGATGTGGAATGCACCTTGTTTACACGTGTCAAAAATAGCTGGCATGTATCTACGCAGGAAGTATGTNGTTCACCATGGCTGCATGCTGCTCTGGCGTGAGCTGCAGCACTTACACACAGGATGTCATTCTTTGGCAGGAGATTTGAGTGGGCAGTCAGTGCTCTGTTCACAGGCCAGAGCACACACAAAACAACACTAAGGCATACGCATAAGCAGACAACAGTTCACACGCTGCACTTGGGAGAAGTTCAATGCGAGCAGTACNTCTCTGTGGTGAACAACATCAGCACATGAATAATACAACGACAGCATCGGTGTACTTACGGAGCGCCTCCTGCGCAACATGATTGTTTACAATGTTGCTGTGGCAAACTTGATGCCGTTTGAATAGGCTGCAAGGTTTGTTTAGCTTGCCAGACTTTGAATTCATCAACATTACAGGACTTGGCATATATGGCACGCAGCATGTCACTGACAAGCATGCACTGCTTGCTCCTTAGCGCTTCTTGCTGATAAGCACTTGTGTAGGGGTACGTACAATCCTGTGCGGTCCATATGACATGCAAGTTTGGCCGTTTGCATGAGTACAAATTGCTTATAATGCATCATCAGCAAGTCATTCCCAGTGACTCCCAGGTTTACTTTAAAGTCTGTGTTCTTTCTGCGATCACAAGTGTAGTTGTGTGACATGCACAGAATCAGTTGTTTTCTATGTGTTGAACCAGTTTCTGGTGGGGCACAAAGTACCTGAGAGCTGGACAGTTGCTTGAGCTGCTAGCTGGGTGTCCCATGCGTCATCCTCTCTCATGAGCTGCTGCGCGTGCTGAGGTCCTGGTGCCAGTAAAAATATCAATGATTGTGATCAAATACAATGCACAACAAGCCATCACAGCTGGTAATACGTCCCATGCATTGATGCATATATGATGTGTGTGGCAGAACATGCAGAGCTTTGACAGTATAAGAAGCGATGCAAGCTTTCATGTCATCAGCCAAAGCCAGCCTTGTGCGGCCTTGTATGACACCTTCTGGCACTGAAGGACATGCGTGGACAATGATTGTCAAGGAACACTGCACGTGCATTTGTTACATGTGCTGNACTTGCTTGTCAGCTGTTTGCTTGTGGTGCGGGCATTGCGACTGTGCACATGAGAGGCCAAGTGAGAACCCAATGCAGTGCACTATACTTCCCAGCTCATGGAAGTTTTGGTGCTGTGCAGGCTCTGAAAGCCAATCCAGGTCTTGCACCAAAGGAGGTCAAGATAAATTCAAACTACATTACAAAGTTTGGACAGGTTGCCCTCATGGAGGCGCTTGATATGGTGTATGAAATGGGGGATCAGCGCGAAATTGTCATCACATTNCTCAATGCTCACTGCTGCTTTGCAGGTCACACAATGGAGGGGACGCGGCTCACCATTGTGAAGGTGCCTCAGCAGCCTGACGCTTATGAGTTTAGTATCAGAACTCCTGTCACCCCACCCCGCTGGAAAGACTTTGAACAGGTGGGTGGGTGTTTGTGCGTCACTGTTCGAACATGAAGCTTAAGCAGGTTGTTCTTCTGTCCTCCATCTGTGGATGGCACTCCTTGTTGGTTTACTTGATACCGCAAGCCAAGCCAAGCACACAGCAAGTCTCGTCTCTGCAGTGTCTGATGTGTACCGCAATAGAAGCTGGAATGTCTGCACTGGAGATTCTGTAACAGCTGGACATGCTGCCTCTGGAAACACCATGTATAATATTTATCTATATCTTATGTATACTTACACACCCCTAACTGACACATTATCGATTTGTAAGAAAGAGCTCTCAAAAAGAAAGGTACACTTTTTTGGACCCTTCATGCTTATAATCACAGAACAGCTTGCTTTCCTGTTCAAGTCCATTTCTGGGGGTATATTCTGATGCCTTGGCTTGTGACCTGCAGGAGTTTGAGCACCTGTGGGAGGTCTTGCTGGATGCCTTTGCCAGCGGAGACAAGCCCCGCATTGCTCATGCTGCCCTGACCTTTGTGTANGTCAAGCTAGAACAACAATGTCTTGCTGCAATTTACGATGATACAACAATTGTTCATGCATGTGTACACACCGATTCACACCAGCTCTGTTACATGCACTTACTCCCCTACTCTTGACCCAAACCACCATGTGGTAGGGCCAGTATCTACNTCATGTTGCATGCACTGTGGTAGACAATTTCCTTGTCAGTACTCTCGCGAACGTGTTGTCGTCGTGTTGACACGCATAGGTGAAGAAGCGGAGATGCAACGTTTGTTATGCTTCACATCAGACTCAAAAGAATGACTCAAAAAGTCTGAAGTTTGAGCCTGCTCCCCTAGATGCGAACGTGATGCATATTTGATGCCTGAGGATGTCGATGCTGCCGTGAACAATGAGCAGATCCAGGACACATCGTATCGAGGTCAGCAGCGCATGCATTTGGCGAAAAACCGCTCACAGCATATGTAGAGAATTGGGGTGTTACACTACAGTAGTGTTTTTGGACATGTGAGTGTTGCTCCGAGCCGTGTGAAAGTTACTGTTGGCNCAGGTGTGTATGCATCAA
This sequence comes from Trebouxia gelatinosa, assembly GCA_000818905.1. Classification (NCBI taxonomy): domain Eukaryota; kingdom Viridiplantae; phylum Chlorophyta; class Trebouxiophyceae; order Trebouxiales; family Trebouxiaceae; genus Trebouxia; species Trebouxia gelatinosa. Next base: position 608,441 of record KN805272.1, on the reverse strand, counting down.
GCTAAGCTGCAGTGACTCAGCAGACACTCAGCTCTGCCCCTCTCGCTAATCGCGTTACAGATCGCGACGGTAACTATCAAGTCAATAGCGTCAAAATGCCTCATCCTCACTTTGAGAGAACTCGATCAGCCGGGAGTCATACTTTAGCTTCTTTTCCGCCAGAACAATTTGCACACGCCAACACGGCCCGGAACCTGAGCCCCAGATCAGCAATCTCTCTGCCATTTTTCGAGTCTGGATCTGTTTTTGAGCAGCTGTCTTCTATGCGCTCAGCCCTTGATCCGATGCGCAATCACGTTAGGCTTTGCGTAAGGGAGGCATCTTGAGTTCTAGACCANGGCAGGAACTGGATGTGCATGGCTGGGCAGTTGTCATTTACATGTGGGCAGCATGGGCCAAGCNAGCTCATGCTGCTGTTGTTGCTGCCGAAGTCGGGCATCAAGCATCTCAACTAGCTCAGCAACTCTGATTGAGTCAGCTGTCATGAGCGCTGTAAAAGCGTCGTTCAGAGCTTGCCGAGCTGTGCTGCTGTTGGCTGGTTCATGTCGACTAGCATAGACTGCTGCTGCTTGCTGCTGCCCTACACTGGCAAGCAGCTCTGGAACTGACTGAAAAGCCTGTGACAGTTCAACGAGGCTGACAAAGCTGCAAAGTGCTTCAAAATCTGTTATGGCTAGCGCCATTTCTGGTTTGTGATTGTTGTCCTTGTAGATCTGTAGGAAATGCGCTGTATCAGACATCGAACACATATATGCTGAGCATAGCAAGCATGTGGAGGTGTNGCTCAGTTGGGCAGTAACGTTGTCCTGCAGCCAGACTTGTGAAGCCCTCAAGGAGGATCTGCATGTTAGACAGTTAGGCCACTTTAGACATGGTCAACAGAAGATGCAGTGCAATGCATCATGTCTTGTCACATGCAAGCCAGACACATGCTGACATGCACCAGGTTGTGTATCACAATAGGTGGCAGTGATGTTAGAGTGCTGTAATCAAGCAGCATGCTATTGCCACTTTGCAGAGTAGTGCAGCACAACATATGGTGTTCAATTTTTGCTGTGATGCTAGCTGAGGCTCAGCCTTTGGCCTGGGCTCCACTGTACTCAACAGCAACGCTAGCTCATCAAGCCGTTAGCAGCTGCTGCTGCTGCTGCCCTGCTGTCTGCTGCTGGTGCTGCTGCTGCTGCTGTATGTCTGCTGCTGCTGCTGAGGTGTGTTTGCACATGGTGGTGTGTGTGGGTGTGACCAGAGAGCATGTTCACCCAAAAGGCTCACGGCAGACCNCATAACATACTCCACTGATGAAGGGCTCATTGCAACCAGAGCAGAGATCATGGCAATTTGCTGAAACTGTCTCTGCAAGCAGCAGTGCAAGTTTACATTGTAAGTATACGTACATATACATATGTAGTTGCAATACATGCATAGACATGCAACGTCTGGGTAAAATGTCAAATACTTCATGTGTTATGTTGCAGGACTCGCAGTTGTGAGGAACATGACACACCCATTGTCAGAGGCATTCACAATGTCATGCTGCCTGTGCAGTGATTGCAATGCATCTTTTAGCTCAGCAACTACCACTGCACATATAGCCAAAGGTTTCAACAAAACACTGCAAGCTTCATCTGCAAGAAGAATCCTGCATGCATGCATGTGACTGACATCACTGGCTCCTACGCGAAGCTGTACACCTCGCCTGACTCAGAATACTGCCATCTGAAGGTCAGCTCGGGGAGCAGGCATAACCGCCAGGCATAACACGCCAGGCATAACCGATTCCACTACCTGCATATGATGCACAACTCGTCGTCAAAAGAAGAGGAAAAGGCTATGCAGCCGGGCGACTTTTAATCAAAAAGCATTATAAGGCCTCAAGGCCATGGTCCCTCACCACGGTGTCAACCCAAGNCCAGTCAGCCAGAGAAGCAGCTGCTGTCAAGCTTGAGCAAGTAATGTCACACGGTCAAAGCACCATGAGCAAACTTGANTGCCAGCTTGACGCCAAGGTGCCTGCTTGTTGGTGAAGGATGTCTCCAACAGCAGTGGGCTGAGCTCAGGGAAGCGTTCAGACAAGATTGCTTCCAGCTCACTGCTGACCATCTTGGGATCTACCTCTGGCTTCTCCCACTCCTGCACAGCCATCATGCTTGTGATAGGCTTGGCACTGCAATGCTGGCTGAGCATATACAGTGAATAATCATTGGTGCCCCTCTGTATAGTGACTTTATCGTGAAGCACCATACGCCACATGTGCAAGAGATTTAGCAGGTACCAACATCAACCATACACGGGCTTTTTGGCAAGATTGCAAGCCGGTCAGAGCATAGTGTAAGTTGTTGTATATCATCAAAGGGCCTGTCACTCGGCAGCAGGCATACATCTGCAGTACGTCACAGCCTTGGTCCTGCTTTGCCACAGCATACAAGCAGACTTGACAAATACCAAGTCTGTGGGCATGGTCAAGTTGCAGACAGCATGCAAAGCTGGTATCGGACAACCCCGTTGCTGCATACATAGGTCTCACAATGGTGAGCGGTTCTAGCTCTGCACACTGGCAATGGCATTGCTAAAGCCAGTGGTACATGTGCATTGCGACCACTGCACCTTGCGCTGCCTNTCACAGTAAGCGCATCAAGCAACAGTGCGATCTGACCGCAAATGGTCACAAAGAGCGAAACAAGAAGCTGGCGAGGAAGTCTAGCGCAACGGCTTCCGTAGCACTGCTCAGCCAGCATGATGTGGTCTCAAGAAAAGCTAGCCCATCGGGCNCTTAGCTCGCTGCTTTAGCTTGTGTCATAACAAGGCCTGGTCTGCAGATCTGGTCAGACAGGACACTAGCCAGGTCATTGTATAGCTGACTTGATCGCCAATTCTGTGTTGTTGATACATGTTTGACAAAAGTGTGAACAAGTCTGTTGTGTGGTCTTGCTGAAGCCAGAGACCCGGAGAGNATGCATGGACCTAGCCAATCACAAGCTGTGACATCGATATGGCGAGCAGATGCTGTCATGTCATGTTATGTTATGTATGAGCTGAATCAGTGACAGCTGAAGAAGAATGTGCAAGTGTATGTTACTGTACGTGTAACTCCCAGCAAGTGCTGTGTACTGCAGCAGCAGATAGTGGAAGGAAGCAGCACCTTGTGGCAAGCTAGCAGGCGCNATGTAGATGCTTCTCTGTCCACATGCAAGGAAAAGCATGTATGCTTGCAATTACAGCTTCCAAGCCTGCATATGCCCTTGTTGCTTGAAATGTGACTTTGAAACTCAAGTATGAAGCTGGGTTGGTTAGCTTCATCTTGTACAAAATTGAATGCAGAAGGCTGCATTCAAACAGGTACAGGAAAGTGCATTTGTACCATGCTTGCAGCATGTAGACTGTGTGTCAGCTGAGATGAACACAAGGAAGAAGAGCTGATGTGGTATTGTTCAGTAAACCCCTTCACTAGAATGTTGAAATGGTAAGATTACCAGAGACCCCTAGGTTGGGAATGTCTGTCATTGTTAGGCAAATAGATGCAGCCATGCGGGCAGAACTTTGAGTGGTGTGCTGTGCATGGTCAGCGTTTGAAACCCTTAAACTAATGAAATACAGCGGCGTCTTCCGTTACCACAAGGTTTCAAGGAATGCCCTGCACAGGCAAGGGAGCTAGTGGTTGTGTGCATATATGACTACACCACAAGCAGTACATGATGCAATTTGCAAACAGTATTGGCCAGACTTTAACTGTCACCGTATGACTGGNATATTTCGTCTTGCATACAACATGTATGCTAATCGTGTCCCAATGATTTGTGGTACTGCACAAGCAATTGCTGCTTGTTCCAGGGTTGTACATGGTTCAAGGTCTGTATTGGGTGTACTTGGAACCTGCAATGTGTGTACAACGACTTTGCAATTGTGTAAATTCAGCCATCGGTTGCCTCAACAACGAGATGTCCATGGCATGCGATGCGCGCGTATCCGCAATTTGCAATTCAACGATTTCAAGCGCGCTAGTGTAAGCTGTGCGATGTCTAGCAACGCGCAGGGCTGAAAGGCAGCCCCTGTGCCGTTATGCCGTGTTTCTATCCCTTAACAACAACCGAGGTAAACGCGAAACAAGCTGAGTTGCTAGCAAAGCAGCGAGTGAAACGGATTCAGCAGGTCCGCGAGCAGGAGAAGCAGCAAGCACTGCTGCGAACGCAGCTGTACAAAGAGAATTGCCAGGAGCTTGCACGGCAGGAAACAGCCTCGAGTGAGCTTCAGTGGGAAACTGACAGCAAGCAAGCCTTAGATCAGTTACAGCGGCAACTACAGAAGAGCTTAGCAAAGGCAGGTGCGGNAAAACAGTCCTATACATATGATGCCTTTCCACTGTTTTCGTAATGTAGGTGAATGAAGAGCTTTGAAAGGCTTTGTCAGCATGAATGGAAGCAAAATAACGAAGCTAAATAGCATATGACAGCTCGTCAGCAGTAAAGGAAACTGGAAACCATATATGCCTAAAAGCCACTTGTTCATCAAGTTCAAAGTCGAGTTCAGGGTCAAGTATGCGGCGATCGTGCCACCCAGACTAAACACGCTAATCGGATTCACCAGCTCCTGTGCCATTCTAGAACTATATGACGGCCCTAATCGCGCGACACAATACGAACTCGATACGAACGCGGTCAAGCTGTATGCACGACTGTATGCACGATACGTTTTTCACCCAGCGCTGTTCGCGGCTCCGCAGTGCTATCGCGAAACAATTGCAGCTACAGGTGGACTGCTGATAGAGGACGTGTGATCGGCAGGGTATCTCGGTGAGCAAAACCGCAGTATATCGGTGCTGTCTGCGATCACTCAACAGATGCAGCTGTGTAGTGACGCTGATGGCCTACAAAAGCCGTTTCCGCAATTACGACACAATTTGATGCAGTCACAATCATACGCGCTGTAGTCTCCCACTCACTGCTGCCAGCGAACAGGCATCTCTGTGCTACCCCGAAGGACTTGCACTTTCCGCTTTTGTTCCGCTCATCCCCCTGGCGAAACGTAGTTCACGTTTGCTGCCGCATACCAGGTACACTTACTTGACAAGTGTACCAGGTGGAACCTGGTATNATCCAAACGCTGGCAGGCCTGCCTGGGAGTGTTGCTGATTCACATAGCCAGCTATGCTAATGCTAGCAAGCACAGGTCGTATCATGTATTAGGCTCTAGCAAAGGCTCAGCAGAATTGTAATTCTGGTTGAGCTGACAGTTTATTGTCACGCTGGTGGTAAGCAGGCTGCATTGAGCAAGTATACCTAGTGATTGNTGCCTGTAAATGCTGTGTTTGCCACTTGCACATGCAGTGAGGGCATCACTGTCATTGTCAACCAGCCTAGGGCCTCTTGACCTGACAGGCCTTCTTGTCAGGCAGCATCGTTCCATGCCTTTCCTGTTAGCTCATATTTTGTGTCACGCTGCATCGTTCCATGCCTTCCTGTTAGCTCATATTTTGTGTCACGCTGCATCGTTCCATGCCTTCCTGTTAGCTCATATTTTGTGTCACGTATATGCGAGCTGCGCAGGTCTGGCTCCAAGAGTTTGCATGGACTGAGGAGGAAAAGGTGTCAAAGCTAGCACAGAGGGGCTCTGTTGCAGGGACCATTTCCTCCACCCTGCAGCATGAGCCCATGTTCTGCTTTGGCACTGCTGTCAAGCTGTTCTACTGGTCACACCTGGTCTATGACATCAAAGAGGTATTACCCACATGCTCTCCTATGGCTTTGTGCTTCATGCTAAGCATGGAGACAGATGTGTGTGCATGCTAAGCTTCACAATGCCCTGCAAGCGCAGTGTGTNAACCTTATTTAGCATGTACATACATGTATGATGCACACAGACTCAGATGAAACTGGTTTACTGTGTGTATGGAGTGTGCCATTGTATCTTGCTGACATAGGTGTTTATACTGGACCACCTCAGATGCACATGCAACTTGATGTGCCTGGTCAGTATTTTATGTGGCACTGAACACAAGCGGGAGAGCTGGTCTGCTCTTCCTGCATGTGAATTGACGTTGAATGAAAGTAAGCTGTTTCATCTTGGTAAGTTCCGACGTGCAGCACCCATGCTTATACACATCCAGATACATGACTAGTAAATGTCGGCGGAAAGCAGTGTATGCTCAAGCTTCAACAAAAATTGAGCAGTAGGGTGGTATGTTTTCTGCCCTTGTGAAAGATCAGGAGTGCTGTCATGCACTTTGCGCAGCAGTAGCAGCAACCGTCACCATGTTCCATCTTGACAATACATTGCATGGATCAAAACCTCATGCTCTGTAGCCACAGACCCAAGTGCACATNGGGAGTTCACCGTGCTCAACAAGGGAGCCTAGTACGAGGTAAACTCAAGCAGAGGCTGGGGTACGGCCTCNCCTGATGCAACAGGTTGACAAGCAGTCAGACAATAGCAACCACAGCAGTGCGCAGCTGAGTGCTCACAACATGCTCAGTGATGCTGTCAAGCCGGCAGGTGCCAATTTTACTCGTGTCATGTTGCGTGAAGCATGTCATCCTTTGTATGCATTGCAGAGGTTTCATACGCTCTATCACTCTAACATGGCCCTTGTTCTTAGGTCAGTGTGCAGTGCATGCAAACAGATAACAAGCTCACATGCATACACGTGCATTTCACTGCCATATCCTACAGCCCATCCAACCTGTGAATGCCAAGCAATCAGCACCTACAGCTAACATGCATGTGTCTTGTAGACCAAGCAGGCTGTTACCTGAAGTCCAGAGGTAGTCAAGAACTGAGTGTAGTTGCTGGGGTGCGTGTAGTTCAGTCTGAAGGCTGTGACAGGGTCCCTTGGGTCGTAGCCCTCAGGGAACATGGAGAAATCAGTGATGGCTGTAAACAGTGTAGCAACATCTGATACAGACCGCCCAATGGGGCCTGCAATGTCCCTGTTCAGCACAAGTGGGATGACCCCAGCCCTGCATAGCAGACTCAGTGCTGACAAGCAGGCTCTACATGATGCTCATTTGGCCTTGCATACAGAAGGCATGTGTGCTACTTGTAGTGAATGCATGCTGTAGTGATATCTATGCAACAGCAACACTAGATATATACACTAGACTTCTGGGTCATGGGTCTTACAATCATTTTGCAGCGCAGACGAGTTGCCTTTCAAGACCAGCAGAACGCGCTTGAGAAGTACATTTCGAGTATATATGTGTGCTTGCTGTGCAGGCCTTTTGTTCAGCAGTGGGTCTGTCTATGTGTTTGCGTGAGTTGTGTACCTGCTGGTCTGGCCAATGGAGGAGCGGAGGCCGACAAGGCCCTGATGCCCAGAAGGGCCCCGGATGCTGTTGCCCGTGTCAGTGCCAAAGCTGATCATGGCATAGCTGGCTGCTGCACCTGCTGCAGGCCCTCCACTTGACCCTGCTGTGGACCGGTCCAGGGAGTATGGGTTCCGCACCACACCAAACGCTGCAGCACAGCAAAGGGTTTGGCCAGNAATTTACATCACATGCATACCTTGAGCTAGGGTATACCTGCCCAGTACATTCAAATGGGTGCATGCGTACCNCCACTGCAGAGGCACTGTCAAGCCAATGTTGCAGGACTGCACTGTCCCAGATGCTGCATATGAAAAAACAGGCCAAAAGTAGTCAACATACCTGCAGGGCCGCCATTGAACCAGTGAGTCAGNGGACTTGTACAGCGCTTTACGTAACCATCCAGACACGATGAAATGGGATCGACTTGGGCGCAAAGTAGCCCTGGATGTTGCTCTGGGCATCAACTATCTGCACACAAGGTAAAAGTTTGCTTCTGCAGCAGCCATTATCTTATTGCGCATCTTATTACAGGTCTGGGGTTCCAATTTGTCTCTACTTGGCAATTATACTGTTGCTGTTAGACAAGCGTGCCCAGTGCATTCCGCTAGTGTAAAACAAGACATTCAACAAACATGTGTGCCTGTGCTTGTGCAGGAGACCACCGATGATGCACCGGGATCTAAAGTCTCCAAATGTGCTGCTGAGTGAAGAAGGAGTGGCCAAGATTGCAGACGTGGGGATGGTGCGGCCTCAAGTGCAGGANTTCACACTCGAAGGCGGCCTGCGGAATGGTTGTCAATGACGCCTTGTTTGCGGAGTTAAGAAGCTGTGTTGCAAAGCCCGATGTCCACAGGTGCAGGCCATCAAGCTGCAGGAGAATGCCACATATGCCTTGATGGCATTTTCCAGCTTTAGCTTCCGGCAAAAGTTCTTGGAAGTCATAGGAGGTTGACCAGGGGTATACACGCGGCAAGGAAGTTCCTGTGCGAAGGGGGGAGTAAGAGCTGTCACGATGCATGAGCACCTGCAAGCAGCTGCGCACAGGACATATAAGCCTGAGGGGGCCACTGCCGAGCTAACTGATCTAGCTCACAGTGAACCACCGTCGCTTTACTGGTCTGCCCGCGTGAACANTCCCAAAATTGCACTGCCTGCATGTGCAGGAGCCTCCTATGAAGTGATACCTGCATGACAAGCTCTCTGCACTTGGAGAGGGCTTCCTCAGACTTCTCCTCAGGGATGTCCTTGATTGCAGCATCGAGTTGCTTTTTGATTTTCTTGTTGTTGGCCTGCTTCAGCACCTCTTCAAATGAGCCAAAAGGCACTNCCCTAGTCGTCCAACATGCATATCTGTACTCTTCACACAAGCCAGCACACCAGAAGTCCAGCTCCACATAAAGCTGCCGCAACGCCACTCCCATATTGACGCCAGCAATGACTCCAGGCAAAGAAGAAGCTGGCCTTCCGGTCTGATCAGAGACAAGCACAACAGGCGCATGCACATATAGTTGCCCTTGGGCTGTGGAACTGACCTGATGGACTGCTTGAGGGCAGGCAGAAGAGATGCCAGATGTAGGCGCACATTGGCTACAGTATCACCGGTGAGCTCCAGGCAGGCGTCCAGGAAGTACGTCTTGAAGAACCTGTGCAGCAGCACCACCATACCTCAGCAGGCAGCATGCTCACGCTGTGACATTGCTGTGCAACATACACTGCTGCGCAACAGACACTGTTGTGCAACGCACGATGGTCAGTATGCGCATTCTGCTTGCGTCAGAATCAGATGTGCTTTGCAACTTGCCCAAGGGTGGTGTCATGCTCTTGCGCACAGATATTGCACAGATTCTCAAGTTACACCTGCAGTCCCTCCAGTGGGGGTTCNCCGCTGATGCTGCTGTGAGCCTGCTGCCTTCAATTTTGGGCATGTGTTTTGCTGTGCCAGCTGTCATACATGCCTGTTTTAGTTATTGCAAGCCTGTGCGACAGGTATTGCAAGCCTGTTGTAGTTATTGCATGAAACCCAAGCTTGCTAGGGCTGTCGTGTGGTTACAATGGTGTACATGGTACTAAGTTGCNTGACCTTTTCCTGCTGCTGCATGCTTGACATACAATACAGTGACTTAGTTGCAACAGGTGAGGGCATTACAAGCAGCTGAGGCTGCATGGTTATCAACAAAACCCTGCTGCCCTATGCTTGACATGCAGTGCCACCCTTGACTTAGCTGCGTCATCAATAGGTAAGGGCGCTANGAGCCAGACACCTGCAGCATTCTTGTCAGTCTTGCGCAAGCTGTCTTCCCTGATGAAAACCTTTCTGGCTCTGACTCTGACTGTTCAATTTCTAGTGGTGATGTGGGCCGAGCACAGGAACATCGCTGCAAAGGCAATGCAGCATTTGAGATTGGGGATATGCAGGCAGCAATCGCCAGCTACACATTCGCTATTGCAGCTGACTTTCGCGGGCATATTGTGTTCAGTAACAGATCGCTTGCCTATCTGAAGGTGAGTCTGACCTGACACTGAACTGCTGCTGCGCAACTAAGTCATGCAAGAGCGGGTGTGATGCCAACTTTGTTGAGTNCTATTGCATGCATACATATGGGGCTGCAGTAATGCTCACTGGGTAAAGTCAGCAAACCCAGTATGACTTTGAGAGTCACATTTACCTTGGCTATAGCCTTGTCCCTCTGCTCTTTGATTGCCTTTTGCTCAGCTTCATACACCTTGGCTTGGTTTCTGAAGTTGGCTGGGTGCCATGGCTTTTGATTGAGGAAGTTGTGACTCCATGCTGCTCCAAGCCCTTGTGGATTATAGCCTGCTCGGAAGGCAGGTTAGTTCAACAACTCTGGACACTGTTTTCAAATATTGTGTCCTGTGTAAGTGCCTGCAATTGAGATCAGGTACCTGGTGCACTTGACCCTGTCTCCTTGACAATTTTGGCAGCTTTTGCATCGGCACGTATACCTGGCAGCAAGAGTGCCCTTGTCAAGCCAGATTCACGTGTAAACTAACATCTGTTAAGCAGCAGAACCATCACCAGCAAGCTTTCCACGCGCTGGCTCTCTGTGTCTGATCGGTTTGTCCATTATGTTTGATACTAAGTCAGGCCATCAGCACTTTGCATGCACTTCGGGTGCAACTGAACGTGGTACAAGTGGTACGCCGCAGGCTACAAAGCGCGTGTNGAAAATGCACAGCTCTGCTCAGGTCCTGCATGTCACAACATACTGGAACATAGCCAGTTAACAACTGTTGACAACTGCTATCAACGGGCTTTGACATGCACTACGAGCTAGTTGTTGCTTGGCTTGTGAGCCAAAGCTGTGCATGCTCGGCCTCCAGGGTGGTCAAACTGTTGCAACTTGGGTCCCTGTTATAGTTGAAGCTGTCATGGAGCGCTACTGTGAGTCATTGCCTCATTGCAAATGTCAAGCAACGCCAGGGGCTTGTGGCANAATGCAACCACTGCAGCTACAGCAAGCTGATAGTACATGTGCAATGGCACGTGTAAGAAGAGGGGAATAAGAGTCTTCTGCAGTCACAGCTCCACTCAGTGCACAAAGAGAGCACTTGCAGCTAGTGCACAATGACCAGCAGGAGTAGTTCAGCTTTGGCATGACATACCTGACACCTGTTGCAGACTTCCCTCCAGCCAAAGTTCTTGTTGGCACAGTCTGGGCACATCCAGTCGGGCTGCTTGCCATCCTTTGGCGCCTGCAACATTGCCAGCCTTCAGGTGACAATTGCCTATACACACTTCACAGGACGATGATGCTGCTGATGTACATCAATGGTTGACACATACAACACATGACCTGAGTTGAGTCTTCATACTGCCACATGCCCCGGACAGGAACTGTTATGAGCAGGTCAGCTAAGCTTGCAACTTGGCACTGGTTGCACCCTGAGTTATACTACATTAGCATGCCCTAGCACTGAACCCAACTGCTGCTACTTTGAGGTGCTGTACAACAGCTCTCCGGCATTTTGCAGATTGTGGCCTCCGGCACATGTAGCAGGCACAGTACATTATGGATCATTTTGCAGAAGGTAGTTGCCAAGCCAGCAGGCCTTGTTGCTTCAAGCATACAACAAATTGAAGGCTGTAAACAGAAACGNCTGAGCTGTGCATGCATCATGCAATGAAGCAAATAAGCGTTTGATAAATATGTTCATCTGCACCAGAGACTGACAGCAGCAGTGCAGTTGCAAGCCATCAGACCGAGNGGGCAAGAGCCCCCTCAACTCGCCTCAGAGCAGCAGCGCAAATTCTGCAAGTCAGCAGGATTCTGCTTCGTTTGGGCAATCCACCACAAGCTTTCATGACAGGCCATTCACAGTCATGGGCAGCGCCACGCCGCANAACACAGCAACACCCTTATGTTTTGCTTGTGTGTGACCAAAAAGAGGTCTCTGAGATTGCCAGCTGCCTGCACATGCTTGCGGCTCCATTCACTGCAGCACTGGTTGTCATGCAATGCTTGCCATTGTTATGCTGCTGCCATGCACCAATTCAGCAGGATGCGCATCAATGTTCCGATCGAAGACCACACAGGCTTCATCACCTGGATGTCTCTTGCCTCGCCCAACGGCTGCTAGATTGTCAGTCTACATCAGCGTGTGCAAGTTTCTGTCAGCAAGCAAGCTGGTCATGTACAGGTTGATGTCATTGAAGATGAAAGCACAGGCAAGCGTACCATCAAAACAACCAGCATATGCTGGGGGAACAAGCTCAGCCTGCTTGTCAGCATGCCCTTCTATGATCCTCGCCTGCCGCCAAACACCAAAGACCCAGACCTGGACTTTTCTCAGGCACAAGTGGAAGTCAACACTGAAGCAGACTGGATCAAAGTAAGCTCAGTCAGCAAACATGAGCATGCACATTGAGCACCCATGCTAGAACAACCTGGTGCACACTGTGTCCGCTGTCTCTCATATTGGCACATGTCAACATGCAGAGTACCTCTCTGCCTGCCCACTGCTGTGTTGAGACGAGCTGTTGTACAGTACCCACTGTCAGGATCTTGTCCTTGCTTGTGGAGTGCACAACAAAATCTGTTGCAGTTCACAGCTGATCAGCCTTGGAGCACAACGCAGCGGAGGCGCGAGATTGGCTTCCTGCTCAAGGCCAAGTTGCTGACTGATACTCCAGGATTGCAGCTGGAGGTACGATTGCTTTGTTTGGCTGCCATGAGTGCCATGAGTGCCATGAGTGCCATGAGTGCCATGAGTGCTTTCTTGTGCGTATGCGTGATGTGTTGCAGCAATTGTTGTCTTGTAAGGCACATACAGGACAGAGGACGACGGGAACGTTTGGTACACTCATAGGAAAGCACAGAAAAGAAACAACATGCTTTGGTTCTTATTGCAAAGTCATAGTGTAGACAGAAACCGCTCTACTTGTGCAGTGGCATTGTATGTGGAGGGCACTGTGTATGAACAACCTCCCCCCCCTCCCCCCAATCCCCCGTTTCCCCCTCCCCCATCCCCCTCTCCCGCGCTATGCACTCATAGGACACCACACACTTGCAGCAAGTATGCTGACACGCCGGGTTCATCCAAGTCATTCCTGCTCAAGAGATTGTGAATACACGGCAACTTGAGCTAGCAAGTCAAGTAATGCATGTGGATTGCACTTGCCCACTATCACGACCAATAGCATCAGACTAGTGTCTTGTCGATTCTCACAGTGTGCCTGGTCCTGTGATTTGTGCTCATGCACAAGCGGTGGTCACATACAAGTGCCGAGCTGAGGGTTTTTGACATTAATGGCTTTTGTAGCTGTGTCATGAGCATGCTGCTTGCAGGAGGTCATGACCTTATTTGCATTTGGTGTACATTGGACATCACTTAGCATACAGTATAGCTTACACAAATACCAGTAAAATGTAGTGCATATCAGCAAACAGATGCAGGCCAGTGTAGCTAACAGGGTCGGACATTGGGTGAGACAACAACTACATTATAAACTGAAGCACACAACCTCGCATAGTGTAAGCCGTGCATGTGGGCACAGGGAGCACATGGCTTGTGGGAGCTGTCAGTGAACAAGGCCTATCATGCTGACTTGGTGGAGGATCTGCTGGAAGCCCTGGTTCCTCAGCTGGCCTGCTCAGATCTCCAGGTCAGCTTGCTCCTGCATTCTCTGGTGCAATATGTATGGATTTCTGTGCGTTAGGGCATACTGGAATCTGGCTGGACCCTTTTGTCATACCAGGGTATGCAAGACCTCTGGGTATTGTTGATGGTGCTACGTTGCGCCCTGCTTGGCAATCACCATAGCCAGATCCTGCGTCTCCGATACAGTACCTTGTTTGCATACCATCCTCCCTCAGGATAGCGATTATGTCGGTTGAGTTATTGCCTGTTATGCAATATTGTGTGCTGCTCCCTAAGCGTTGTGCGATGATTTAGATAGTCTCTGTGCACTGCATTTCGATTTGTCAGCTGATTTGTCAACATTCACTCCTTGCAGTGATGGCAGCTGTGGGCTGCAACCTCTTGAGGACAGCGTTTGCCCCTCTGGGTGGTGCATGACTATGTATGCCCCAACTTCACAGGTGCTGCACTGCATGCTTTGCAGAATAGTACACATGCTGTTTGTGACACAAGCAGGCATCAACATAGTATGCACTCAGCTGCTCAACCAGGTCCCAGTTGTCAGCAGCAGCAGCAGCAGCAGCAGCAGCAGCAGCAGCAGCAGCAGCAGCAGCAGCAGCAGCAGCGGCAGCAGTTGAGGCAGCTCCCTATCAGAAGAAACTTCAGCATCTTCTTCATTGGCTTCTGAAGCTCCCAACACACATCAAGCAGCAGGCACAGCGGTGGCAGTGATGATGGCGACAACATTAGCAACAGTACAGCAACACCGGAGCAGCAGCAGCAGTAGCAGCAGCAGTAGCAACAGCAGTAGCGCTTTGTTCAGTAGTACAGGAGCAGCAGAGACAGTGGCAGCAATAGTGACAGCAGCAATTGCAGCACATACAACAGCAGTGGCAGGTGTGGCAGCAGTGTTGTCAAATAGAAGCACAAATGCAGTGGGCAGCGCTGTCTGTAACAACCCAGTTTCAGACCGACATGATGAAGCACAGCAGCCATGTGGGGCTGAGCCATCGCAGACATTGACACCAGTAAGGTCTGAGGTCAATCATTTGTAGGATGTGACACAACGGTTGCCATCCTACAACATGACAGGTCACCCCAGGGCAGGTAGCCTGAACAGCTGCAGCAGCAATGAGGGCAAGTGGGGGCAGCCCCCATGCATATTCAGGCCAATGAGGCTCTGCATGCGTCATGGCATTCATACGCAGGTCTTCCCACCTCGTGACTCCTTTGCAGGTGGTCCAAGCAGCAGCAGCAGCAGTGTGGGGATGTGCCACCAGCAGCAGGACGCGGCGCTTGCTGACAGACTTAGGGGCCGTGCAAGCTCTGCTAGCAGTCTTGCAGCAGACGCTGGTCATGCCACCTCCGGCAGCAGACAGTGCTGCCGCAGATACATCTGGCCCAGTTGGTCGTGACCAGCTGCAGGTGTGTATGTCTTGCGACAGCTACCAACTCGGTGCAAGACACTGGCTTCAGGTCACTGCCATGCTTTGTTGCTGCAGTATGCAGGTCCATGCTCTTCTGATGTCTTCTGTATAGTGTCAGACTTCCTTGACATGCCATGCATGTACAGCGGCCTGACTACAAACCCACAGTGACATTTGCGTCCCTGGGAACAGTACTGTTGCGATGACAGACATGACAGACATCTTTCTGTGAGCATGCAAGCTGTGAGCGGCTTCTGTTGGGAACATGCACTCACACCTGATCTTGCCACATGGCTGAGCAAGGCACATATTCACTCAGCAGGCACTGCCACACTGAGATGATACCCCACCATCGCGCTCATTATCTAAACATGCTGAAGCTGTATGGTAGGTCAGCGCCTGTAGTCTGATCTTGCAGCCTTGAGCATAGCTGATAATGCTTAACCTGACAGCTGCTCTTGCTCAAGCAACGTGCCCTGATGCTGTGTGCAGGGTTTCTTGCTTGGGGCATTGTCAGTGCTGCTGGTGGATGGTGCATGCCGAGCCCCGTTGTTGGCAGCCGAGCCTGGCATGGCAAGCCTGGTGAAGCTGTGCAGCAGGCTGGCGGGGTACACAGAGCCCTGGGAGGGCGAGAGGCGCACCCTGGCCGCCCGTGCCCTCTGCAGCTGTATCCAAAGAGATGCTGCCGTCAGACTCAGCCTTGTCACCTCAGGTAAACTGACAGCTTTGCGATGTCCTCTGCATGGCCAATGTCCATGTGATGCTGTTGTCAGGCTTAGTCTCGTCACCTCAGGTAGCCTGGTGTTGATGTGGTCCATTACAGTACAGATGTACTGCCAATCTGCTTGCAAACACAGCTACATGCAACATGACACTCGGCAACATGCTCCTGCAATGCTGACTTGTCTTTTTGGGGATGCAATGCATCACAGAGATACCCAGTCTGTGCCAGACCAATTACGCGCTTTGCATTGCATGTTTGGAGACTTCGTCTGTGCCAGCACAGGTGCACTGCCAGGCCTGATGGCGCTCATGGACAGGGGGGAAGGCAAGAAAGGGGATACAGCAGTGTGCTTCTGCATGGCGGCTGCCTTGGCTGGCCTCATCCTGGATGAGGACGCCATGCAGGTTGTGGTGGCGCGGCATGAGGCAGCTCCAATGTTTGAGAACTGTGTTGCTCTGCTGTCACAGACTCTGGAGTCTCTGGACTCCTCTGAGGCACAGGTATGGTGCTGTGCTGCGCTGTGCTGTGTCTGAGTGCGCCGTGCTGTGCCTGAGTGTGCTGTGCTGTGGTGGGTCATGCTGTACTGTGTCATGCTGTGCTGTACTGCATCATGCTGTGCTATGCTGTGCCTGCCTCATTTGACTGCCTTTGTAAGATTCTGTGCAAATGACAGCAACCAAGCCGTGCAATTCTTCACCACAATCAAAATCTGTCTCGCATGCGTGCTCCCTGTAAGGTAGCGTGACTGCTCACCACGTGTCACATGGCCTGCAGGGACAGATTGACCCTGACATGACAGTGAAGCTGGCAGAAGCTGCAGGGCAAGCACTGTGGGGATCAGCCTACCACACAGTGACCACTCCTGGCGGAATCAAGGCCAACCACCTCAAGCTCCTCAGCCGCATGGCCCTGCACACCATTGAGTATGCTGATGATGTCTGATACGTTTGCAAGCTGTTGCCACTTGATATAAGCTACATCATGTAGCTGAGGCAGGACTGTCAAAGGCCACCTGCTGTATGCTGCACAACCTGCAAACCTGTAGACGTTTCTGATTGGCACGTGTGCCAGTAACAGAGATGAGATACGGGAGAAGGGGAAGGGATCTGCCATGATTGTCAGCACCTTGGGGAAACAAAGTTCACATTTTGCGCTGAGGGATAAAGGCTAGCTAAGCACATTGTGGTGTGCAAGGACCGCTGCGTGAAGCACTGTAGGTGATCAATGTGTCCGGTCACACTATGCATGCTGACATGACGGCAGACCTGCAACACCTACATGTCATTGTAAGCTGCAGCATGTAGTGTAGAGTGTTCTCACAAGGACTCCTCATCTCGATCAGCAGTTGACTGCACACTGATCAGACGTAAGGCTCTGCTGGTTGCAGGAACCGTCATGTGCCATTAGGCAAGGTGGCGCACTGCTTGGCAGCAACACTGGCTACGCTGGCCTCTGATCCTGTGGTAGCCCAGCTGGCAATGCAGCCTGGCACCCCCACAGTGCAGGCGCTACTGCAGCTGATACAGACAAGCGATGACGATGCCTTTGCTGGTCAGCACTGCACCAGACCCCTGTAACCCCTGCCATGCGTGAATGCATGCAAGTGCAGTGTGACCGCAGCTTTCTGTGTATGATATCTCCAGCAGTGTGTTGCACTGACATCAGCTCTGTCATTGATATGAGCAATGGGTTGTGACAGGATGCTGCATGCATGCAAAGCTCTGCTCAATCTGATGGCCATCAGCATGCTAATTGGGCATGAGTCTCATCTGCAGCCAGCATGCCGTTCCTGAAGTAAACGCTTCTTGGATATTGCAATCTCACTTGTCATGCTCAGGTCGCACTTGTGATGATGTTGCAATGCAATGCAGGAGCTGGACATGTGCGGGCAGCAGCTGCCACTGCAATTGCCTTCCTGGCATGCCACCCCATTGGCGCCAAGGGGGATGACTGCATGTGGGGGCCCTATAGGGAGGTTCTGCTGCAGGCTGGGGCCCTTGAAGTGCTTCTAGAAGCAGCCCTGGCCCCCACCCAGGATGAGAGCTGCCGCAAAGTCATTGAGAAGGCTGCAGCTGTGGGCATCATGTATCTTTGCACCGTGGTATGCCTCGCGTGCTGCTGACATGTGTAATACAGCAACACCAGATTCTGTTGCATGTGCATAGTGAGCAGATGTCAACAGCTGGAGCAGCAGATGTTGCACCATGGATTAATGTCATATACTGCACAGCAAAAGGATTCTCTGCAAGATGGGACATCATCAGCTAAGTCGGCTGATGACACAGAGACGCTAGTGCAGCAGCATTCCAAGTTACACACGTGGGTGTTTGTACAAATTTGCGGTGCAACATACAAGGGTGTGTCTTGTTGGTCAACAGCGCTAGCTTGACATATGTGATGATCCAAGCACATCGGTGTTCATTATCTTCTGCCAGATGCAGCAGCACAAACACAAGCACAGTGTGTATACATCCTCACTGCAAGACAGTCTGCTGCTCAGACACATGCATGATGCCCGTCTGCACACACAGCTATACTCAGCAGTATGCCTCAATCTCGTCAGCTCTAAACAAGCCGACACATAGTCTTGAGTAAGCAAGCAGCATATAAGCCCTTGTCAGCCCAAATAATCTTTTCACCAGCAACGTTTGATCTAATCCATGCAGGCAGCAGCTTTGGATAGCAACTGCCTGGCCATGCTAGCAGAGTTGATGGGCCGCACAAGCCAGCTGGACACCATTGAGTACCTCATGGCAGGCATGTGGATCCTGCTGCGCACCCCAGCCAACAGAGCCCTCCTGTCTACTGCCTTTGACCCTAGCAAGTCTGCCACCACCAGGTACATGACACCACAATTTGACCTTTGACAGTGCGATGCAATGTGGCATGGACAGCTCTGCAAGACGGCGAGGGTGATACGCTGTGCCAGCAGTATGTATGCATACATACAAGCGTTGGCCTTGTTACAGCCAACATTGTTGCTGTTCACATCTGCCTACACACAGTGTCCTAGCTTGCCACTCCCCAACCTTGCCCCTTGCTGCAAACAGTGAATGTTGTCGAAGCATACAAAACATGACAAGCCTGTGGGGCGCACTCGTATAGCTGAGTGTCTTCCAACCAGTGTGGCACAGCCGCACTGCTGTAATCAGAACCACCTGCATCTGATGCTTCTAACCTAAGTTGTGCTTTGCCGCCTTCAAGTGACACTTAGCTGATCTGCAGCCACAAGTTCACATTCCGAGCCAAGATGAAGGATGCAATTGATGTGCATGACCTGACATCGTCCCGGTCAGCGAGTGCAGAACCAGGCCAACTTTCCAAGGACGCCTCCCGTAAGTTTCCTGCTGCCTACACTGCTGCACTTGCTTTCCGGCACACTTCAGCACAGCCATACTAAGCTGCCAGCATGCATTGTCATATTGGTCTAGTTCCTGATGTGGTGGCTGAACTAGCAACTTGGAGCTACGTGGAGTGAGTCATCGAGCCCATGTGTTGACTCTATGTTGCTGGCCCTTGGCAAATAGGCTCCATAGCTGCTGTGATGTGTATAGGCAAGACATCTAGAGCCTCACGAGCTTCCACCTTTGGGGAGACAGCCGAGGCAGTGCCTGCTATACCTGATCAGCTAGATGCGTTGGGGCTGACCACCATTCCAGAGGATGGTCTTGCTTCCATTGGTGGGCGATCTGGCTCTGCTTGGAGTGTCAGCTTATGTTTTGCTCTGTTCTGACCTTCTGTTCAGCTGCCAAGACCGCTGGCTGCAACTGGTGGCAGCACTCTGCATTGCTAAGCCTTATGTGTCTGCAAGCTCACATGCATTGTTTGCATCGTCTGTCGTCAGCACAATGTATGGTGGGGGAGTGCCAGAGGGCACCAAATTGCTAGTAGCTGGACTGAAAGGTGATGTCTATCAGCATTGCTGATACCAACATGCTCTGCCAAATTGTATGTGCCCAAATGGTGACAAGTGCACGTGCAAAGATGGGACCACTTGGTACTCCAGCTCAACATGTTGCTCTCAAATTGTTTCTTGCAGAAGCAGTAGGCTTGGGACAGAGGGCCACGCCAGAGCTGCTGGAGGGACAAGCTCAGCCTGGCGAGCCGGTCCCAGAATTTGATGCTGACTGGGGTCTGGAAACACTGGTGAATGTGGGTGAGCACTGGATCACCAGCCTGCTTCAGGTCAGTTGCCATGCTCTGCTGACTGCAAGCCTGATCACAATGCTGTCACCGCAGTCTAGCTGCATCTCAGGGCACTTCTGAGCTAGTGCTGCAAACCCCTGCATACCATCCGCACATGCGTGCGTGAATGAGAATGTGCTGATGTGTTGGACAAGGCTGTAGGCACTCCCTAGCTGGACCATGTGTTATGCAGTGCATATCTTGCAGAGAGCCGCTGTCTGATCCTCAGAAGCAGACATATGATGCAATTGCCATTCGCGCATTGGTGGCCAACCAGCCATCTGCCAAAATAAGAGCATGTCACTTCAGTCATGCATTGCCCAAAGTATCTGCATGTGCCAGAGCTTGCATCATGCAGTTGATCCGAGTCAATATGCCACACATTACAGACTCTGCAGTGCAGCGTCAGGCATGACTTGATACTTGCCACCATCCAGGTGGGGCCAGATGGAGGGGACACCCCACTGGTGAAGCTGTTTGAGTTCCTGGTGGCCTCCATGTGCCTGTTCCTCATCAGTGACAATGACCCCCTGGAGCCTCGCAAGCGTGAGGTACATGTCACCAGCAACTGAACAGACACATGCACAAGGTTCAAATCATGCGCCAGGGCCTGAATTGGCCGCCAGTCCTGCTTGCATCGGTGATGCACATGCGTTTGATCTTTAGTATCGTCGGCTGAGCAGAATGCTCGACGTTTTGGGAGCTTTTACATCTGAAAGGCTTGTACTCAATGCAGATGAGAGCATCTGCTGAGTGTGCTGGCAAATGCACATTATGTGTCAGCACAAAACAAGCTGTGGACAGGTCAACATACATTGCACATAGCAAGCTTCTACAAAGCAGTCAACCTGACAGGGAACTGTTCAATGGCCTAGCGTGATGGCCCAGCAATGCTTCCAGCAGTCATACCAGCAATGCGGAAGGGTAAAAGCGCTGGTGTCTGTGCAGGTGTATGAAGCCAGTCAAAGGCCAGGCACTGCCAGCAAGACATGGTGGACCCTGCCCCTCCCTCAGGCACCCCCCTCGGAGATCCATCTCTCCCCAATTGTGGAGCGCAGCCTGGCAGTGCTCATCCAGCTGCTGCAGCTCACAGACACTCTTGCTTACAAGTGCATGACTCTCACAGTCGTGACTCTTTGGTCAGTCTTACAGGCCAGATGTGCACTCATCCTGACCATCAACATCTTCACGACTGTCAGTGTATGCCATTGACGCAAAGCTTTGCCTTGCTGGCATGTCATCACAACATGTCTGCGTACGCGCTTGTTTGCTGCAAACAGGCGTTTGAGCTGCTTGACCAGGATTTCTGATTGTGCTGACCAGCTTGTGTGTGAACTGCATGTGTAACAGAGTTACGGCTGTATTTACACTACAGCTATCAATGAGTGTACGGTGCACTGTGACATGCCATGGCACTGCAATATGTTATCAAAGCACAGTCTTGTGCACCATTTGCCGGTTTTTGTCGCAGTAGATGAAGCTGTGCGGGCAAGTTCTGGTACATTGTGCTGCAGGAACTGTTGTGTGAGGTCAGAAGCAGTAGAGAGGCGGGTTGTTGAGTTGGGGGTGTGCCCCCTGCTGCTGTCTATCCTGGACAGCCCCCACTGGCCCAACTGCCTCAGAGATGTAGCTGGGGGCCTGCTACAATCCCTGGCAGAGCGCTGGGACAACGTCCAGGCCATGCCCGGCCTCAGGTGTGCTAGCAAACCCGCCTGTAGTCATTATGCATTCCGCATTGGAAAACTGGGTCGCAATGCATCCACACTTCAGCAAGCTTAGCTTATGGCAACAAGCAGGCAGAAACACACAGATGAGCAGCGGTATATGCTGCTTCAGACACTTGTCACGCGAAAAATACCATGCACTTGCTGCATGAGCTTAGTAACTGCCATCACGACTTGACTGGTGGTATGCAGGCCCTTTGTGCAAGCCATGCTGACACTGGTGAGCAGCAANTGAAAGCAATGAGTGTGCTCAGGCCAGTGAGGTTGATGTTGAGCAGTCTGGAGTCTTCGAGTGTCACGTTGTCAGCAGCAAGAAATGTGATGAGGGCTGGTCCGGCTGTTGACTCAGGTGCGAAGGTAGGTGTAAAACCTGCATGCATTGCATGGACAGACTCTTGACAAGCTCAATGCAGACACAGGTGCGGGCCTACTGATACATAGCAAGATGCCAGCTTGACATGCGACGCAGCTACAAACTCGCCAGAAAAAGATCCCCCTGACAAGGCAGGGTGCAGCTGTACTGTTAAGTTGCCGAAACCTTCGCTCACACTTCCTGGTCGACAATGCAAGGTGTTCTCTTCAAAAGTTTGCGGGTCGCTGGCAGTGCTGATGATGTCTGCGCTGCACGTCCNTTACTATGTGGGCACCATGCTTGCAATGTATACTCAAAATTGTGCAGATTGGTCCTTACATCAAGGGCATCCTTTGAGACATGTGCAAGAAACATGTATGTACCCTGAACACAGAGTCAGAGTGGATGCACTTGCATTACAGATATGATACAGACTGCAGCGCGTGGCTCCTGTTACCTGCTGCATGNGCTCACCCAGCAGCAGCTGCAACAGTTGCAGAGTCAGAGCAGTGATGCAGCTTTGGAGCGTAGTGCAGCCTTGACTGAGCAGAGGCAAGCGTATGAGCTTCAAATTGCACAGCTGCAGGAACAGTGGCACNACCCCCCCCCCTTTTTCCCCCCCCCCCTCGCCCCCTCACGCCCTGCCCCCCTCTCATATTTGACGCTGGTTGTGATTGTCACTGTGTATAAGCACTGTAAACATTGCTTCATTGTTTATGGGCAGTATGCGCAAGCCAGATGCTATGGCTTTTGGGTCAATGACTCCTGTCGGCATTACAGCTCCCTCCCATGGATCCCGCCAGCCCTGTTGGCTCATGTCACAGCCCTCATGCAGAGTTTGTGCAAACATCCTGCTCAATGTATCACAAGCTTTCCACCTCAGCCTAAAAGCTGTGTTGGTATGCAAGTCACTCATGTCCAGGCTTGGCTTCCTGTGTTTATAGCGACAACTGTGTCATACAAAACTTACTACATGTAGGACCCAGGCAAGAGCTCTTTGTCACCCATCATGCCAGCCACAGAATTGTTAGCAGCAGAACTGCCAACATCACCGCCCAGCCCACCTGCNCAGGGTGGTGTTGATGCTGCTGATGATGATGACTAAGAGCATGCCTCGACCAGCTGATTTGCAAAAGGCAGACATTCCACCTGATGCAACAGCAAGTTGTCTTGAGACATATAGATATATGTTGCACCAGGTAGTAGGTCTGCCTTTGGCAAACCAGCCGATGGGGGCTGCGCAGGCTCTTGGTCCTCATCAGCAGGGCTCAGCACCATCCTAAAGCAGGTGAGAGACTGCATGTTCTTCATCAAACAAGTGCCCTGCAACACAGAGCTCATTGTTGTTGCCACCATGTGCTGCAATAAGCAAGGCGACTTTTAGCAAGCTGCAGCTTGTTACAATCGCATTGGTGTGTAGAAATGCGATNGCCAAACACATGCCATTCTGTCAGGAAGCCTCTGCTGATGCGACCATATAAACCAGTCTTGACGTAGCCCGGGAACTTTAGTAGTGTGATACGCTTTGATGCTGGGATTTCTGCCTCAACTCGGACTGGCATGACACAGCACCATGGCAGAGCAACCAAGCCAATGGTGACTAATGTCAGCCACAGCCAGTAGGTGCCAAGGAAGCTGCGCCATTCATATGTAGGACCACCGTACAGCAATACAATGAAGATGAGCATCACTGCTAGCGACAGCCAGCCCAGGTAGCGGTGGGAATGCTCAAACCAATTGTGATAGGTAAAACGTAGTGGTGGAGCTGCGCTGATGCATGATAGTGTGACCAAAGACATCAGAGCATATCCAAAAATCTTGACCCAAACAGTGAATAAATAATGAGCTTGAGCCAGGTAGACTGCAGAGTATATGAGCCAAATCAGGCTGCTGATGCCGCAGCCGCTGTGTATCCCGCCTGCACCATAATGAGTCCATCCAGACATGTCCTTTGCATTGTAGCACATAGGCCTTTGTGCGCTGGCGGCATATGTGTGCAAGCTTTGCGCATAACTTCAGTGATTGCTTTCGAGTCAAGGGAAAACCATCAGGCATGCACCAGGCTACTTTGGAGGTCAAACGGCAAATGAGAGCCGTAGCTTGTACAAGGCGTACCGAAGTGCAGAAGGAAGTTTGTCACAAAATTGCGGAGGAAGCGCGGTGCCCATAGAGTCCCCAGGCCGTCCGTTGTGCCCACCGTGACCAACTTAACGAGACATACATAGATGATGCGTGAACATACCTATGGCCACTCAACTCGTCAACGGTCGCACAACTCTGTCGTTCAAACCCCAGAGACAGGTNCCTGCCACAGCTGCGTCAAGCAGTGTGACAGTAGCACCAGCAGCAGGAGGGAGCCAGTCAACACCCCCCTACCCGCAGCCAGTCTTCACAGAGAGGGAAGTCGCCCACATCCTACAGGTCTTGCAAACATCCCAGAATGAGGGTGCTGGCCTGCAATCAGGACAGGATGATGAGTGTCAAGACACCTTGCAGAGACTGCAGCTTGGAGTCTGATTGCCACTAGTCTCAAAAGGGTCTTGATACTCAACATCCTGTCGCATTGCAGCCCTGCAGCCCAACTCTGAGATGGCTGCAACACCTGAAGCATGTGGTCATCCTCTCTTGGAAGCTGGCTGTGAGTGTGCAGGTGCTGACTGGCTCCCTCCAACTGTTGGCAATGCTGTCACACTGCTTGATGCAGTG
Source organism: Trebouxia gelatinosa (assembly GCA_000818905.1). Taxonomy (NCBI): domain Eukaryota; kingdom Viridiplantae; phylum Chlorophyta; class Trebouxiophyceae; order Trebouxiales; family Trebouxiaceae; genus Trebouxia; species Trebouxia gelatinosa. Next base: position 583,926 of record KN805272.1, on the reverse strand, counting down.
GTGGAAGGTGACAAGATTGGCGCTGAGGCTTGTCCAAAGACTGCAGCTGGCGGCACTGCTCCCTGTTGTGTAAGTGTGCTGAGCCCACTCCAGCCTGTACAAACAGTACCAGCAGTCAGGCAGGACAGTCCTGGTGACATGTGTGGTGTGTGGTAGCTGCCTAGATCATATGGCACAGCGGACGCCTGTACTTTGTGTGTGTGGCTGAAGCATGGTTCACTGCTGCGGTTTATACCAGAGATCAGTCCACACAAGAGCACTATGTGAAACCAGGTGCACACACGAGGACCATGTCTTACATGACATGTAAGTAACATGCAAGACATTGTGGGCCCATTGCAACAACAACAAGTGTCACTGCCTGCCAAGAGTAGCAAATGCTGGGACAAGTGTGCACCTCTGCTGAGGCAGTGGACTGACGTCAAAGCAACACACTTGTGCAATTGCAACCGCTATCTTTGGAGGCTTGGCCAAGCAACAACGCAAATGCAATTGCTGCCCATGCTGGTACATGTGCACTGTGGCTCTACCTGAGCAGCAAGATCCCCATTGTTTCTGGCTGGCTCTGTTTGGTGCATGTGGATGTTCTGCCCTGCAGCTGCATCTTCCTGACCAGCTGCATCTGCTGTGGCTGCCTGTGCAGGCGGTTCCATCCTGCATGGCCACTGCAATGTTAGCCTGTGGGGCTGCATGCACATTGCCTGCAGGCAGGTGCCCCAAAGCAGCAGCAATGCCGCTGCTGGTGCTAGCATGAGCGATAGCTACTGGCAAGTCATTGGACGCAGCAGCTGCCAGAAGGTTTGGCGAAGCAGCTGCAACAGAGCTGACAGAAGCAGCTGCTGTTCCAAACTTCCTAGCAGCTGCTGCCTCCAGCGACATGCCAGTAGCTATTGCACATGCTGGCACCAGAAGCAACAGCTGCAGGGGAGTTGTCAGGAGCAACATCTGCAGGCAAGCTGCCTGAGGCAGCAGCATCAGTAGTCCGTCCATCAAAATTGCTGCTGCAGGTTGCTGTTTCCAACAACAACTGCAAGGCTAGTTTCTGTGTCAGCTGCAGCAGCATGCTTGCTGCAGCTGCTGTAGCTATAGCGCTATCTTCAACCACTGGAGGCATGCTGGCTGAAGCAGCAGCTGCTGGAATTACCTGGGGAGAAACGGGCATGGTGCCAGCTGCTGAGGCAGCTGTGGCAAGCTGTGGCATATTTGTCATGCGAAGCTGCAGCTATGCTGCCAGTCTCCAAAGGCGCAGCAGCAGGTCCATCTTGTGGGTGCATAGCAGCAGGATCGCTGTCGCAGGCTATTGTGGGGACTGCATGTTGTGTATAGGCAGAGGAGGCCAGGGGTGCTGATGGTGATCCATGGGGAGGGGTGTTCGAAGAAGACTGGGCAGTCAAGCCAAGACTGTGTGTACTGTGCTGAAATGCGTTGGGCTGCGGGGGGCAATGGGGAAGTGTTAGCAGAGGAAGAGAGGGCCAATTCTGTAGGGGACTCGATGGGCATAGCCTGACCAGGCGTGGAGTTTGCATGCCTGCTAAAGGGCTCCTTCAGCAAACCCAGGCTTGCAGTGCAGGGGCAGAGGGTTGTAAAATGTCACCTGGGTCGGCTACCATACGTCTTAAGGACAACCTGCTGCTATGCCAAGTAGAATGTCATGATTGGCACATCTGCTAGCAGGGGAGGCTCTTCATCCTCATCTGATGCTGGAGTTGAGGGAGAAATGTCTTCCTCAACTTCAGCATCAGATGAGGATGAAGAGCCTCCTCTGCCAGCAGATGTGCCAATGGCAGACAATGTTGTATACCTGGCACAGCAGTAAGTTGCCCTGAGGCATATGGCTTAGGTCAAGTGAGCTCTTCAGTCTTTCAGAAAAGCGCATGATTCACCTAAACTGGTCTTGCATGTACCAGGGCATGCTGGCAAAAGGCATTGAGCATGATGCTGCTGGGCACTTGCTTGACAAAGGACACATTTGCAGGGTTGTAGCTGAAATGTCTGAAATGCCTCCTGGAGTGCTCTTGATAGACCCATGTGAAGGGCCTTCCAACAGCATTCCAGGAGGCATTTCAGACATTCCAGCTACAGCGCCATCAACAACTACAGCATTGTCATCACCATCAAGGTCCTCCAAAAGGAAGCACATGTCCTGCATCCAGCGTCAGTCCACCAACACTGTATGCAAGTCAACCAACAGGGAACATGGTGATGGCCTAATGCCAGGTGCAGAACAGGTGCTTCCTCCCTTCCTAGAGACGTCCCTGATGCACAGAAGACATGCTTGAGCGTGTTGTTGAACCAAACTACTGGTTCAGGCTGTAGCGCCAACTGCAGCGTCACAGCTGTCAAAACAAGCTCATCACGCTCCATAAAGAACGTGTTTACCATGTCATCACACATGCATGTTATGCATTGGTGCGGCTTTAGACGCTATGGCACACATGCAAAGCTGGTATGAATGCAAGGCTTGTTGACCTCAGCCATTGGTCTCGAGACGGCTTACTACTGCGCCAGACAACTTGTCTGCTTTTTGGCAGATCCGCTGGCGGAGCAGGCTCTTCATTCTCCTCAGCAGCATCAGTGTCACCTGGAAGGGACTCATGTCCTTCAACAAGCAGGTACCCAAGCAGCATCTCTGTCGATGGCATTTGCCATGCTGCCCTGTTACACGCAAGACAAGCTTTAGCATGCTGCAACTTGTTACAGCGTTTTGGTGTGTAGATTGCAGTGTCATATGTATGACATTGTGTGATTAAGCAATTAATTGGCCCTCTGGAGCAACAAGCTGCTGGATTGCATCACTATGACTGGGTATATTGAGAACTATTTGAGTCAAAGCCAGGCAGTTGTATGGCTGTGCTCACATGCTCTGACACATGTCCTCAGCAAGCACGCACAGCACTTGATGTAGCACTACATTTGTCATGTGATAAAGTGTCACACATGTGGGTGTATGCTCTCGTTGAGCAGCATAAATATCTAACCTGGACAGTTCCAGCTTATGCATCCTCAGCCTGATGCCATTGCTTTGCCAAAAGCCTAGGCAGCTGAATTTGGCTTCATCATCATCGATCTCTCTCTTGCTGCAGAAGTTGGGATCACATGTAAGTTTTTCGCATGGCCTTGACTCTGACTTGTCTGCAGCAGAAGATGCAACGTCTTGTTGCTGAGACTGGTCGTCTTGGTAAAATGTTTACACAATTGCATTACACAACTGCATTGCAAGGTACACTTTAGATATCTATTTTTTCAATCACTTGTAACAACAACACAATTGGACTTGTGCCTGGGGAGGTGTACCACTTTGCTACCGAGCTTTGGTGGTGCCCTGTTGGTGGTACCAGCACACTATTTAGCAATGCGTCAATAAGAGACTTGCAAGTTATAGGGCACACGTGGTATCACAAGGATATCGTAAGTTTTGGCTGCCCTGGTTGCACGATGCATGAGGAGGTTTCCACACCTGGGAGTACTGGCAGAACTATCACAACAATTCATCACCAAACAAGCAAGTGGGGCTACACGGTCCACAGCAGACCACTGTGAGTGCCTTGCCCCTCCAACTCAACAGGTTGCATGCCGGGTTGCACGAGAAAGGCACTGGCAGTGCGCCTGCCGTGGACTGGGTAACCCGGCTTGCTTATTCTATGGTGACTTGCCTGATGGAACATGCTCTTCGTTCTGCTCAGCAGCATCAGCGCCATCTGGAAGGGACTGCATGCCCCTCATCAAGTAAGTGTTCAGCAGCATCCCTGTCATTAGCGTTTGCCACAATGCCCTGTGACACATGCAAAACAAAACGTTAGCATGCTTCAGCTTGCCACAATCATTTTGGTGTAGAACTGTTGCAGTGTCAACATTGTGACAGGGTGTCACTACAGCACTTGAGTTTACCCTCTAGAGCGAAGACCTGCTAGACTGCATTGTTGTAGCTAGGTGTTCTGAGAACTCTGGTCGAAAGCCATGCAGCAGCATGGCTGTGTTCACATGCTATGACACATGTCTTTGGCGAGCATGCACAGCACTTGACATGTCACAGCGCCTGTCATGTGACAACATCACACACATGCGGGTGTATGCACTTGTTTATATGCACAGCTATCTGACCTGATGTGACCAGCTCCTGAATCTTGATCCTCAGCCTCACACTGTTGCTTGGCCAAGGGCCTTGAGCAACTGCACTTGGCTTCAGGATCGCTCAAATCTCTGTTGCTGCAGAGACAGGGATCCCAAGAATCCAGAATCAAAGCCATGCGACAACCTTGCCATCAAGTCACAGCAGCAGTGATCTGTGACTGATCGCAAGCGTGACCTTGGCTGTGGCTGTGGCTTGCTCCGGGTCCTTGTCTCTGCAGCATGGGGACTGGTGTTGTGTTGCTGGGGCAAGTGATGGCAGCAGCATGTTTGCACAAATGCATTGCAATACATGCTGTAAAATACACAATGTGATTTCGCCACCTGTCAGTGAAGTTGTGTCTGAGAAGTGAATCATTCTGCCACAGACATTTGGTGGCACCCTACTGCCTGACCATTTGTATCATCACTGGAGTAACAGACATATGCCGGTGTGCAGGCTATAGGGCTGGTCTGCTTGTCACAAGAGGGACATAGAATCTGGCATGGTGTAATGCATGAAGAGGTTTCTTTGCAGTCAGTGGCACTGCCTCCTCCTTTGACTTAGCTGCTCAGCCTGTACAGGCGGCACAAGCAAGTCGGACAGGCCATTTGTGGTGACACATGTGACGCGTGTGGCTGTATACATGCATATGGTACAGAGCATTCTGTACTTTGTATGTGTGCCTCAAGCATGACTGACAGCTACAATCATGTAGGACGTGTAGGTTACACAGGAGCATTGAAACCTCTTTACACATATGCACCACTGCAGCTGTCACTGCTTGGCAAGAGCAGCAGCTGCAGGTGTAGGTGTGCATGCTGTTGAATTATGTTGCAGTATCTTCTGGGGTCCTTGATACAAGTCTGTTGCTGGAAGCAGCATCCCTAGTCACACTGTCTGACACCCAGCTGCCTGCCTGCGGATCCTCAGCGGCTGCAACTGGGCTGGAAAGATACAGAAGGGTCTTCTCCAGGGGCTGTATCGGGGATGCAAGACGCAGGAGGGGGGCGACTTTGAGAGGGGCATGTGACACTTTGTGTGTGGGGACTGAGCAGAGGAAGCTGAGGATGCAGCAACTGCAGACTAAGCAAACTCTGCTGTGGCGGCAAGTCTGCCCAACAGCAGTGAAAGCAAGGGGAGAAAGTCTACACTTTGTAAATATAGCATTTCTTCACACCAAAATGATTGTGACAAGCTGCAGTGTGTCCATACTCGTCTTACGTGTATCAGGGCATGTTAGCAAATGCCAATGAGCGGGATGCTGCTGGGCACCTGCTTGGTGATGCACAGGCTCATAATGATGGTGAGATTTCCTTCGTCAAGCAGGTGTACAGCAGCATCCCACTCACTGGCGTTTGTTTGCATGCGCTAGTACTCGCAAGACAAGTATGAGCATGCTACCCTTGTTACACGTTTTGGTATGCAGAAATGCTGCAATGTCATAACATGACGTGGTGCGAGTCAGCAGCTAGTTGACCGTATGAAACATGCTATACTGTATAACCTGAGGACTCTCTGAGGCATAGTCAGGTGTTAGTATGGCTATGTGAGCTGTGCCATCTGTGTAAGTTACATGCTCTGACACGTCTTCGGCAAGCACAAACGGCACTCGGTGCATCACTATGTCTGTCTTGTGACAACACGTTACGTACATGGGTGTATGCACATGTTGAGCAGTATAGCTATCTGACCTGAAACGCTCTGACTCATACATCTTCATCCGGATCTTTGGCCTCGTGCCGCTGCTTTGTGTGGTGCCTTGAGCATCTGTACCTGGCTCCAATACCACCCAATACTCAATTGCTGCAGAGACAGGAATAAAGCTCTGCAGCAAACAGACATGGTTGGTATTGAAGCCAAGTAGAACTGCTCAGCTGGCATGTGCTTACAGCTGTAGCCCCAGAGTGTGGCATTGCAAAGGCTCCATGCGCTGTCACACGCAAGACAAAGTTTAGCATGCTGCAGCTTGGTACAACCATTATGGTGTGTACAGAACAGCTGCAGTGTCATGATTTGACATTGTGTAATTAAGCATTTAGTTGACCCTCTGGAGCAACAACTGCTGGATTGCAATACTGCGGGGTGTCTTAAAACCTTTGAGTCACAGCCAAGGCAGTGGCACGGCTGTGTGAGCTGCATCATCTGTGTAAGCACAGGCTGTGCACATGTCTTCAGCAAGCACGCACAACCATTGATACATCACTATGTCTGTCATGTGACAACATGTCACACATGTGGGTGTATGCACTTGTTGAGCAATATAGCTATCCGACCTGAACAACTCCAGCTCCTGCATCTTCATCCAGATCCTCAGCCTTGCGTTGTTGCTTTGTCAAGGGCCTTGCGCAATTGTACTTAGCTTCACCAGCATACAACTCTCTCTTGCTGCAGGGACAGGAATCCCAAGCCTACCAGAGCCTGGTGTGCTTGGGATTCCTATCTCTGCAGTATGAGAGGGATGGAAGATAATGAAGCCAAGTACATCTGTTCAAGGCCCTTAGCCAAATGACGGCATGAGGCTGTGATCGAGTCTGTTGCTGTGACTTGATAGCCAACCTGTGGCATGGCCTTGGCTCTGGCTTGCTTACAATCCTTGTTTCTGCAGCATGAGGACTAGTGTCTTGTTGCTGGGACAGGTGACAACAGCAAAAATGTTTACATAAAGGCATTGCAATACATGTTATTGATACACATTCAAATTTGCCACCTGCAAGTGGAGTTGTGCCTGAGGAGGTGCACCATCGGGTAGCCCCGCTTGCTTCTTCTGTGGTATTTTGCCCTGTGGACGAACGTGCTTAGCGACGTGTGACAGGCATGCGAAGCATGCATCAGACATTCACGACATGCTGCAGTGGCTACATTGCCATCGCAGCACAATTTACAGATGTCTACCTTGTTTTCTTGGCCCGTATTGTCCGTAGGCTTAGCGCCCCGTTTTGTCCATAACGAACAGGCTTTCAACGAAAATACTCAGTGACAACAGCTAGGTGAAGCACGGCAAATCTCGCCAGCATGGTTGACTGACAGTATCACCAACGAGCAGAGACATTGAGGCCTGGTGAATCTCTTGATCGATTGTGCCTGCCTACAGATTGCGAACTTCAGATTCCTTATCTGAGTCCAGGTTTCCCATCAGTCTGCCCTCTGCTTCTCAAACCCACCGTGGCTACTTCTTGAATCTACATGCCCTGTCCCAGAGTCAAGCTATGTTGCACCTCCAATGCGCCAATGTGGTCAGGTTGGAGCAATCAAATTTTGTGTGACTCAAAGAGTTCAGCACCCTTCAAGATGCAAGTCTGGCCAACAGTGTTCAAGGCAAGCTCAATTGGGCCATCATGCGGCTGCATAGGACATGCCTAGTAGGTACCTAGCATTGGCTGGCAGACCTGTGAAATATCATGATTGTTATTATGTGGCTGCACATTGAGGAATTATAGTGTAGCCAAACCGCACCAGCAGCCACAATGGCAAAGCAATGGCCATCTACTGGAATTTTCAAACTTCAAGTAGGTCATAGAGATGCTGAGGTCTGGCCCCATGCCAGAAAGATCCCCTGCAGGTACAATGCACCATGCCAATTTCTGCCACATGCATATAACCCCAATCAGCATGCACTAGTAGTAGCTGCAATCTCAATGGCTTGCACAAGTCATCCCATTTAGCAGAAGCCACGACTGCAGATGTAATCTGAATGCCAATGAAGCTCTCTAGTGTCAGGCTGTGCTGCTATGATGCTTTACTGATGCTGATCATCATATTGTGCGCACCTGGCTTGCTAGCACTGCCATCAGGCTGCAGCCCTACAGAGCTGGCTTGCTCATGTACGCCAAACATTTCAGGGTCAGTGTACCTGATTTTACAACTCGCAGTCCTGCACTGCAAATGATTTGCGCAAGGCGCCATCGTCCAAGCCGCCTTCGGAGGATCCTGTGCACAGTTGTTAAGTTGTCAGCTCTTGCAATATTTACAGTTTGTAACCTGCAGATAGCACAGTAGTGCTCATTAACCTTGTTATACTGATTTTGTCTCAGTGAATCAGCGTCTATCAAAGAGAAGCATACAATACACTTGGNGTCAGTCAACAACCGGCACAGTGCTATGCTGCTGAGTCAGTCAGCAACCAAAGCAACGATCTCTTGCCCAGATGGCAGTTTTATTTGCGCCGAGAGGGATCAAGATATTCCAGGCATGTGGCATATAGCAATCATTCTCANACGGTGACAGTGAAGTGCTTGCAGCCTGCAATCTGGCAGGCAAGGCTCCTTTTCAGGAGGTGCACGACGAGGCATTGCACCTCCTGTGGGACGCTACTTCAGGGGTGACTGCCATTGAAGGGTCTGAGCTGATTGCTGAGGGGCCACAACTGCCACTCTGGGCTGTCATCAAGATGCTACATGAAATGACTTGCATGCCAGGTACTGCATGTGTTTGATTGTGTCTGAGCGCCTCATTGTTTAACGTCTGACATGTTGTGCAGCGCCAGTGCTGAGCTGCATGATGCTATCCTCAAGCTGGTGACCGACACACAGAACACCANACTTGTGCCACTCTTACGGTAAGGCCCTGTTTTCAGGTATAATGCACAGCGTGGTATGTTGCCCTTTCGATGCGCAAGGCAACTTGCCAGCACTTCCTATTGTCCCTGCTTTGATGCATGCTAGGCGGTCTACTGCGGTCTGCACTGAATGATCAACTTGCAAAGCTCGCAATTCAGGAGAATCCGGTGTTTGAGGCGTTGTTCAACCTTGTGAACGTATGGAGTCTGATGCTGTGGCCCTTGATGCTGGCCGACCCAAAGGGTGTCAAGGTCAAGAACAAAGCTGCCATATATGGTGGTACTCAGGTATAGCCCCCTATAAGAGTTGCGTCAGTTGCCACATACAAAGAATACTGCCTCNAGCCCAGGTGGGCAAGTCACATGATGGCACTGTTGCCTCATTAGGCAACAGGCAGAGTCCAGCACTGTCTACAGCCCTGACCACTCAAGCTGTTCAGAAGCTGCAGAAAACCAGCATATCACAGGTCAGCCCTGAATTCTGAACTTGTGTATATCATGCAAGACGCNAAGCATGTCAAGTCACGCACGCTGACTGTGTCAGCCAAGACACTGTGCAAGACAGCGTGCACAGCTAATCTCACAAGTTATGCCGCGTCACACGGCTTCGCTCGGTATATTTGCTCCAANATGTTACGAGGCCTCTACGATCAGCTTCTACGATCAGATCCAGGATCAAGCTGTCTTGTCCGTTGCGCAAGCATGACCAGCATGGACCACAACATGGCATATGATTGCAGTCTGCTGCCCAAGAGCTGCGAGTTGCCTCTGTCTTGCTGACCATTGAGACAGCATTCCTTCACTACCATGAGGCGCCTACTGCACCAGAGGTCCTGTGTATTCCTCATAGAACGGTTGGTAAAAGAGTCTAAGAACAGGGACCAGCACATGCTTGATGACAAGCCAAATTGGACGAGGCACATCAGCCATGTCAGCATCCCCAGCCACAAACAGCACCAGCATCTGCAACAGGTTCACATGGTCCAGTGTGCCGGCATCTTGCGCAAGACCACAGTATGTCTTGAAGAAGGGCAGCATGTTGCCAGCTGGCGTGAGGGTGATTTCGATCTCCAGAGCTGTGCTGTTGTCTGCGTTCCAGAAGTTGTGGGGACGACCTGCAGGTCAGCATAGGCATCTTGCTGGCAAAGGAAGGCATCACTGTCTGGTCAGCNTCTGACACCATCATCAACAACTGTATACCTACTCACAGACAGGACTGGCAATTGTTACGCTTGGCTTATGGGGCTCCAGGTTTGTACTCATGAACACAACCTGGACAGATTGCCTGCCCTTGAGTTCTCGAACACAGCTTNGCAAAGGACGAGACATCAACAGCAGTTACAAATCTATCAAGCACCAGGCCTAGATGAAACCGAAGAGCGAATAATATCTTGCCTATCATGGTCGGCACTGCGCAACTCATGGTCCATGTTTACAGTCCACCCCANTGCTGTTGAGATGTGAAATTGCTGTTGAGGAATACACTGTTCTTGATTGGTCAAACAGCCATAACTTTTTGTACCTCTTGCTGTCATGTTGGTGTAACAAGTCATCAAGACTAGGTGTCATTTTGTGCTGTACCTTGACTGTCAGACTTGTCTCACAGCTGACCGGCATAGCCTTNTGCTCTCTTGTCATGACCTGACAAGGGCTCTGGAAGTCATTTCCTGCTCAAGACATGAGTCTCTTTTGCCATGCATGTACGTAGTGGACCACTTGTCAATCTGTCAGCGCACAGTATCTGCCAANGCATCATTCATGCTGCAGATGAGCAACAGTCAGGACCATTTGCGGACTCATGCATCTCTCTGAATGCAAGTTGTATACTGTCTTGGAGAGCAGCTTCACTGCAAACAGAATATGCAGTCGCATGCAGGAGCATTTAGTAGCAAATCTTGCTCAGCAGCACTTTGCAACATTGTGTTGGCATGTCACTGTAAAGACTAACTGCAGTCCTGCAGGAGGAAGTCGGCCTGATCGAAGGGCAGGTCAATAAGTTGAAAGCTCGCTTGCAGCAGCAGGACGCCACCAATGTCATCTTGCAACAACGAGCCAAAAGCAGTGAGGAAGCTGAGTCCAGAGCCAAGGTGTGNAGCAGGCACGCAGAGAAAGCACCAAAGCAGATGACCTGGTTCGTAGCCTCACGCCTCGTCCAAACTGGCAGAAGCTGGATGCTGCAATACATGCTGCAACGTCCTCTCCTAGCAACCCACAGACCCACCTACCAACACAGTCAGCACTGCAGGCAGAGCTGCATGCCAGCACCAGGGACCTGGCGGATCGGCTTGCTGCAGAGCGTAAACAAGCCCTTGCTCGCGTGGCTGAGCTGGAGCCCCTAGAAGGACAGCTCCAGGAAGCCCTAAGGCTGTTGGAGCCTGAACCACAGCTTGGCCCTGTACAGCTGCAGGTTGCCCCTGCCTCAAGCACACAGACTGCTGAGCAGCAGCCAGCTGCTGCAACTCTAGACTCTACAAGCGGTATTTCAATAAGTGCTGCAAACACCAGCCAAGCAAGCAGTGGCATTCATGCGCCTGGTGCTTCAAAAACAGGCACCGCAGTCAATGTCAATGAGNGACTCGGCGCTGTAACAACAGACCTATACAAAGTTTTGCCAGCTCACGTAGCGGACACCAATTGTTGCATGCCACACATTCCAGGCGTGCTGGTAATGCTTGACTTTGCCTCACCTTTCCGCTGCCGGCAAGNAGTCCATATACTTTGCTTGTGCATGTTGCAATTGAGCCTATGTTGTGTTAGCTGCTTCATAGCTGCATGCAAACACAGGATCGCCTTGGCTTACTGCCTGCTCACTTGTGCCAATGCCCAGTTTGGGCTGAGTCCCTATTCTGTGCCTCCCTATCATGCAGCTACGCAGTATGCAGGGCAACCTGCTGCACTTTTGCTGCGCATACATGTGGTGGCACGAGTTTGCGCTGCTTACATACACAGCACACTACAATGAGCGCATTACATTTACTTGCCCCAGATGTCTGAAGCTGCAGCACATTTCGCTTTGATGCCTGGCAACATGCCTCATCTGCAATGTCATACCAGGTACAGTGCTATGTTTGTCACCGATTATGTCCACTGCTTAGTATGCTGTGGCTACACGTACAAAGAAAAGGAGAGAAGAGTCTAGTTGTGACACATTTCAACCATGCCATGAGGCATGGCTGATGGCAGGCCTTGGATGGCGAAGGTATCCTGTCATGCATGTGACCCTGTCTGTGCAGTCTAGTCAGCAGATTACATGCTGACTCAACACCTGTAAGAGTTGCCTTGTGCTGATCAGGACTACATGCGTGAGCTGGCTTCGTGTCTGCTACAAGCCAAGGACAAGACCACGACAGACAGCACCGCAGACACTGCCTTTGCAAGGCTGCAGCAGCTGACTTGTGAGGCTTCAGCACTGATGGCACGGATGCTGCTGGATGTGAGGATGCACAATGCTCTCATTCACGGCAGAATGGACACCGGCTCCCCCACCACCAATCAGCTTGACAGACCCTTCTATCAAAACCTTGTGGTGAAGCTGCTGTCCTCTTGATTCACGTATTATACACAGCAACATTGTGCACATGCTGGTAGTATGCATTGAGCACATATTGTCTGTTGCATGTCAATGACAAAAGCACGCATTGGTTTTTACTGGTGTGCACATGTGCACTATGACTGCTCCTGCACGCCTGTGTGGTATATTGCAGCATTTCACATGCCCCAATTTGAGGTATAAAGGACTACATTGTGACCCCCTGCGTTCCGCCCTCACTGTGCTGCGACTGCTGTTGTGTNGATGGACCAAATTGCAAGCTGCCAGATAAGTGCGAAAGTGAACGCTGCTGGTGTCTTGAATGAGTAACATTTCGAAGTCTCTGATGTGACCTTTTTATGTTGTGACCCGTCTTGGCGTCCGCCGTGGTGCCACTAGCTATGTTCCAGATTTGCACGCCNAGCCACTCAAACTTCACGGATTACGATCAAAGTCTCGGATACCGACTGTAGACACTAGTTGCCCGCGACAGTACTGTAGTGCACCTCGTGCAGATCAGGTGACCTTCGGAGGCACAGCTTGAGAGTTGAAGCTGCGAGAGCGCTGCTGTCAGGTCTGTGTCGTGCCTTCGCAACAGTACTTGGGCATGTACGAATGGGTACAGTACAATTGGTAGCAGAGAATGGCACATGTTTGGACACAATGTGCTTCAGTCGCATGTATGCTATGTTATATCTACCTGCCTCATTCCAATTTCACCAGATTAGCATGGCCAATTGGCATGTATGCTCAGGATGTACTGAGGGGAGTTGTGTACATGCAATGTCCGTCCCCGACCAAAAAAATCCATTCAAGCTTGAACTGCATTTCAAGTAGTGATCCCACGTACATGGACATGCGCTGAGTTTCTCTCAAAAACCAAAATATCAGGTGATGCGCCGCATCGGGGAATTGAACCCCGGCCTCCCGCGTGACAGGCGGGAATACTGACCACTATACGAATGCGACCTGATGGTCGAGATCCCAATGAGATTGGACTGTCACGCTTCAGATGTTTGAATGGCTCATTTTTGCGGTTCAATCTTTGTTACCCAGGCTTTTGCCCATGCATGCTGTCGCTAGACCATCATCTAAACCAGCGAATGTTGTTCTCAGCAAAGACGGAATTGCATCTCATCGCCAGTAACCCATGGACGTCGATGAAGCACATGAGCTGTACCAGCAGTTTCAGAAAGTGGACGCTGCCGCGAAGCAAAAACAGGTGGGTGCGTGGTTGTCACCCAAACAAACAGAAATCTGTTTGTTCATCTCTATGATACCCTGTAGGGCTTAGGATTCGGAGTTGCTGCACCACAAGCGCGGCAGACGAACCTTAAAGCTGCGGAAGAGGTGTGGGCAGCCCCTTACAAGCTTGCTGACAAGTTCCAGCAAGAACAAGCAAGCCCTAACAGGAAGCGAAACAGAGAGTCCACAGACACTGACAGACCTCACAAATCTGTACAGGACAATGACCATACCTCGTCAGANAAGCCCAGCCTGGTATGCAGCTTGTCAATAGCATTGCAATCCTAAACTGTGTTCCCTGCATTTTAGAATCCATAGACATGACCTGGAGTATAATCAAAAGGCATGTGGGCAAACCTGCAACCTCTCCAAGTCTGGGTTGAAGCTGTTGAAGGACATGTGACCCATGTGGGCCCCAGGTGGAGGGTTGCCTTCTACCAGCACAACACATCCTGAAGGGCCAGCTGCATCACTTACCCAATTGTCTTCTTCCTCCTTCTTGACCTGCAGCATGTAGACCCCTTACAAGTCATCACACAGCACACAGGCATTGTATGCNTCACAACATACAAGCACTGAACATTGCATATGCACCACAGATGGCACCACCCAACAAAGATGATGCTACTGAGAAGGCTTATGCCGTTTGCGCTTGTTGCCAGCCTTCGAACTGCTGCTCTTTTCAGCTTTATGGGGCCGGGATTTGTTGCTTCGTATGCTCTTCATTATATGGTCCTCTGCTTTGCTGCTTCGATGTTTTCGTGTATGCTCTGTTACATTGCTGTCTGCACCACCCTTGCCATCAGCTGTGGGCGAAGCTAGGCCCNGCCTTTATGAGGTTGCAGCCCACCATGATTGCAGTTGGGCTCAAACCCTCTTGCGTTTTGTTGCCAGTCCAAAGGCTCAGTAGCATTTGCTTCTCAGCACTCAAGTGAGCTGATGACCCAAAATATTCTGCCTGGCTTCCATACAGGATGGTAGCTGCTCTGCCTGACTCGTGACTAAACTGCTGGGTGTGCCTGCAGCCAGTTGTATACATGGGCATTCATGTGATCCTGTGTTGGGTTGCTACTTTGACAGCCATGTTCTGGTGGAGAAGCAAGACAGCCCACACCATCTTCCTCATATTCTGTGCCTCAGTTTCAGCTTGGAACGGTACGGCACATGCTGGCTCTCTTTGTTGCTAGCAGTGTGCATTTCCTCATGATCCCTGCACTGTTGCATGGCAAGCCAGCTTGTCACTGTGTGTACTGATCAAACGCTGAAAGCTGTATTGCAGTGCTTGGACCCAGTGCACAGTGATGCAGCTGACCTGGCACGACCATTTTGGCTGCCTATAACCATCTGCATTCANAGGCCCTCACACAGCAGTTGCATGCATGCACAGTAGCAAGTTGTCCATGTGACTTGACTGTGAAGTTTCACAGGCAGAGTCTGATTGAAAGAACATATGCTTTGTCTCATGATAACANGGCTTGTCCCAGAAGGACTGCAAGCTGCATTTCTACAGCTACATTGAAGGCCAAGCCACTGCAACCGTCACCTTCCAGAATGAGTCGAATGGGGAGTACATTTTCTACAACCTGAACATCACTGTGGGACCCCCTGGCTTGCAAGGGACACACGTTCTGGAAGGGCCTGTCAGAACACGAGTGCTGCGTGCCATCAGCATGTCCAACCCATTACAGAAGGAGGTTGTCATGGCAGTGGCATGCTCAAACAAGCAGGTCACAGTGGCAAGCAGCCTGACAGTGCCGCCTGGAGAAACAGTGGAGCTTGAGGTGCCTTACAGGCCCCTGCTGTTGACAGAGGCAGAAGCCAGCCTAAAGCTCAGCAGCAAGGCGTTGGGAGTCTATGAATATCTGCTCAGACTCAAAGGCACTGCTGCAGGGCCCGAGGGCAGCCTCACACTCAACGTGCCACTGGGCAGCAGTGAGACCCAGGTATGCGTAATCTTGTGTGCATAACCAATATGGTTTGACGCTTGAAATAGCACTATGCATATTTCCGTACATGACCTGTTATGCAATAACCCAAAATGCTCGTGACTTGATTTTTGTTACACTGGTGTACTTTGAGTGAGCTCATCATCATCAGTTCTTTGAATTTATGACCCGCTGTTAGCTCTTAGGGTTCCAGTTGGACTTNATGATGGAGCCGCAGACAGCACGCAAGCACCTCAGAATGATGCACACAGCATACAGTCACAGACTCAAGACAGTCATACCGATATCACACCAGAACCCCCACGCACCGCTCGATCCGCTGCCTTGAGTCCAGATCACGCATTAGCAGAGGCACCCATCTCAGATGTTCTCGGTCAGCATGACTCTATGGGCTCTGCTGACTTCCACAGCATCACGGCAGGTGATGATGACCAGAGCAGCCCGACACAGGCTTCAGCTGGACAGCACAGACTGCAAGCTGAGCATGATGACACCCTGGTTGCAACCACCAGTGTACATGCACCGCGGCAAGCAGACCNGAGCAGCATAGACAGCATGCAACATCTGCGGATGCTGATCATAGGCACCAGCAATTGCCCAGTGCTGAAAGTGAGCTGCCGCCATTCACCTTAGCCGACCTGCGGGCTACCACATCAGATTTGCCACCTGATGATCAGCCTGCGACTACAGAGCTGCACACTGCCGACCTTGACAAAGACAAGGTGCAGACAGTTGGCTTCAACCCATTCCTTGATGGCGCCACTGACCACATCAGCCCAAATGCTGCTGTATCCTTGGATGATGCATCAGTGACGCACCAGCATGGTACACAGCAACCCCATGTGAGCCCATCAGATGATGAAAGCCGTTCAGATGCTGGCGTCAATCCATTCTTGCAGAGCCGTATTGACCCCAGCCAGCCAGCATCTGCTGTACAGGCTACAGACACAGCTGCAGACAGGCAGACACATGATGAGGGAGCCGGCGGCCAGCAGCCTGCACCCTTCACTGACTTTGCCAATGGTTTCCCTGATGATGGAGNCACAGATGCTCTGCATACACATTGCATTGTATCATGCATAACACACAAACACTGTGTGACAGCCAAAGCTTTGGGCATAAAACTCCAAATGCAGTANTACACCAAAGGCTTTCACAGCAGCATGCTGGGCCTGACGGCATACGTTTCGATTCCGAGCAGCTGCAAAAGCTGCTCGAGCATGACAACTGGGACACACGGGCGAAACTGAAGGAGCTGACCAAGCAATCAATCTTTATTCCGTAAGTTGAAATTCTGAAAAAAACTGNGCATGAACAGTGGATTTAAGAGCCAAAACTCTTGAAGTGATGTCAGCCTGGTCTGCTAGTTTAGAGTACATAAGCTGTCACGTTTTAACAGGAGCAGCAGCTGCAGCACCAGCTCTTTTCATGAGATGCTTGAACTTGCAGGATTCCTCCATGTACATGGACTGCTCATCACGCCGTCTGTTGTATGTCTTGTCTAAAAGTCCCTGATGCTTCATGAAGTCAATCNCACCAGAGCTCCTCTGCTCCCCAGCTGAGCAGCATGTCAATGGCCAGAAGTCCATCCACAGCCTCAGTGCATGTGCACAGCAATAGAGCAGATGCTGAGCCAGCACCTGTGCCAGAAAGCAAAGCTGATGATGATGGTAATGTAGTATGGAGGAGTCGAGAGCACCTGGCTGCTTGCCTCAGCTGTGATCTATGTAATGAGGTCCTCAACGACCCTGTCACAGCTCCNTGAAGTCAATCTGCAGCATGCATGGCTGCTTCTCAGTTTCGATAGCAAATGAAAAGGTGGTGGCTGCTATGCAAGTGTGTGACATGGCTCACGTATGCTGACACACTTGTGTATGTGGTCGGCACACAGTACCTCGTCCTGGTCCCAAACAAAGTCTGATTTCATGCAGCTCTCCTGCTGAAAACCATCTCGCAACTGGTAGCCAGGATTCATGCTCTGACCAAGGTTTCTAGACAAGTTGAGGGTCATGAAGGCTTCGGGGTCGCCTTGCACGGTCGACAGCAAGCTTGGTTCGCTGACAGNCCACCTGTCTACCCTGTACACAGCAGCTTGCAACTGTGAACATGGGAGTGAGCACGATGGATGACACCATCGCACACCTGCCACAGCTGGCATCTGACAGTACGCCAAGCGCCTAAAGCAAGCATGGCATATAACGCAGTTCTGTTGCTGTGCCAATCAGCTTGTTTTTCATGTCAACTAACAGCAAGCACATCTCTACAATGCATGATATGTCCACGCCCAGTCATACCTGACATTCACTCCTGCTGCATGTCATGCTATACCACAGAGAATGCTGACTGTACAGCCAAGACCCACTGGCATCTGACTCCGTTGGAGAAACACATGGCACACATCACAAGCCAAGACTACAGCTGCCTGTATGTACAGCGCATAAAAGGGCAGGCTTGCTCAGCTCANTGATCGCAGAGTTGTGTTGTTTGCTGATGCCAGCATGTTCACCCTTGTGTGAACTAACATACCACTNCTCTTTCTGTGCTTGAATCTGTGACACAAGGTTGCTGCGATGCTGACCAGTGCCATATTCAGTACGCTTGCATAATGCTTTGCAGTCATGCATGTAGCTACAATGTGTTGCTGAGCTCTGCTAGACCCACCACATGCAGCCGCAGAATGTGGCACGGGCAAACTCGTAGCATGCATTGTGTGTCATCACAAACTGCATGCCTTGTGAGACTTCTGCTNATGGAGATGGAGAGCTGTCAGGTGTGGATCATCACATGTCATGCATCATTATAGGCAAAGAGCTCCAGTTTAGATTGAGGCACATTGACATCAAGACACTTGCTTGCTCACACACCCGTTGAGGCCATAAGGACCCGGCCTACACAGACCAACCCCAGAGGAGCTCGTCATATTGCATGCCTTTGGCAGACTTGGCAATGCACTTCGTAGATCGTGTCAGCTGTTCCTGTTGACATCGAGGTTACTGGCGCGTGCATGACTTGGATTGGCTTTGGTTAGTCATGCACCACATCAAGTAGACAAGGCTCATGTGGTGACACATGCNGAGCAGGCTTGCATCAAGCTGCAGAGAGTTGCTGTCAGCCAGCAATACAAGAACTGCACACTAGCTGGCATAGGCCTGCTGTCTCCAAATGCTCATCAAGCACGCATAGCAGCTGCCATGGCTGCCTGGTCTCATGCTGTTGAGGTACCTTCTGCTGCCCTCAACCCACCATGTTGCTGCATTTCTGACATTATGAAGCATGAGTGGCCATGCAAGGCACAGGGAAATGTATGCTATTGTCAGTTAGGCATGACGTTCTGTGAGCCTTGGCTGCATGTGCCAAGGGCATATCAGTCCACGCTATGGATGCCCACCGACCACTTCACACTGCAAGTCACAAAGCTGCCAGGCATTCAAAGTTGCCGAGAAAGCAGCTCCCTGCGCGGTGACAAAGATTGGCTGCTTAGCAGCATTTCATGGCANGTGAAAGCTGCAGATGCATGTGCATGCTGTGGTGTATAAGCAGTGATGATATGTCAGCAGTTTGACATTGGAAGCTGCAGGTAGTGTAGTTTTGAGCTGCATGCTTGCAGAAAGCAGGACAATGGAGATCTAACACATATGTGAAGTACTCCGCTCGTTGTCTGTGTTTCACAGGTCGCCAAAGATCTGTTTGACTGTGCCAGGCAACATGGCAACACTTTCAGCACAACTCAAATGATTGACCCACATGCCAGATAGATCTACACTTGGGTGCAGGNCAAAGCCAAACAATGCAGCTGCTGCTTGAAGCAGGTACATGCACACTCCCTGTTGTCACCTTCTGGTGTCGGTTTGATATGTTGTGTGCTGCTGACAGACCTGGTACACAGCAATACAGGGAGCTGCCGAACAACATGTTTCAGTCGGCAACCGCCTTGTGAAGTTGAGCCACTAGTTGCTTTCTGCTATCAAGGGAAATGCTAGGAATGTAGAATTGAGGGTTTCTCCTTCTGCAGTGCGTGTGTGCAGCAAGCTCTGTGCTAGCAGACCTGCAGTGTGTCGCATACAATTACACCGATGTGTCTAGCATGTGTGTTCATACTGAATCGCTGCATGTGCAACTTCTGCAACAGTCCTTTGATTTATTGAACACACTACGGTTGTCATATGGTGAGCATCTGTAACCCGCAATGAACTGGATGGCGTCTGTGTAACGCCACAGCCGCATATCTTGTCTACACTGAAGTCCTTGTGCGTAGTTTGCATCCTTGGAAACATGAGCAAGGGTAAGTAAGGCAAGTCATATCAATTCCCTCACTGACAGCCTTACCTGTTGCCAATATATCATTCTGGTACAGAGCCAACTTGCACCTCCCAAAAATTTGCTTCTTCTTTGATACCAGTACTTCACTCGCTGCCTTGCAGCATCAACCAGACNCAACACACTGTACAAGCACTGCACAGCCCAAGACAAGCACATTCAGTGGTTCTGGTCCCTACTGCGCGGCCTTGATCAACCCCAGCTGCAAGCTATTCTGGCCTTTGTGACTTGCACTCCGCTGCCGCCAACAGGTATGTGAGGGCGNTTCTGTTGTTGTTGTTCTGTTGTTGTTGTGGCTGTTTGTTTCTGAGACAGAGGTGAGACCAGGAAGACATGTGTTCAAACCAGACTATGCATTGCTGCCGTAACACCAGCCTCTTGTGCTTGATGAAGTGGGTCATTGTGCGATACCCTCTGATCCGCACTTTCAAGGCACCACATTCAAGAAATTTGCAGGTGAAGTGGTTGACATGCTGAGGGCACATCAGAACAGGAGCATGAGAATGTCTTGCACACTCTGAAGATCTGCGCCTGCCAATATAGACTGCCACATGTAACAGATCTTGTTCTCACCGAATGCTGTCACGTTTCATGGCTGCTATCAGTACTTAGCACGTCATTACATCTCACTTGCAAGTACCACACTTGTGTTCTGGTTCACCGTCAACCTATTGTATAACCGAGTCACTGACCTGGGGGAGGCACTGGGCAAGCCAGGAAGGGCCCTGCCCCTGCGTGACCTGCTGCCATGTTTCCTGGCTGTACAGCCTCACTCCGTCACTCTCATGCCAGCGGTTGANCAGCAGTGCATGTGCTGCCCGCTGCACTCACCCAGCAATAGTAAGCATTGCCGTCTTTGCAGGGGAGTCAACTTGGACAGATGTGAAGACATCACAGACGCAGCAATGATCTGCTTGTCAAAGTACAAGACAGCAGATGTGGATGAGCTTGTTGCCTTAGATGACTTGAGCTTACAGCAGGCGGTTGGCCAGGTGGCAAGCGTCAGGCAAGGTACGGCAACATCCCGTGCGCTTCTTGTAACTGCCGATGTGCGGCAGATCCTGGCAGCAGCGTACGCCTATACATGTGTTGACTCATCATGGACCCTCATCTGTGTGATATAGCCAAGTTGACCTCAAAACACTGTTGTTCCTGTCAGTGCTGAAGCATCCCTAATGCTGCCGTTACTGGGGCAACAACCTGTCTCTACTTACTGAAAGACAGGTTGTTGCAGCACCTGCAGACTTCTGTAAACCCAGCTGCCTGTAGTCATGGGCTGTGTAAACATGTAGACATGGCCGCGCACTTTGCTGCCGCAGAGTCTTGCTGAATACAGCTCTGCACTTGCAACTTTGTGCAAGACCTGCTTGATGCACACCAGGTGTGGTTCCCCTGGTTCAAACACAGCTGTCACTCTGTCTCATGCCTGAGGACTACTGTCGCTTTGTATGCAGCCTCANAGTCTGTGCGTGGGGTGCAGCTGTCTGAGAGTATGTGCTGCAGATAGGGCCCAACTCGTTTTGCTCCTGTT
The DNA here is from genome assembly GCA_000818905.1 of Trebouxia gelatinosa. Lineage (NCBI taxonomy): Eukaryota > Viridiplantae > Chlorophyta > Trebouxiophyceae > Trebouxiales > Trebouxiaceae > Trebouxia > Trebouxia gelatinosa. The sequence continues at coordinate 562,692 of KN805272.1, read as the reverse complement.
CTGCTGTGCTGGCTGTGCAAGGCAGGCGCTTCAGGGCTCAAGCTGGGGATGCATGCATCCCCACAAGGCACCTGGGATACAAACATGTGCAACTGAGTCCTGGGCTGCAATTCAAATTTCCCATCCTCATTGAGGTGGAAGTGGATATTGTTGCCAGGCTGTAAAGCTGCTGCTACACCGCGTTCTGCCTGCTTCTGCAAGACCAGCAAGGAGTAATGAGCTGCACATTTCTTTTTTCAGTCATATGTAGTCAGCAGCATGCAGGAATATGACAATAAGAGAGGGAACATTGACAATGAATGTGCTTGCAGTATGTGTCTTGCATGTTGCTTCTGTATGAACATCTTGAATTCTATGACCTGCTAGGTACCACCACACTGCTCATGAGGTGTGTGGTAGCTAAGAAGATGACAATGACTACAGGTTTTAGTGCCAACAAGACTGATTGCTTCTTCTTCATGAACATCTCATGTGTGAAGACAACAAGTGCAAGAAGAAGTTGGCCATCCTGTCAGCATCTCAGAAGCTGCTACTACCATCTGCTTGTCTCTACTTAAAAGAACACGTAGTGTAGATGCTGAAGTGAGATGGTATGCTCTGGCAGCATACAGATGTGGATGACATGACGTTTTGAGCTCAAGCTGCAACAGCTCCTGGACAGGCATTGTGGCAATTAGTCACAGTACAGTAGCTGGTGTTGTCAGAGAATGCAACAGTACGATGAGCATGCACTCAAGCACAATATAGTTGGGTGGTGCATTCACCTTGCATTCACTGCAGCTGATTTTGCAGTATTCATGACTGNTGTGTGGCTTGTGGGGTCAATGTGTGCCTGCCATGCTGCTGGCTGGACCCCTCACCAGTTATGGCCATGGCTATGGACTGGGTACAGCCCTACTGCAGGGCCGCCATCCTACGCCAGGTGACTACAACCAAGCCAACCATGATATGGCCGCCTTCTTTCATTGTGTGTCACCATATGTGTTACCATCAGCTTTGTTGTGTGAGTCTGTGCTCAGTTGAACTTGAGCTGACTGCAGGTGATGTAGAATTGCTGCAGCAAGCTGAGGAACGAGTAGGCTTGTTGAGGCTGAGGCTGAGGTTGTTGCCTCGGCAACTGAGCTTGCACAGTAGCTCCTGACAACAGTTGTTGCTGTTGCTGGGCCTGGGACTGCGCTTCAACAGGATGACTCCGTGGCGCCTGCAACGGTTGCTGTGCTNGAGGCGGCGCTGGTGTGGCTGCAGGTGTGTGAGTCACCACAGGAATGGGTGTGACAGTGGGCGAGGCAGTTGCAACTGCAGTGGGCATTGGCGTTGGTGCATGGTTATTTTCATGTGGACAATTGCAGTTGCAGGTACATGTGGGGGGAGGGGTGGTTGTCTGGGGTAGGCACTGCCAGTACCTGCAATGCAGCACAGTTGTCATTAGCAGTNGCAGGTACCTTGGGGGATTGATCAATGCCCAAGAACCATGTGCGGAGTGCAGTGGGAAAAGCAAATGAAGTACTGGCATCAGCACAAAAACGTGATATGAACGGATATGCGGCATCAGTAGGAGACATGCTTGACGCTACTCACGTTGAACAACGGCATATACAGAATGACAGAGATTATCAACAGCACCGACAGTGCTACGTTCTTTGTGATATGTCTGCAAATTGCGTACAAAAGGAGATGATGTGCTGAGTGGCTGCATCACAATCTAAACTTGATGCTCTTCCTGGCTGCTATCAAGCTGTCTGCTAATGCTCATGATACGCATTCTCTTGTATGCTTTGTCAACTTAGCTTTGCTACTGCAGTACATGTTGTATGTGTGCATATCCCATTTTTGTGAGGACCATTTGAGGTGGGTGCGGTCATCAATTTGCTAAAGACTGCATCACTGGCAAAGCTTCACGAGCTTTCTGCAAGAAGTTGTTGATCAGACTGTTCACCTCTTCTGGCCTGCACAGCCATGGACACTGATGATAGTGAGTGCTCTTTCCCTGTGTACATGCTATAGCAGCATGCAAGCAGTGCAGGCAAAAGAAAATGGGAGTGTGCTATGATTGCATACCTGTCCTGTTGTGCCCAGTGCGAGCAATCTTCTAAGATATGCAGGTCAAGATCTTCCACAAAGCCAGGAATTTGCTTAGCCAGCTGAGGGCCCAGGGCAGTGTCATTGGCCCCCCAAATCAGCAGGGTGGGGACTTGCAGCTTCTCCCTGTGGTCGCAGATCCTACACACAGACATGCAGTGAGTGCACTGATGCCCACGCCCTCACAAGCACCAACAGGCAACATACTTGACTATGCGCACAAGAGGCTCTACTAAAAAGCTTGTGCTGGTCGAGTTCATGCATGCATGCGCATCAACTTGTACTGGCAACATGGTTTTGCAAACAAAATGAGTACTAATCTCTTGGGAGCTCTACAAGCAAGTACATATGCACTGCTCGCAAAGCGATCAAGTCATCACATTCCATGTGTTGAGTAAATGATGAAATCTCTTGCCAGTAGTCAGGTTGGCTGTACTGTTCAGGGGTGTTACAGAACCATAGGTATAATGGGTGCGATCACTTGAAAGCGTTATCCTGATGGCTTGACACGTTCCTTCCAACAGGTAGAAGGCACTCACATCTTGAGTGAGACAAGTCTGAAATGGCCCCCAAATATAGTGACTGTGCTTCAATGTCACAGTGTCTGAGCAGAAGTTGCCAGGCAAGACAAATATGTGCGGACACCTCTGTGGTCCATGCGTTAAGTATGAAGATGACAAATGATAGTCAATGTCACCTGACATAGTTCGGGCTAGGCTTGAGTGTCACCTCATCCACAAACGCTCGGTAGTAGTTCAAGGCTGCTGTAGCAGTGCCAGGCCGCTGGAATGCCTGCTTGTACCTGCACAAAGCATGCCTCACTTTGGCACCTCAGCACTGAGTCAGGAGACGATAACTACAAGTCCCTAGCAGCAGAACATCTGCAAGGATTGTGTACCTCTGCTGCCCAACGCAAATATTGCTTGAAGAAACACTGAGGAGTAATAGCAGCTGTGGGGAAAGCGATGCTGGGTAATCTGCAGTAAATGTAGATGTACATCACCTTCAATTCAGCCCAACCTACTGGCGCACACTGATACCAGTGAGGTGTACAAATTGACATCGCGCACAGCTTGCATCCTATACATTGCGTACTGCAGTTCTGGGCATAAGTTTGGGCACATAGCTTCAGTGTGAAGGCCATGAGCCAATGATCTACCTGCAAGCCTTCTTGGGTTGTGATGCATTTGCAAATGGACGCTGCAATGCACCCCAAACAGCCAGCCCAATAGTCAACTTGTTGGATCTGTATCCCCATTGTGTTAATAGCCAGTCGAGTGCAGGACGACATGCTAGGATGCTGATGCACACTGACAANGTGCACATCTTGCACTTCAACATGCTGTTCCCCACAAGCTTCATGATTTCAGAAGAATTCTGATGGTCATATGTGGGTGTTGCAGGTGCCAGATGTGTGTTCAGCTGGCTTCAGACAGCAGATTGCTGAGAACTTTGCTTTGCCTCAACAGCCTTACCCTGCCAACGAGACTCTTCTCACAGGCCAAAGGCATTCTTCAGGAGGTGTGGCCACCCGCCCACCTCCGCAGTTGCCCCGCAGCCATGGCAGCACTCCTGTCATACAGTTGAACCCTCTGCATGTGCCAGCTTCCCCCAGCGCAAATGCTGTCACATCCTTTGGATTGTTGAGACCATTTTCGATGCCTCATCAAGCGACCTTGTGAAGTATTGTGCTTACCTCAATCATGTTGACATATCTCATTCCGGGTGACTGTTGCCCCACACTGTTGTACATATATTGTACATGGTCAAAGTATGATTATGTGCATGCTGACAAGATATTGTAGCCTAAATACTTTGCTACTCTTCTAGCCATACTTCCATAAACATGTTTGTGACACCACAAAATTTGATGTTGAATACGTAAATGTGTTGTTTCCCTGCACAGCTGACAGCCTGTATAATAGACGTTGTGCACCTGGTATGCCATCGTCCCTTTTTGCAGCTGATAGCAGATCATCATGGACAGCAAGCAGAACAACATCAGACCATTTCCACGTGTGTCCAACAGTCAGTACACATTCGCAATCACACTGTTTTGTCTCCTTCGCGTGACTGCTGAAGNTCTGCCCAGCAGCCGAGGTTGCAGCTGGCTTCTTCTTCCCAGCAGTTTTGCTGGGCCCTGCAGCATCTGCAATGGCTGCTGCAGGCTTGGGAGCCCTCTTGGCGAGGCTGGGGTCATGCTTGGCCTCAGATGAGTGCACTGCACTCCATCTGCAAGAACCACTAAGCATATTGGATGCTTACTGAATAAACACCCTGCAACACCCTGTCACATTGAGCCTCGTATACTGTATATTGTGATTCTAGATTCGTGGGCTTGGGCCGTGCTTGGCTTCAGAAGACGGTACTGCACTCCACTGGCATCTGTCAGCAAACTCTTGAGAAGCTTGCTGGTCAGGATCCTTCAACAAGCATGCTGTGGGGTTTCAGCCAAGGAATTTCTGTGGTATCACACTGTCTGATGTGTAGCACGAGCCGGCTGCTGTATCAGGTGCGCATGCAACGAGGCATGTGGCTTCCTTTGCAGGCTTGGCTTTCCAGGTCATTANTTGATGCGTTTGCCATTGCAGTACTTCTCTGCAAGCAGCCTACATGCCTCGACTTCGGGTAGCTCCGGCATGAATCACGCGGCAGTATATCGGCTGTGGGCACAGGGGCTTAAAAGATTCTGCAAGCTTTTGTCACGCTCACCAAGATGCATGCAAGCCAACAGGTGAACAGTGCACGCACAACAGTCTGGGTCTGCTTATAACGAAGCTGCAAGCAAGCTATCGCGCGTCGTCTCATATTTTTTGGCCCTTCATGTGCCCAGCCCGCGTTGTGCATATCATGCTCATGCTGCAACAGTCATGCTGTGCTTTGCAGCTAGAGAAGCACGTGTGGCATACTGAACTGATCACTCGTGCGACAATCTAGTGAGCTAGTCGGTGTCTGTCAGCAGCTTTGCATATGTGCTGAGGTGGGCGTCGCTGATTGCTCTGACACTGAGCTTCGAGCTGCCCAGCCGGGCCGTTCAAGCATCCAAGCACGCAGCATGGCAAATAACACCGATAGAGGCCAGGTCATCGCGACGCGTCTTGACGAAATTTTAGATCAGGTCGATGTGGCCATCACTTCGCAGCGGCAAATTACCAACAAGCTGGCCGAAGAGCTGGGAGAAGACATTTACGAGCACAAGACACTGATCAAGGTCAATTCCAGTTCGCACTAACCAGTAGCTTTGGTAGCACGCTACAACAGCTGACCTTGTCCACCGCGCAGAGCCGCATCAAAGACTTTCTTGAAGCCGGCTGCAGTCAAGCACAGCCAGAAGGGACGGATGGGGACAGCGCTAGCGAGCAGCCTGGTTCTTCAAGTAAGAAGCGCAAGCATCAGACAGAAGTTCCCGCAGCCTCCAAAGCCCGCAAAACAGAACGTGCGGATGACGAAGAGCTAGAAGTCGATCTGACAGGCTCAAGGAAGATCAAAGTAAACAGGTTCAAGGGCAAGCTATACGTAAGATACTGCAACATTCTGGCCTGCATGCATTTCCCTCAACATTTTCAACATCAAGCAATGTGTGCACAACACCTTGTGCACTACCACGGAAAATGGGGTCACAGCAATTGCACGCGCCAGTGGCATGGATTGGCCAATGCCATGTTGTGTTACGTACTGCCATATGTGTACACAGCACCACAGTCTGGTGCAGCCCATAGGCTGTCATGCCTAACCTGTGATACATGCATTCATTCTTGCCCATGCTCAGCTGAGGCTGTCAGTGTGTGCATCAGTGTGACAGCAGTAACCAGGAAGTAGAGCCAACCAGAATTTGCACAACATCTAGCCTACAGCAGGAGGATTACGCAGGAGTTGTGCTGATCTTTTAGGCTAAGGCATTANACACATGCTCTACATCTGCATCATGCTTGTGTTGTGTAGAAGCAACCTGGTACCATGTGTGCTTTGTTGTCCTCAGGAGTTCTCAGCATCATGTCCAGCCATGCGAGATGAAGAGTACTATGCCTGGTCCAACATATACCTGTTCATCACCCCCAATGACCTGAACATCCTGACGCAAGAGCCCAAGTACCTTTCTGGCGGTCTCATCATGATGTGGAGCAACTGCATCTGTGCGGTCCTTATGTTCATGGTTGTCAGGAGGGGCTTGAAGAGACTTTTGCGAGACAAGTACACATCACTTGAGCTGCACGAGCAGTTCATCATGTGCACGCATGTCTCGCTGTTCATCATCTTTGTAGCGCAGATCATTCCCTACACGTACGTCATGTTCCGGATGCTGTTCAGTTCACAGTTCACTGACATTCTCAGCAACCATTGGAAGCTGTTCTTCTGGTCTGTTTCGCTTCATGGCATGCTGTATGTTGAACAAAGGCTGCTCCACCACAGTGCTCATGCAGAGCAACCATTGCATGCAGGACGCATGCATGCTGCTAGCTGAACCTGACCCTTGACATCGTGTAAAGCACAGGCTTGCAGCTCACCTGATTTTNCATCCCAGCCTCTGTACATACAGCGTGCAGCGTAGCCTGCGCCTAGACTAATGACGGCACCGCCTAAACACCCNTAAGCAGACGAGTTGTCATTGTTTCAGTTTGTCTTGAGTCCCTGTTGGTCCTCAAGTGCTGAAGTCATGCGTTGATGCACTATTTTGATTGTTGACAATACTTAGCTTGACCCCAAATTTGACATTCTTTGGGAATTTTGTTTTCAGGCAGGCTGCAGTATTTCCAGTGATAGCAGAAGCAGGACACACATAGGGTATGAGGAAAGTTGATCACTCTGTCAGCTCAGTATGTAAGCTGCAAAAGCTTGCAGGCTGGCAACTNTTTTCTCTGCCGTTTTGGGCCCTACTCATAGACGACTTCAAAAAATACGGTTGTTCCACATCTACTTCATTCCACGTTATTCCGAAGATCAACGCAAAATTTGAGCTACCCCATGCACCCACACCCCTCATGAATGAAATGAACGCCCACACATCTAGCAAAGGAAGCTCATACACGTCATGTGACCCGAAGAGCATCTTGAAACCCCAAACACTTTATTCCCACTTTTGACTATGCACCCAAAAGGGTGGCATCCCAGAAAACAGACTGGGCCCTGAACAAGTAACAAGGCACCCATGCCCCGTTGGTTGCATATCACCAAACTGACAGAAGCTTAGGCAAATCACAAAATCCCCAATTCCCTTACTGCTTCAGTGCTGACCAGTAAGCAGCAGACCACATTTGACAACAGCAAAATGAGCAGAGGACAAGTTTGTCGTTCTCACCAGAAGAATCCCAAAAAGCAGCAGTACAGACAGAACAGGATGTGCCAGCAAGTCACCCTCAAAACTCAACAACGCTTATACAAGAGGGGAGTTGCAGATGCCACCCCTGAGCAACAGGCAGAGCCTTCAAGATACATAGCAACTGCTATGTACCTCTGCACAAATAGACAAACTGAATGCGTTTGGTCACCTGATGCAAGTTCAGGGGATCGTAACAGTAATGAAAGAATTGGAACTTGCAGCCAGTGCACAGTCAACTGCAACAAGCACTACACCCAGACCCTGAGTGATGAATGCAATCAGGCCTTCGGGACCTTTCTGGTTATGTGTGACAGCAACAACTGATCCTGTAGCAGCTTTGACAACAAGCTGCCAGGGACCTGGAGGCTGTTCAGATCTCCTACAGCAACCAGTATGCTGCAAGCTTGGCAGCACCAAAAGGACAGGAAGAAAAAACTTCAAGGAACACTAGGGATGTCTGTCTATTCTTTGCACTGTTGTATCAAATGAGGCAGGCTGGCTTCTAGTCTTCAGCGGGTGCTGGGTCCAGCATGGCTGAGCTGACTGCAGAAGTTCTCGAACTAGAAGTCGCAACTGCATCTACACTTTCAACTGCAGAAGGTAGACCCGCAGCTTGCAAAGGCTGTAAGATAGAGCCTTGTATGTCTCGGGTATATAGCGGATCAGAAAGTGAGGGAAACCCAGCAGATAAGCACTCCTGTTCTTCTAGACCACTGCCTCTTATTGCAGAAGCACGGATGACGTCCGAAGGCGAGAGTGTTGTGTGTGTGATGACTGGACGTAGCGCTGTTGCTGCCAGGTCTGCACTTACAGACAACCTTTCCAGACCAGTTACTGCTGCTCCCACGGACAAGGCTGGTACAGATGTCAGAGTCGAACTCTCGGCGGGCCCTGATTCGATTCCTGGCAGTCGGACAGACACTGTATCGTCTGCCAGCGACTGATCAAGGTCGCTTTGCTGTTGGAAGGCTGGAGGAGCTGATCGGGACTGCGTAAAGGGTGTTCTAAAGCGTCCGCGACCTGGCGTCCTCGCGCCGAAAGGACTGTGAGCAGTCTGCCTCTGCTCAGCACCAAGGGGACTGGGCCGGAACAGGGGTCGCGGCTGCTGTTGCAAACCCGGTGCAACCACTGTACACACCGGCAATGGGTGACTACAGAGTACACAGCTTGCAAAGCACCAGGTCTAGCCAACATGCACAGCCTCAACCTGGCATGTGCAAATGCCCCATGCATAACGTTGCACGCATACGGCTTTGACGCATGCACTTGTGAGGAGCTTACATGCTGCTTGCCCAGGATGTACTGCAGTCCAGCCAAAAAGCGCACCAGGAGCATAGTACGCTAAAGGCTGCCCTGGCACTCCCATGCCCCCTGTAGTCACATGGCAAGCAATTACTGGTATGCTTGCAACAAGTCATAGGGTTTTTGGTTTGCCAGTGAAGCAACGCAGCAAAGACAAACTGTCTGTTATGTTGATGATCAAGCCAGACAAGTTGTGAAAATGTCTTATGACGTGTAAGGAGTGCCCTGATGCAAGGATGTTAATGAGCAGCAAGCAAGCTGCACCTTGCAAAGGGCCTCTAGGAGGCATTTGCAAAGGCCCTCCAGGGGCCAGCCCCAAGGGCATTGGTGGGAAAGCCCTGAGCCATCCACCCTGCTGCAGGTTGCCCCACTGTGCTTGCAGCGCCTACACAGCCGACATGATCAACATGTTGGTGTGACACACAGTTAGTGTTGTGCATTCAATGCACACAGCAGCTGATGGGTGAAGGGTAATTGCATGTTGCATAGCTGGCATGCTGCAACCCAGCATGATGATGTAACAGGTCATACTGCTGCTTTCAACAACTGTTGTCGCACAGCACTGATTGGCGGCATGCGTGTACATACTACTGCTGCACATTGCAATACAAGGTGAATGCGCTGCGCATGGTCAACCATGCNTGTGTAAAGAAGCCTTGTGCTTTGCCTGTTTCTGTTGTGGCAAGGCCTGTTGCCGTTGCAGCAGTAAGCCATGCTTCTGTCACCTCCATTGCCAGTGCAGGCGCCCACAGATCTCTCACAGTGTGGAGACTTTGAAGCTGTGCATGAGCTCTTGCTGAAGGCAGNCCAGCATCAATGCTGCTGCTGCAGCACTTAAGCAGGCACAACAGTCAACTGAGGAAGAGGTGCTGACTGCTGCTGAGAAGGACCGCAGGCATAACTGGAAGCCCAAAGTTGGGGATATGGTCAAGCTGATCAAAGCTGGGGGTAGTACTGCCAAGGTATCGATAGCAACATGCACGATAACATCGTCACTCTGTACTCCCTGTTCATGGTGACAGCATAGTCACCGTGCAAACACAGCACATTTGTGGCAACACTGTATGAAAATGTGATAGGTGTGTATGTATACCCGACCTAAAATGCGGCAGTAATGATGGCGACTGATTCTCACAGCGCCACTGTTCCTTGAGCGTGGGGCAATTGAGAGCATGAATCAGATGCCCACCCTGCATAGCTACCAATTGCATCAAACAGAAATGCTGCCTCATAGGCCCTTCTGGAAACAAACGCTGTTATGCACATTGCTCAACCTTGCTTTTCCAAAACCAAGAGCAACATAACGTGCATGTATTGCAGCTGGTTTCACTCATGAATACACATGTTAGTAGCCAAAGCAGCTTACTGCTAAATGTCTTTGAATAGAAACAAGACACAGGACCAGCCTGATCGCAAACGACACTGTTGTCATGTGGCGCAGCTCACTTACATTGCGGAGGATGGTATGCTCACAATCCAAAAGGGTGCTTTGAGCATGCAAGCCAATTCTGCTGATGTTGCTCCAACAGCCCTTGGCAGAGCCGGCAAGGCTGCACCAGCAGGGGCTGCTGGCAACAGCCCTGGCAGGAAGCAGAAGCAGACTGGCAAGGCAGCCTTACAGGGTATATTTCTGTCGTGCATGAGATTGTGTACTTACCTTGNATCTGTGTGCTGTGCCTGCTGCTGCATGCTAAGCTGCTGCATCTGTTGCTGCTTGGCATCTTCTATCGCCTTGGCCTGGTCTAGCCGTTCCTTCATTGCCACAAATCGTGCAGGGGGTGGCTTGGGTTTCTCCTCGGGTTCCACCTTCAGCTTCTGCCGCTTGTTGCCAGCTAGCTTGAACCCGACTTGGGCTCTTGGCTGTGCACTGGGGCCTGAAAGGGGTTCCTGCGACCCATCTGGAGGGCCTGGCAGTGCATGTGCGTNCGGCCATTCTTGATCTCCTTCACCTTGTATTCCTGTAGGCTCTCTTTGCTACCCCTGCAGCATTGCCTGCTTCAGCTTGCATGGCGAGGATTAGTGATGCGCCCACCACAGCGTTTTGAAGTTCAGCTGACCAGATGCTAAACAGGACAGCACTGTGNTCAGAGTGTGCTGCACAAGCTTATGATGCTGGGAATGTATGCTGCGCACACAGGCGCAACCCTGTAGCATGCAACATGCTGCCACACATAAGCAGGACGCACAATTATTGTGAATGGTCTGACTGTTCCTCAACAATATGTGACATGATGCGGCATGATGACTTGTGCAAGTCACAAACTTCACAGCGGCCTGTTTTCAGGCAGCAGAAATGTCAGCTATGTAGTGTACATTATGTAGTNATGGATGCTCATTCTGCAACCAAGGTGCATGCCACGTGGATTTTCAATATCTGGTCACTACAGCGTCAGTTGAGATAAAACACTCGGACTGCACACCAGAGATGTTAGACAGTCAATGTCAAAAGTGTTGATGCACTTTGTGCAGTATGCAATACCAGCCAAAACAATATACGTGACAGCACAAAGCTGTCTTCAGTATATCACAACAGTGTTGTATTGGCTTTGCAGCTGTGAAATGAGGCATGCTTGGCAGCAAATTGAGCAATTGCCTGTTCAGGTCAAGCAAGAGGCCATGCACTCACACTGCATCAGTGTACCTACCTTANTGCACAACAGGTGCAAGTGCTGCCTGCATCTCTCTAAACTGCTGTCACTGCAACATATTGGAGTTACACTTCCTAGCCAACCCTCACACAGCATCACCAAAGCATAGGCTCTGCAATTGCTGGTATACATTTGCAGGTATTGCAGCTTCGCACATGCCTTCCCGCACAGAAACAAGCTTGCCAACATATATCCTTACCTGTTCCAGCTGTTGTTGGTGTGAAGATACGTGCCGCTGCAGATCCTGCTCCAGCTGAACCTTGCTGTCTTGCGCCTGCTGCAGCTGAGAGCCTGCCTTAGACAGCTGTGCCTGCTTAGACTCCAGCTGCTGCTGCAGGTTGGTTGCTTGCTTGTCCTTGCTGACAGTCTCATCCCTGATGGTACAAGCAGATGTCAAGTACGACAATTGCGCAGCTATCAATGAAGCAAGGGAGCATGGGTGCAACATGGATTCTAGTCAAAACCCATATCCAGCACACATCACATCACATTGATGCAGTATCTGGAGCATGGCTTTTCTCATACTCGGAAAAAAGGATGAGGGTGACTGACGGGTTGGACAGCATCTTCGCAGCTTGAAAGTTGATATCTCATGTGCCTTACATGCCAGATAACAGTGGTTGACAATCCGTTTCAGCTGGAAAGGACACAGACGATACACATTCAGGGNAGCTTGCAAGCCATGTGCTGCTGCCCTGCTGCATTAGCAGCCGGCAACACCTGATGCTGACTGCTTTTACCTGCAGAGGCAGGGGAGCTGTTACATTTAACATGGTGGTCACTGTGTCAATGAGCGCCAGGCTCAGCTGTTCTACAGCAGTGTCCAGCAGCAACAAGCACCACCTGGCGCTGACTGCTCTGCAGGGCACGCATCAAATCTTGGAGAGCACTGCGCTTCTGCTGGTGCTATNCTGACTTGAGCAGCTGTTGGCGCTGCTGAAGATGACTGTACACCAGGGGAAGACCCGTGCGGCATGTGGAGAGCCCTGACAGGCTGGTCTGAGGGCACCTCATCGAGGGACTCCTCTTCAGAGCTGCAGCGCAGGAACCCAAGGCTCAGACAAGGGACAGAATGCATGTGTTAGATTTGTCGATTGCATTCTGTAAAGGTGTCTTGAAGGTGGGGTGTTAGCAAAGCAGAGCAGCAGGACAAAATCAGTACACTTGAGGTGTTGACAAAGCAAATACAATCACACANTGTGCAGCTGTACTGTAGGCTGTCACAATCAGGTTGTTGAACTTGTCGACTGCTCCCAAGTGCATGTTGGTTGTAGTCCATAGCTGCTCGTTGACGGCGTCTAGAGCAGCGTGCAGAACAAACTGGTGAAGGTACACCCCTTGAGTCTGAAGTGCTACGCACGCGTTAGTCTGCGGCCCCCTCTTGCAGCGAAAGCACGTTACACCCGGCTCACCTCCCTGCCGTCAGGCCTGGAGGCTAGATCAGCTTCGAAAATGGGATGATCATCGTGACCGACAATTACAAAAGTCAGCACAGAAGGACTGCTCATAACCCATCACCTTGATCAAGTGCTCATATTGCCACTTGAATTGCAGCTCAGCAATCCGACTGCGCTCGGACAGTATGACGCAACATGTACATGCAACAACCCATGCGCAGACCAAAAGTTCTGCAAGGAAGCATCTCTGCATAGAGCAGCGCTTACATGCGTACCGTCCATGCGGAAACCGTGCGAAAGATCGGAATTACTTTTGTCAGCAGGGGCTCAGTGTGGAACCGAACGACTGTCGTGGCACGATTAACGTAAGTNCATGCAGCGCACTGCTAGATTGCCAGTGTGGTGTATTGGCACAAGCAGTCCAATCATCAGTAACCACCTCCAAGCCTCAAAATTGCCGTGAAAGTTCTGCACATATCNTTGTGACTCAACAGACACCTGCCCTGGCATGGCCTGCACCAGAGTGTCGGTGCATGGGAGGCACATGCTGCTGTGATTGGCAAAGCATGGTTGTCATTGCGGCAGCACTAAGCTACACTGATACTTGTGCATCAGTCACAGGTGACTGTGAAAATTCAGCAACGCCTGCAAGTTTGATAGATGCTGCAACACCTGATTGGCTGTTAACTCAATGTGCATGCAGTCGTATACTCTAACAGGGACGTCAAGTTGAGGAATACTGCACCGCAATGCTTTTGTGCAGGGCCACACCACAACAGCTGTGCATGACATCATTGTCTTGATGGTTACTGCGGCTGAAGCAGATAGCTTATGGCTTTATGCAGGTGCCCTGTGCAGCAAGCCATAGACAACGTTGCTACCTTGTGTTTGTCTGACAGCAGCGCCTTTACTGTGTCGATAGGAACCAGTGCAACTCCAACAGAGGCAGCTGTGCTTTCAAGCTGTATGCCAAGCTTTTGCACCAATGCCAAGAGGCTTGGATCCTGACTGTGCACCTTGGGATACCTTCCTCGCTTGATCACCTGAACACATACCGACCTTGAGAGTTGGTATGCATACAGCAGGTGGTGTGCCCAGCAGTAGAGCAGTAACAACTACGCTGTGTGCAGCACGAGCATTGCATGATAGGAGGCTAGCAGGAGGGCATACTGTAAGAAAGGAAGTTGGATTCTCCTGAAAGACCTCAGTAGCAAGTTCCGCTAAGACAAATACCTATGAGACCAGAAGCACTCAAGTAAGCGATCGCATGATCAGAATGGCTNGCCAATACTGTCCCCCTGGCAGCTTCCTGCGGCCAGAGGCAGCTTCCATACCTGCCGAAGTTGCAAAGTATACCTGCAAGTAAGGGTGTGCACCCTGCTGGTGGTGTACTTGCGCGACCTAGCCTGTCTACCTATGTAACCATCGTGCCGTGCACTGCAATTCACAGTATTGTAGGCATGCATGTCGGGTCAGCCTTAGCAGTATGTGGAAGCAGCAGAGGGGCCTGCAAGCATGAACATTTCAGCTTCTGCATGTTTTCACACCTCATCTGCACAGCATGTCCCCATGTCAGCACAAGACAGCGTCAGTGCAGGTCTTCCAGAACATTCGGCCACTGCAAATGNCTTGAAGAATATCAGGAGCAGCTACCAGATGGCGCTACAGCTGTCTGGCAAGCACAGGATGTCTTTGCACAGGCTGTGCCCAATGCGTTGGTGCAGACTTTTCGCCACACCCAGGACAAGTTCCATGAACATACTAAGGTGAACATGTGTGGCGGTGTCTGCAGTCCCAGCCATGCAGATCCTCATTTGGCATGAGCATGTGGTGGCAGCACAGTGTGTGTGGTCTTGCAGAACTTGAGTCTTCAAGCCTCATCATCCTCTTCTCTGCCGTGTTATCTGCCCCCTTGCCTGCAGCGTGGCACCGTGCCATGTAGCAGCAGACACATTTGCCATCCCTCTGAAGTGCAGTGACACTACAGGTGTCTGGCACAACTGCTACTGTTGCTGTGGTGGTTGGATGGGATCTGATAATCGCCAGTGTAGGTGACTCAACTGCCTTCCTGGACACTGGGGCTGAGGTTGTACAGGTATGCAGACACAAGATCCTCTGTATTGTAAACACTGCTTGCCATGTTTGCCTTCATTGACAGATTGACAACTCTGTATGTGCTGCTTTACTAGTGCAAACAGGTCCAAATAAGTGTAGCAGTGGTAGCCCTGTCTACCAAGTGTAAGTCAGGAAGATATATCTCTGTGCTGGTTGGCTGACTTTGCCTCTTATGCAGCGTTTTCAAAGACTGTGATTGAGTCCTCTCCGCTCATTATAGGTGAGCGGCACTCATCGCCTAGATGACAACAAAGCAGAGCGTCAGCGCTGCGAGGCAGCTGGATGTGATGTGAGCAAAAGCACAGTGGATGGCAAGCCTGTTGGCCCTGAACGTGTGTGGCCCGGAGGCCTTGCCATGTCCAGAACAATTGGTGACCACATGGTGAGCAGTACCCCTTGTCTTGATGGACCATCAGCATTGCTATACTGCAAAAGATGCGCCAACTTCAGGACAAACACTCCTGCATACTCAGCCTTTGAGTAACACACCTATCCGTAAATGGCATAGCTCATCCCTGTTTGCAGCGTCCCTGAAGCACGCTAGATGAGCTGCTGAAGGGTGCGGCCACACCCATGTCTGCTGTGCCTCAGTTTGGTGCTGCACCTGGTGCTGTGTACCTGTGCCCTCAACCCCAAGCGTGTAGTGCTCCATTATGCTGCTGAGATCCTTGCTTGTCATTTGTGTATCAGTTTCTCTCCCAAGCAGCGCTATGCGTATGATGTATGCCGCTCCACAAGTCTCTTCTTCTGCTTCTCTCAGGCAGGGGAGGTGGTGCTATGCGAGCCTGAAGTGCGGCGCTTGGCTCTGCCCTGCAAAGGTGCTCGCCTCATCATAGCTTCGGATGGCCTGTGGGATGCCATGAACCCCAAGACTGCTGCTCACCATGTCAGGGGNCCAAGCTGATAGCAGCATGCTAGCTGCAGAAAGCAACTCAACAGACCTGCCCAACCTTGGCAGGTTCATGCAGCAATAGTGTAGTNAACAAACAGGCACCCAGCAAAGTGTGCTTCAATTGTGGGCAAACGTTGTTTGAACACCGCATGTATTGCTGTAGTGCAGAGCCATCCCAACATAGACGGGGCAAACAAATTGTGAACAGCATGTCTTTTGTGCAATCACAGCCAGCAGCAAGCAGGTGAAAGCACATACCTACAGCACCAAGCCTCCATACCAGACCAAAGCTAAGGGCCACTTGGGCCGCTGAGAACATTGCCTGCCATCNACGCTTGCCAGATACAATGTACACACCTGACCTCCACTTGCAGCTGTGTCGGATAGCGCACCGCAGAGCCGAAATTTGCGGCATTCAGGCAGGTAGGTAATCGGTTTGGTTTCAACGAAGTTGAGTAAGCGCTGCGTCAAGTTGAGTAAGCGCTGTGTCAGTGCCTTCCTGCTTGCATGTTTGTTGTCACTTTGCTGATTCACAGGCTAAGGGTTTGCAATTCTGAAAGCGACGATGCAGTGCACTTATACCGGGCATCACTTACGGAGCTACGCCAACAGACATGCTGTATGTGGAAGTANCGCCCCCGGTCAGATGCAGAGCTGCAGCAAGCAGATTCAGCTTCAAATGCGGAACAGAGCCTGCGTGTGGCAACTGCCTAATGATGCTGACCCAGTGCGTAAGCTTGATCAAGCAAACAGGTTCAGAGCTGTGGTACATTGTGTAGCTCAATCAATCTCTGCTACATGCAAAAACTGCAGAGAGCAGCAACTGAGCAAAGCAGGTGGTGAGGCACTTCTGGCCTCACTACAGGGTATGCTTGTTGCCATAAGTGATGCCATGCACATGTTGAGAGCCTAGGTAGCGGTTTATGGCTTCCAAGTCGCCTGTGACACTTCTTGCAGCGTCTACATGCTGGCAGGGCTGCTGGCAGGAAAAGCTGTCAATGTTGACATCTACTTTGTGAAATGCGCTGGAAGTCAGGGCAACAAATTTCCTTGATATTCCCAGGAGGCATGACAAACTTCACATGCCAACTGAAAACGCGCTGGAACTNGGGAAAGGATACTACCGCGCATCTCACTGCACGACTTGTTCCACACTGATTTTCAACGGTGTATAGACAAGAACGCTTGCCNTGGTCAGTCTCTGCAACAGCATCATCAAGAGCTGTGTCAATCGCATCATGTCAGATGTGAGTCAACAGCACTCTGTGCTCCACACCACAGCACCCGACGTAGACAGTAGTCACAATTGGGTAGATGCTGTGTTGATGATACTCCACAAAATGCAGTCAGCTCAAGACTTGCCCAACCCTGCTCTCAGCACCTTCAGGCTTGCCACAGAGTCTGTACTTGCCAGTTTACGCAATAACAGCTACGATGATACCCACTCTGTTCTGGTTCAGCTGCAGCAGCATGTCTGGGCAGACATGCAGCCTGCATTTCAAAATTGTTGATCGCTCATCCTCATTGCTGGCAGTCTCAAGCTGCCATATATAGTCTGTATGCTGCGATGTGTGCGTGCCTCCCTAAGGCACTGGCGCTCATGAGTACACACGACTTTCGATGGCATGGTCACACCAGCCATGGACGCTTGGCAGCAACTGCACACGCAATATGATTAGCTCGCATACTCACAGCAGCTACTTTGATGTGATTAAGACTTCCGCACACATCCACGCCGCGCCAAATTTGCTGCGACCCGCACGGCTACCTTCCCCACTGCATCAGAGCAGGCTTGCCTCAAACCCAGCCAGAACGCACAGACGTACTCAGCAGCACATACCTTGTGCTCAGTCCAAACCGTTGTCAACTCGAGCACCGGCAGATCTGCAGTTTTCAGCACAGCAGATTTTGTCAGCCCTGGAGACAATAGCGTGGTTTTGTGCTGTGGGTGTCCAGGTGTGGGCTTTTAGCCTGGCATATCAGGAGTACCAACAACAACTACACCTGAATCCTCACGAGGAAGCAGAGTATAGTGCAGGAGAGGCTCCACCAACACAGCATGTCACCTTCTCAGACCATGTCGGCACAAGCCCAAGCCTCATGACACAAGCTGCTGTGTTTGCTGTTGCTGCAAGAAGACTTGCAATGCATTCATTGCTTCTTGGAAGCTTCCAACTCGTTGCGCAGCTGCGTTGAAGATATATCGCTGCGGAAGGCTGCCTCAGAAATTGATACAAAGAGTCCCTGCAGAACAAGACTGACATCAACTAAACCCAGACACACAGCGCTGGTCTCCATTGACGCATGTTGCTGATGCTGACACTGTGTTTTTGCTCACAAGCGNAAGAACACCAAACTCTTGCACCCTTGTCTGACATCCTATACACAGCTATGTCTTGCAATG
Source organism: Trebouxia gelatinosa (assembly GCA_000818905.1). Classification (NCBI taxonomy): domain Eukaryota; kingdom Viridiplantae; phylum Chlorophyta; class Trebouxiophyceae; order Trebouxiales; family Trebouxiaceae; genus Trebouxia; species Trebouxia gelatinosa. Next base: position 544,538 of record KN805272.1, on the reverse strand, counting down.
GACACATCAGACAGTGACCTCCAGTAGTTTGGGATATTACCAACCAGGAAGCCTCTCACTTGCATGACAGCACTGGACGTGCAATTCCGCATGCAGCTTGAGTTGCTTGACCATTTAGTGTGGGCATCATGTTGACGGGATCATGTTGACCGCATCATGCATCGGTTGTTAGCGATGTGAGTCTGATCGAGACCAACTGGGAGATGAGAAGGGATATTGTGCAAGTGCTGTAGCATAACTGAAACAGAGAAGCTCTGTTGTTGTGCGACTTGCAGTAACAGAGACACCACAGTCTGAGTTGTAGGCAACAGGAACAGTCACCATCATGATGTCTTTCGTACTCATGGGAGGGGAGAGTCACAATGAGTTGGCAGCGGCATCGTGGGCAGCTCACCAGTTGGCTCAGTGAGCGGGAGAGGCGGCGCACTTTCACCTCTTGAGGTGCCTCCTTTGAGTCAGCCAATTGCCAATTGTGAGCATTGGTCCCNACAGCATGTCAGCTATAGCTTGAGGACACTCTTCTGGCACCTGCACAGACATGTCACACAAGGAGTGAGTGATGGAAAGAAGTAAGGTGTGAAAACATGAACTTGTGCATCAACATGGCTGATGTTTTTGGTGCTTGTGCTGCAACCTGCCGCATAATTCAGCCAGCAAGTTTCACTTCCTTGACTATGCGCCAAGACACAGCCTGCAGCTTTAGAACCTAGCCTGCAGCAATGACAGGCAATGCAGAAGCTACAGCAGCTATTGAGTCTGGACAGGCAAGTTGGGTACAGACAGTTCCAGCTATATGGGCTGACATGACGTAGCGTTCTACAGTCCAGAATTGTGCAAAGCATGACCCTAGGGCAAGTGCAAGGCAATTACTAGGCAACTTTTGTGTGACTACACCTTGACCCCCCTCATGTAGCCACGCCGCGCAGACTCCTGTGTGATGATCTCCCACAAAACCACTCCAAAGCTGTAGATATCCGCTGTCTCATCACAACTGCATGTTTGGCACTGCTAACACCACAGTTGGCATGATTGCTGGCAAGCACACTCCACAGGATTCACACCAGCCGCCACAGACACATGCTGTTATCCGCATACACTGGTGCATATGCAGCTAGACAGGCCTGTATGATTGCACATTCAGCTGGCACCTTCCACAACATGTGTTTGCTGTGGCACTNTGCTAGCAATGAAGCAGTGTATGTGTCACGATGGTGTGGGTGAGGCATGACACGGCTGTGAAACAGGTGATCTGCCACATGCCAGCATGGCATGAAGTGCATGCCTACCGCAGATTTCCTGCTTTGCGCCATGCTCAGCTTCTTGATGCTCTGCTCCACAGCTGCTTGCTGCTTCTCCTGGTGGGCTCTGCGCAAGACCTCTGGGTCTTCCAGCTTCCAGACTGACTCATCCCCTCGGTCTTCCAACTGTACACCCAACTCCAGCATAGTCTCATCCCGGATCCTGTGCACCAAAACAATGTATTGTGCTGTCTGGCTTGTTTCTGTGCATCCCAAACCAAAGTCGGGCTATGTCACTGCACATAACGGTTGCATGGACAGTCTGGATGCCTGAATCCGCTCTCAGACGCAACTTGCTCTGCATAGCAGCTCACATTTAGGTCGACCTTGGCTGGTGATATTGNCGTACTTCATTGGCTGCAGTGCTGCTGAAACAAATTGCATGAGCAAAAGAGCCAATTCACAGAACGTGTATTTCAAGACAGTGCTTTGTTTGCAGAGTCTATGCAGCTGGTCTCTGGTAGAGCTGTACCGATCTCTGTGCTCCAGCATAGAGGTGCACAAGGCAGTGCTGGCATCACACCCCATGTATGCCAGTTTGATGGAGCGCTCTCTTGCCAAAGTGGCCCTGCAGCGCCTTGCCACCCTGGAGAAGTTCTGCCAGGTCTGCTGCCCAAATAGCATTCGCCACTTCAAGACACGTTGCCTACTTCATTTAACTCGCGTGATGTGTGTCTCAAGCTGCACAGTATTGACGCTATTATTTCTGGGCTGACACACTTTGTGCTGAGGGATACAGTGTCTGTGTCTGGTGTTGTCCAGCCGAGTCTCAGCAGTGTGGCACGATAGGCAACACTACCTGCTAGCTTACTAATGCTGTAATTGATCACGACATACATATGTGTGAAACGTTTTGATGTCACAGCAACACTACTTAACTGTCAGCACAAAGCATGCAACATGATCTTCTTGTCTGCATGCTGCTGTCCAAGACACTTTACAGTTGACTGCAGTGGTAGGGCGCCTCTACTAAGCATCCAGCGAAATCACACANAATTATACACAGTGTGTGTGTCTTACAAGGTTGGTGGGTCTTTTGTGATACCCCAGACGGTACTTGGATTCCTCACCTTGTTTTTCAGTCAGCACCATGTCTCAGACTTCAGGCTTGTCACAATGTCTATGTCAGATGCTGGTGCAGCACGGCCATCGAAATGTACAGTTCACTTTCGACGTACAATATGTGGGAATCAATTGCACACTAACTCGTGTGTGGGTGAGGTTTGGCATGGGAAACGCTGCATTCTTGCAAGTCTGTCATTGGACGCATTGCAACTCGTCACTCTGACAGCAGGTTTTTGGCAAATCTGCCATACGCTGAGTCGTTTCTCCCACATGCACGCATATTGCAGTGCATCTAGGTCAGGGAATTCCTTCGAAGGGTAGCGTTCTATTCCGCCCTTCAGTGTTACAGCTGTCACACCGTCAGCGCTTCATACAAACGATAATCACGCCATCATTCTAAGCACGATGCCTATATGAGGTGATGCAATACTTGAATGCAACAGGGGTTGTGCATAGCAATACCTACACAGTATAGCACAGTTCAGCTAACACAGAGATCAGCCGCATCTATGTGCAGTAGTAGTGAGAATGCATCCCATACACCCTGACAGCAGCAGCAGCAGCAGATGTGTCGCTTGTTTTTCTGGTCAGGTTGCAGCCTTTCAAAGTGCATCAATCAATCNTGATATAGGCTGCCATATAGCTACTTGTGCTTCACCCACCAACATGGCTCCTGCGGTGGTCATTCTAGGTGACTGTGCATGTTGCAAACATGCTGATTCTTTTGCAACAAGGGCAATTGCACCAAGGCATTGCTCCTACAATTGAGATGAGGAGGTCTGTAAGACCTGTGCTGATACAATGGCTGACATGTAGGTATCTTGGTCAGCAGTTTCTCAGTAGCTCACTGCAATGGGTAGTTGAGTTCATCGCGCTATGCCTACATGTCTCTGGTCTATGTGTGACGCACATATTGCCTACCAGTATGCACATGCTGCCTGCAGGACTTGGACTTGTTGTTGGGCTCACAATACTCCGAATTGATCCCAGTTTTCCAAATTGTTTTCTTGAGGCACTGCGACGTAGCATCGTGCTTTTTCAGTCTTTTTCAACAGTGAATGCGCAAGCTGTATGCCAGGGCAATAGTCTGTCAGCGTGCGTTGAAGGTATGTCATTATACTAAAGACCAAACAATGCAACAGTGCAATGATACTTACAATGGTCCCCTCGAGGGCAGGATTGAAGCGGGTAGCTGCTGCTGAGCACCTTGGCACAGGCAGGACATGCATACATAGATGGATGAAAGTTGTGTTACAAAATTGCAAGTCTGTGTAAGCTAGCTTCCACCAGCATGATCACTCTGCTTGTAGTTTCCCGCTTTCAGACACCCGCGCTTGCAGAAACTCCAGTAGCTTTGTGTAAGCAATGTCATTGTTTTGAGGAGGTTTACAAACGTTGATGTGGTCTATGCCTTTGAGAAAAACGAACTCCCCAAAACCAGGGTAGCTGGANCTGACGTCAAGCAATGCGCCTGACCCACAACCAATCACAGAACCTGCATACTTTTGTCCTCGTGACTTTTGTGTCTGAGACACTATAATACTGAGACACTATAATATTAAAGACTCGAGGCTACACACAGACTTGAGTGCCAGAAATTGTCTCTTTAAAGAGACAACTCAACGGTGTGCGCTAGCCAACTAAAAGCTCACACCATCGCATGTTGAAAATGTACAGCTGTATCAACGACCAGACGCAGCGCGACCGATGATCGTATCGGGCTTGGTCACTGGCCCAGCTTGCTTCCCTGCATTCTCTGAACTTAGCGAAAACATAAGGCAAAAACATATTCAATGACTTACTTGCCGGTTTTCACCTGTTCTGTATCACAGGGCTGCGCTGTAGTGGGAGACACATGACACAAATGTGGTGCCTGCTTTGCAGACTGAAGGCTTTGAGTAAGAGCGACCCTGCTCTTGTGAATACTGGTGCCCCTCGCAAGTTATATACCAACCTGGAACTGACATAGGTAGCCTGCTTTGCTCATGCACAATTCCACTGTTGCAGTAGCTTCATAAACGGTGCGGTTCTGGTGTCTGAGGTGCATGCCTGACTATACAGCAGACTATACATGTGCGTGCATGGTCTGCAGGGGACTCCTGTGCGTGTGGTCTGCTTATCTTCATCAGCTCATAAGATGGACGGCTTGGACATACAAGATTTACACTTCAGGAACCGAAAATACGGCAGCTGGAAAGCGTATGGCCAGTCAAAGCTGTGTAATGTGCTTTTCATCAATGAGCTTGCAAAACGGTGCGCTGTGCCTGTCTTGGCAACACAGAGTCAGCACTACCTGAGGCACTGTCAAACTTCTGCACTCTGGCTATTTCATCGCGTTAGATGCGCATGCATTAGTCAGAAACAGGCTGAGCTTCCTTCATCCCTTTCAGAACCATGCTGCAACGTGAATCTGTCCATTTTCACTGTGGCACGCACCATGTATGATTCAATTCATACACTTTTGGATTGATGTGGCAGCCATTGCAGAATGGCTGAAGATGCAGTTGGGTACGCAACCATTGTCTGACACCACCTTGCCTCCACATGTTGCACATGCACACTTTACACACAGACATGCCACACCCCTCAAGCACACATTGTCTGTACAGGACGCAGGGCACCAATGTTGAAGCCTTCTCATTGCACCCTGGCCTCATCGGCACCGCTTTGTGGCGCCATGGACTGATGAACAGCGTTCTGAACAAAGCACAGGCACTGCTACGTCTTCAGAAGACTCCTGCACAGGTGACACTTGCACAGCTCAGCACCATGACCATCNGGGCTTGCACCACATGACTGTGCAAGGAAGCTATTTTTCTTAAACCTCAAACCCACCCTGAGGAATTTGCCACACACCTCTGCCTCATGTACCTCGCAGCCTCAATCATCTGCATTTCCGAGATCATCTTCACCAGCCGCAAAGCGCTGTGATAAACTCCTTGAGTGGAGCAGCAGCAGCAGGCCACACGCAGCAAGGGCTGATGGGCGGACATGGGCAATACAGACAAAGTGTGGGGTATGGACTACCTGGCCTGCTAGATATACATAGTGGAACAAGTGACTCAACCAACCCTGCAGCCCAAGAGGGTGTGAACATTGTGCAGACAATGTCAGCACCTGTGGGTCAGGCAGGTGCACCAGCAAACATGCTCTGTGGCAGCACATCTGTGCCGTACAGGCTGGACCCTGCTGTGGCAGCAATTCCACCGTTGCCTGCACAGTACAGGCAGGATCCAGCATACATGTTCCAGAGTGAGTTCATGATGCAACCGCCCTCTTTTGGGGACCCGCCCTCTCTTGGGACTGGTGCTCATCATGGCAGCATGGGTGGACAGTTCAGGCAGAACGCTGCAACAACTACTGGTTTAGGAAGCGGCACCTCCACAACCTATTTGCCAGACAGCATTGGAAGTGGGCCGTTTGCCCTGCCCCATATGTTGTGACCACCTGCTTTCACCACGGGTCCAAATGTGNTCTGTCGCACACTGTGACAGGCCTTGACAGTCAGCTTTCAGCCCCGGCGCTGCATGTGAGTACACTGAGAGAGCCAGACGACCACAATCTTGCAGTTGCTGTCACTGTTGCTGTCACTGGCACTGTTGCTGTCATTGTCGTTGTTGCTGTCATCCATGTTGCAGGTTGTATGCATATGCATATGCAAGGCCTTTTGTGCCTCACATTGCATGATGCGATGCACNGGCAAGTGGGAGATTGTGCAAGGCCTGTCACTTGACCAGTTCTCAAAGGACAAGCTCAAGGCCACAGGTGACATGCCCTGCTCTCGCCCTCATGCTGTATTGTCAAACAGCTGCATCTGATCCCACTTGCATTTTGCCTGTGAGTGGACAGGCACCCATGAATGAAGGTAACTGCCTAGCATCGCCCTTGCCTGACATTGCTGTGATGGGCATAAGTGAGTTGCAAGCGCCATATTGTGCTGACTGAGCTTGCAAGGCAGTGCAATGGCAAATGGTTTTCTACCACCAGGGTTTGATGCTGATTAAGCTGATCATGTTCTGCTGCATATGGCGCCACGTTAGCATGCCCGCCTGACTGACTGACCTCCTGACTGACCGCATGCAAAGGGTTGTCTTCATCATGGCCATCACAGTGTTAGAACTGTACAACAGGTGTCTCTAGATGAGTTTGCTAGGCTGGTGCTTTCATGCTAATTTGCAACACGTACATAACAGGTGATGAGCTTGTGGAGGAGAAACAGCTGGCACTCAAGTGCTTGGAAGAGCAAAGCTGAGCCTTGCACTTGACAAAGGCTGTCTTGACTGGAGCGCTACTGTAAGTTGCCACATTGTTCAGGCACAGGCAGAGTATGTGCTGCGGTCTGGACCTGTTCTGCATCCCTGAATACTGTGGACAGCTACTGTCATGAGCAAACAAGCTTGTGTGAGAACTTGTATTTGCCAACACAACATCAAACCCCATGTTCAGCAGGTTGTACGTAAGCCTGCATACAGAAAGCCATGCGCGGAGACATTGATTGTCTGTGTGTGCATTGAGGTTAGGCTTGCCTGCAAGATCTGTGTTGCAGCATGTTTGGAACCCTTGCAGCCGTATTGACTGTGAAATTGTACTGCATCAAGTGCTGGGATGTGGACTTGGTGTTGCGTATGCCAGGACAAAAGACAAGAACACTTGCCACTCACAAAGTAGCAGATTGCTGACATGCGATTGTATTGGTGCGTCGGGATTGCCAATGATATGACGACTGCTGAGAGTAGTTGCGGAGCTTTCTGCGGTTTGATTGCTCTTGTGCAGTGTCACAAGCAGGGCTAAAAAGTGGAAGAGACATGTATGAGAGTAGCTCCTGAACGTGCAGATCAAGTTTGCAGGAGTTGCTGCAACCTTGTTAACCATGAAACAATAAAATCAGTATAGAAGCCATTGAGCACTGGCATCTGTTGAATAAGTAATTGCAGGTGATTTACCTTGACGCTTGGCTCAGCTGCTTTGAGGACAGGCTTGACCACCTCTTGAGCTGTAGAAAAAGCTGATTTGACATATGGGGATGCTGTGTCAGCAGCAGACTTCAGGACTGGGGCTGCTTTGCCATAAGCCTGTGCCACAATATACATCAGCTACTCTTGAGCCACGCCACCACTTCCAGATGACACTGAAATTTGTACATGGATGCTGACTGCTGCAACATGTTGCTTGCAAACTTTATTTACAGCGTTGGCTAAGCATCTTATCCTCAGCATGACCGCTTTGCTGGTTGTACATGGACAAATGTAGGTCTCTGTATGATGTTTACCTGTTGAGCATACTGAAGTCCGCTTTGAGCAGCATTTGCCAGACCTTTGGCTGTGTCTCCACCTGCCTGCATGTTGCTATAAAGTCAGCGTGAAGGTTTTGAGCTGATAATGACCCTACCACCCTGGGCCTGGACCTTTCCAGCAAGGTAGCACTTGGACATACCCGCACTGCGTCCACGACAGAGCTGACAGCCGTGTCAATGGAACTTGGCTGCAGGACAGTGCTCGCCGGAGGAGGTGAAGGGAGTTTTGCAGCGGTCGACTGAACGGTTTGCTCAACACTGGTTGCGGCGTCAGCAGACAGCGCCACCAGCAGAGACNGCTTGAGGCGCAAGTCAGCTGCTGCAGAGTTCTGTGTGGCCAGCTGCTTCACCATGTCAGCCAATGTGTCAACTGAAGAGTCCCATGGCTCGGGGGCTGTTGAGGCAGCAGCAGGCAGCGGAGTCTTGCTGGGCTTTGCACCTGCACAGCAACACCAATCATCCTCAAGGCAGGAGCTACACCACACCATGGCTTTAGCCACGCGTCTCAGCAGTAGTGCATGCCCATATGCAGTACCGGCTCTTGACAGGTTCAAAGCATCGCGCAGTACAGTCAGGCCAGACTCATGTGGTATCACATGAGTCATGTTCAGACAAATTGTATGCTACATTCTGGGCTGAGACAGCCTTCACTGCAGGCATGCAGTCCATAGCCAACACACAAATGGTGCATGGCAAAAAGTTTTCGCACCAAATTCTGCATCTGACTGGAATGTGAACAGCAAGCATGGTGTGACAATGCAGGGACAATCTCTGGAGACAATGAGCAAAGTAGCTGGCAAACCGTTGGCACTGCTTCAGCCCACAGAATGTCTATACAACCTACACACCAAGTGCATTGATGGTGTATGGCCCACGCATTGTTGGATGTTATGTATGGCCTGTCATACAATCTGGTCTTGGATTCCTTTAGCTTCTATGCAATCTCTTTCTGTCAGCCAGAACTCAGAGCGTACTGGGACCAGGTGATCAATGCTAGTGCAGCTGTCAAGAACACTCGCTTTGGCGGCAACAGCAGGTGCTAAGGTAGTACTGCTTGGCCTGGTGCTGTCAAGCTTGCTTGTGTCTTGCATGTAGCGGCCAAAGTGCAGACCACTGTAGACGCAGAAAGCTGCAAACATTGGCGCTGCGTCTAATGAGTAGAAGTACTTCTCATGTTTATTGAGGTACCCATTCCAGCCAACCTGCACACCAGCTTCCATATGTTGACACTTTCAACATTCATANCTGGGGCTGAGTGAGGCATTGGGCCTGGTAGTTGCTGCTTGGGAGACTGCTGCAACAGCGGCTGTGTCTGCTGCAATGGGACTTGTGGTGGCTGCTGAAGTGGTGACTGATGCACTGAAGCTTGTGTCTGATCAAGCGGCAACTGGTGCAACGAGTGTTGTGATTGCTGAAAGGGGGCTTGAGACTGCTGCAGCGGGGGCTGTGCTCGGGCTGGGACAACCCCAGATGCATGCTGACTTTGACAGGTTGTCAGTGCAGACTGGAACTGGTTCATGGCTTCTGCTGGAATGACAATTGCAATCCTCTCAAGCCCAACAACCTGCAATCAGGTTGAGCATGCATTCAGAGGCCTGGCAGGCACGCGGGTCCAGGTGGGCCATCTGTCACAATGTAACTTGCCGCAGCATTCAGAGCAGAATGTACATGCACCTGACATATACATAGCTAACTGAGGATGGGAATGCATAACATGGCAGGGCACTCACAGTTGTGATCTGCATGCCACACTCCTGACAGAACAGAATGTCAGCTGCCACAAAGCATCAAGGAGCTGGCAGCAGACCAAGACATAGCATATAACACCACACTGATGGTTACCTCTGTTATCCTGAGGAAGTTGCCCTTTGCGTTGGAGCCCAAGTCAAAGAAGAAACGCTTGTGACCTGCTCTGACGAGACCTGCCAGTCTGATTCTGACAGTGATTCTGGGGGATACCCCAACAGATGTCTGAAACTTGTTGCTTTTGTCACCAATGTCACTGCCTTTGCGTAATATTTGCAATAACATGCTGCCAAGGGTGCCTTACATTGCGGCATGGAAAGATGGAGATGTGCCCTGAAAGCCAGCAACAACTATTGCCTAGTATGCCAAGAATGTATGTGGCAGACAACTAGCAAGTCCAAGGAGTCCTGTCTGCCCAGCAGGACATTGAAGTTTTGGTGCACATGGCGAGGAGGCGATGTCTAGATGAGAAGGCAGCAGTACGCAAGGCAGGAGTGCAGCTGCTGGAGGGTCTGCTGCTGATGCGAGCTCATGGAATAGGTGGTGCAGACCCTGAGTTTCCCAATGAGCAGGACATCAGAGCCCTGGAAGCTGCTACTGCAGATGCCCTGGTGTGTGCATGTTCTCTGCTGCAGACATGCACAGCATGAGTGCTATGGTGTAGAGCTAGGAATACACTGAGCAACTTATGCCGGTCAAGCCTTACAATGCAGCCATGTGCACCATACTATGACAGCAACCACAAGCCTAAAGTTTGTGCCAGTAACAACATGCCTTGTCTTAGAGTGCTCCTTGCAGCCAGTTTGGGCACAGGGCAATGGCTTGCAAGGACAGGCTGCTTAGAGTATACTCAACGATCATGTATGTCAAAGAGCCACAGAGCAAGCAACAAAAGGGCGTATGAGCCGCAACTTGCCTTGCAGGTGACGGTGCGCCGGGCAGGCCTGCTTGCTGTGTCACGCTTATTGCGGGAGCTGCCACAGCAGACCGCTGTCACACAGCTGTGGGTCCGAGCAGCCCTTCCAATGGTACAACCCTCACTAAGTCAGGCATTTGGTGTGTAGTGAAAATTGCTGACAATGTTGCTGTATCTGCCTTATGTTGCAGCCAGGCTCAGGACATGTTTGACAACATTGTATACTCATGCATGCAGGACAGCTGCCATGCAGATTTGGCAAGCCATAGCAATGCAGAGCTTGAAGCTGATACACATGCAAACAGTAATTGTGACAGCGGGAAAACACTGTTCTTAGTATCATGCCCAGACGCAATGTGTATATAATGCGCCTAGGCAAGGCAGCTTGCAAAAGCGTTGTGCTGTTCTGCAGGCAAGGGATGTGGAGGCGTCTCTCCAAGAACAGCTACTGGAGCAGTTTGATGAGCTGGTGCTGNGGCCCAATTGGATGTTGTGCAGCTATGTGCTGCAAGGTTTTGAAGTCAGTAGATTTGGTACAACAGCTCAGATGTTTGGGAAGTAGGTTTTGCAGATCGTATCTGAGGATGTCAAGCATGGATGTATGGCTGCACCAACCAGGGATGCGCAGGACCGCTCCATACATGTGAACTCATGTGGTTTTCATGAATCAGATGCGCTTTGTGTTATTTTCGTGACATTGTATGTGGCACATCAGCCAAGNCAAGACATTCTGCAAGCTGCTCATCTGCAGGGCAATGGTATGAAGTCCAAGTTGCAGGAGTATACTGTTTGAANCAGCAGCATGCTGCACCATGCAGGCAGCCTTACAAAGGAAGTATAGCAATGATCACGCATTAAAAAGGTGCCAGAACATACACACTCACTCTCATATCCCGCCGTTCANCTCCTCATGCTCTGACATTGTCATCAGGGTACATGCTGCAACCCCCACCCCTTCTTGGCTTGCAGTTAGCAGATTTCGAAAATGCTTGCCAAGCAGAGAAGCCCTACAATGTGGTGACAGCCCGCTACAGCAACATTGTGCACTCGGCTCCTGAGCTTCTACGAGATTACTTCCTCACCAAAGTAGGTGTTCTGAGCTTTTCTAGGTTTTTGGCTGTGAAGCATTTGCTGCTACTGTCAGTCATTGCTGTCATGCAGATGCAGCTTGTTAGATGTTTTTAATGTTATCAGTCCTTGATGATCAAACTCCATGTTCAGCCGTCACTTCCTTATGTAGCATCCTGCATCACTGAAAGATCTGTGCAAATGTCAACAACGTCTCCTGCTATGCATTGGCAAGACATCATGCCCTGCCCATTGCGTTTGACTAAGCATGTCATGTTGCCAAAGTTGCTTTGGCACAGCATTGCCTTGCAGGATGGCATGGCACATAGATGCCATGTCACTCATTGCAGATGTATTTAATTTGGCATGGATTGAACTGAGCCTGGCAACAGGCTCTGATAGGACTGTTTGCACTCAGCACGGTGTCTGATCATGGTGTAACACCTGGTGTTTGCATGGCATGTGCTGTAGTGCTGCACACACAACTGAACCCTGGACCTTCAGCAGACACCTACAGTAGGATGAGTCACCCTGCATGGGTGAAGGGTTTGTGCCGCATGAGTCAGGAACCCACAAATCACCAATGTCTCAGCTGATTGCTTTGCGCTCCAGGCAGCGGATGTGTATGCCTTTGGCATTTTGCTCTGGGAGATGTGCACGGGCCAAAAACCCTGGGTAGGGTTGAAGGAGCAGGAGATTATCACCAAGGTGGTGCNTTTCTGGCCAACATGCAGTCCAGTCAGATCAGTCACCCTGATTGGCTGCCCTTTGCGTGCCAGAAACTGCAGTGTGTTTAGGCAGGACCGCACATCACACTCTGTCAGCTCACACAGCCTGGCTAATGCCTGCATGACATGTTGCAGGTGTGCGGTAGCATAGATGAGCATATGTAAGCATGCAGGAGCACATGTGTTGTAGATGTGCTCTCAAATAGGCTTCACAGGCGTATCTTGAGCACACCTGACACACGATGTGAATGCAATCCTTTGGCTGTCAAGGTTAAGCAAGCACAGACAAGCATGCTCTTGATGCAGGTGACGTCAAATCAGGTAACGAATGTGTAGATCATGACTTGCTATAGTACGATTGTCACTGAGTAGGCGAGCAGAAGTGTGAGAAGGAGGCAGTGTACTCACCGTGCGATCTATAACAAGCTTCTCAGCTGCACAGATATGACGCAAGCGCTGCATCAGCCTGTCTACCTGCAGGAGGGCAGTTGTGTGACCATATACTTATAGTTGCACGTGCATTTAGAGTGGCTCAGTGTGTTAGATGCAAGCCAGTAATGTACTTCTGAGACCAATGGTTCAGCAATTATCACAACCTCAGAGTTGAAGCACTTGTCATGCACACAAACCAAGGCTGAAGACTGCTTGCAAATACCAGATGGCTACAGCAACTGGCAAGTGTACAGAAAGTGCCCAGCAATCATGCAGGAGCAGCAAGCTCTCACAACTAAATCCATGCTGCAACTGCACAGAGGTGTCCACATGGCCTCAGTGTGAGCATACGAGGCATGCACAGCAAGACGCCACCGACCCTGTGCTTGAAGTACATGCTCAAGGCACTTCTGNGCTTCAGGCGTCAGTGCATGCACACCTGATACTGGTCTTCACCAGCCATCTGAGAAAGGTCATTGCACACAGATGCAGCACTGTGTGAGACCATAATCTGGATAGCGGCTCTTTCACATGTGGATGGGCTCAATAACTTGTGCGTGTCATTCGACTCTGGCAATGCTCCTGTGCAGATGCCACTGCAGAGTTCCAGGACCTGATCATGCAGCTGTTGGACAAGAATGCNTCTCAGCCTTCCCCTTGCCGCACACTCTGTGCTGGGTCATTCACATCCATCAAAGCAATTGTGCATTGTGTGCATTTTGCAGCCTTGTGTCTTGGTAAGGGCTTGCACCACACAGGATATTGCATGCAAACAACTCTTGAGACCGAGGGCGACAGGCATTGCAACCTCAACATCACATGACAGCTCAAATTGCATGTTTGTTGCGATATACAGGGCAGGCAGGCAGGACCTGCAGAAAGCGGCGCCTTGATTGGGAATGGCAATCCTGTAGCAGACGGGGCAGCTAGTCAGGGACCCACCCCCAGCCAGGCAAGACAGTCACATCAACAACAAGCCACTGGCAGCCAGAGTGAGTCTCCTACCTCACCAGAGGAAATGGAGAATGGCAAAGCAGGTTCACAGAACCAGAGACCTGGAGTGGCCCAAATGAGCAAGAGCAAGTAAGCACAGCATAGCCTTTGCTGCAATCAGCATGCAGAGCACAGCACTCCAAGTGGCATGGCTCAGGCAGGCGGGTCTGCATCCTGACGTGCATGGCTTCACAGAAAGCTGACTCAATGTTGCACTGCAGGTGATCATCTATGGTATCAGTGGTGTGCTGATTCCGACTGGCTTTGTCGATTTCCAAGACACTTTGGACCACTACCTGGAAGTTATCCTCAGGCCTGGTGGTGCGGAGCTGCCCGCAAGCTTCATTGTAGAGGCGGTGAATGCTGGAGAGCTNGCATTTTGCATCTTGCCCTCACAGGCACTCACAGGTGCTGCGCCCGTTTTGCTGGCAAATGGTGTATGGTATCAGCGCAGGCCTTGTCCACCAGTCACAAAGCTTGCTTTGGCACAGGGCGTCCCTTGACAGCACAGCAATGGTCAAGAGTTTAACTGGTTGTGCCTCACTGGAAGGATGCTTGCGCCTGGAAACCATTGCTGCTAATCTGCACATCCTGGGAAAGTGTATACATATTGCTATAAGTAGACCCTTGCACAACACCTTGCTTGGATCAGCCTGCAGCTCAATTCTGCAGCATGTCACATTCTACACTATCAGCTTGTCTTCACGGCTTATCAGCTATTCAGCCTCAGCTCAGCACGGCAAAGCTGTAAAATTAAATCTACTGTGCGCTCGTGATGCACTGCATCATGGTGCATTGCATGCCACGATGAAGCATGTCCGACTTGCGCTACTGTACCCTGTTCGACCCAGGCCGGTTCAAGCTCTCCTACCTGGGCATGCACGTGCAAATCTCGCTACGCAAACACAGCTAACGCAAAGCCTGTTATGCAATTGTTACATATCCTTACTGTGCGGAATCCAGAGCAATTCTGTGCATGCATGGCATTAGTGCTAGCTCATGTGATGGTTTCAAGGTTCAGGGGTTTGAATGCTGAAACCTTACGTGACACGCCTCTTGGCACTACATGATGATCACAATTCAGGAATTGCCCTGAGGAATGGTGCTGGAAAAGCAGAGCAGCTTGAAGCATACTAATAATCTCAACTGACCTGGCTGCTCTCAATGTGTGTCCATTGCAGCGTGTCTGTACTGCCACAAAAGCTGAATGTGCCACAGTTGTATATANTGCAAAAGAAGACAGTGTTGCAATGTTTTTGACATGCAGCTCCTGAATGTATGCATTGCAGAGACTGTGCTGGCAGCTGTCAAGGCCAGTGAGGATTCAGCTGCCAACACTGTATCCTGTTGATATGATGCACAATGTTGTAAACCATATCGTTCACATTCATATCACACATGTATGAATGTGTACAATACATGCCACAACACTGATATGAGGCACACAAAGCAGGCACTGCTCGCAAAATTTCTAGTCCGTCTCAGTGATTGACCCAGCAATCCACACGTCTGTTAGGCGTCCGACACAACAAATGATCAATAAAAGCGAGCCTCACTGACATCCAGCAGTAGACATGCTGGGAAGCAGGCACGCACATTCATGTGTACATTCTTGCACGGCAGTGGAAACAACTTTCAGCTGCCCCGTGAGAATTTGAGCCAGCATCAGGCTGCAATAGGGCACTCACCAAGAATAATTGCTATTCCTATGCCATACAGCCGTAGAACTTGCTGAGACAGTGCTTGCATTCCCTGCATTCAGATGTATCAATGTGTGAAAGTGACGATGGTGCTGATTGTGCTGTCTAAATGGTGTCCCCACACTGCACAGCCGCAGCTTGTGGTTCATGCTGTACCTGGTCGCTTCCTTCTGCTAGCATTAGTGCCATCCCATGCGCAACAGCACAAAGAAGGGCGCATACGGCTGTCAAGAAATTCACTAATCGGCAGAAGCCTAGTATGCAGCTTGAGCGGCCTTTCCGCTGCATAGGCTTAGCAGGCTTCTCCAAGACTGCAGTAGCTTCTGCTTTACGACTCTGTCCCTTTTCGATGTCCGCCATCAGTCAATCTGCGCTACGGTGCTGGATGCCGCAATGCTTGACGCAAGCACAACCGCAGAAGCAGCCCGAGCAGCCCTTTCACCTTAGCGATCGGTGTTGCTGCTGCAAGGAGCTAACGGAAGCAGGAATCTCAGTCTTTACAGATGTTTGTGAGAAGCAGCGCAATGTACACACAGATCTCGAAGCTTGTAAGAGCANATGATCTTCATTCAAGCCAATGTCTGGCATGTCAGCCAGGCTGAAGGCAGGAACCTGTATAAAAACGCTCAAGTTACATTCATTCAAGCTATGCAACACAGCCAGCAACACAGCACAATGGGGTTTGTACATGCAGCGCTAGAGCTAGCCTGACCTCACAGAGCCGTCCTTGTCACACTAACAAGCATGCGTGCTCATGTTGAGGCTATAAGTTGCTGGTTTGCATGTCTGCAAGCATGATACTTGTAGCTGTATGGTACTGACCTGTGGCATGAGATGCGTGATGTCTCGCACTGCACCTGCTGCTGTGGCAGCAGAGATGTCTACAGCAGTGAAGGGCAAACCTGCAGCAATCCAGATGTCAAGCGNGCACTGCTTGGGTGTTGCATCAGCTGCAGACAGCTGTTCTCACAATCATCCCTTGCCCTGTGAGGCTTATGCACAGCAAGACCAATGTCCCTGGTGACTGTGTGTTGATGCTGCATGTAATGCTGCTCGTCATCTGCTACACATTGGCTGTGTTGCGTTGCACTACAACAGCATCAGCATGTCAGCAGTAATTGCTAGCAAGGTTGCCCAAGGGCGGCAACCTGCATCATCAACCTCAGCAGCAGATAAAGCTGGCTAAATGCTGGGATACTGATGACGACTGTGCACAGCATGTAACCACATGTGACCAACGCAATCGCAGCACGCCAGGACATGCATCAGCGCACTGTACAGTATACTGCATGTGTACTCATGGCTTGACTGCAACTACTTCAGGGCATTGGGGGCTGGAGAGGACCTCAAAACCTTTGATGTGGACAACAAGTGGGGCAGAAAGGCACTGGAAAGGATCCTCATGGACACCATCGGCCAGAGCGACGCCATGCCTGCTGTCAAGGTGAGCAGCACATCTTTGCTTGCAACATGACTCCTGGAGAAGGCAGGCAGTGTAGAAATAAGAAGCGTTGCTCCTTTTGCAACACACCCTCAACGTCATGACAATAAGTGTGACTCAAGCTCTCATCATACATTGGGGCATGTGTTTGCACTGTAGGTGCCCCGCTTGCCAGATGCCCTGAAAGGGCTGGGGGCAGATGGAGGCTGGCCTTACGGCAGGGCAGCTTTAACCCGCCCGGGACAGGACTTCTACAAGTACATGCGCACTGCCCTCACAGCTGTCGGCTTGATTGACAAGAATCATCACAGCACCGGGTATGGCCCTTTGTGCATGTTTTGCTTGTGCATGCTGAAGCTTCATGTTGAATATATCCACTGTGTGCAATGATACTGTCCACTGGCTCAGAGCAGATAAGTGTCTGAGCTTGTTGTGATGACTGGACACAGACTGCGCAAGCTGCAATGCCTGCTGCTCAGCGTACACCTGGCATCTGTAGGGACACGTATGCTGTCTTGGAGAAGAGCAAGAAGGTGACCAAGTTTCTGAACCGCATGCTGGCCATGAGCTTGCGTGATCAGAAGCTGCTGTTCACCTACTTCAGTGACACTCTGGTAAGGCTAGGCTACACTGTATACACACATAGCTGCTTTCGTCCAGTTACGGTATGCATTGCTGCCTGACTTGTGCATGACAGTTCATCAACATTCACCGTCTCCACATGTGTCACTATGAGGCAGATTGACTTCATCACGTTGCCAACGCACAAGCAGCAAGTCACTTGCATCAGCAGAGCCTGCAAGTGCAGGGCATGTGGTGCTGACTGGTGTCATCTTACAATTGGCATGACAGGCTGCATCCAAGCTTATCGTATGACGTCTGTTGTAATCAGCTATGTNTAAGAGGCTGCAGCGCCAAGCATCACTGTCTTGGCAGGACTCCAAGATGCTTGATCAGGCTTTGGTAGCCGCTGGAGCTGGAGCTGCAGGTGCTACTCCTTGCTTGACCCCTGCCCGGGGTGGAGTGCCTGGTCTGTTACCGGCACCTGATACTGCAAACTTCTGCTTCTTTTCTGCTGGCTTCAGGATCTGCAGNTTGACTGGTTCCATACCTGGCCTGCTGAGGCTCTGGTCAGTGTCGCCACTCGCTTCCTGGTGGACATCCCTGCTATTGAGTCAGATACGCGTGAGAACATTGCGTACCACATGTCATTTGCCCATCAATCAGTGGCAGAGGCGTCCCGCATGTATTTGGAGAGCGTGCGCAGATACAACTACACCACACCAAAGGTCAGTCTGGCAGCAATTTACATGAAGCATGTGTGACTGTGTGTCCTGCACACTGCAATTCCGACAGCAAGGTACACTGCTGCATGCCTACGCATCACATGCAATTGTCACATGAGGCAGCGCCACTGCAGCAGTCACAAGACACACAAAACAACCTGAGCAGCACTGCAGCGTCTGTGGTGTGCCACACAGCCCTTGATGGATGCAACCTAGCAGGTGCAGGGGTTACCTTGCATTGTTGCCTCAATTGCACGGTTGGAGGGAACCTGCTGTACTGTGTGGGGAACAAGCCACTGTGGATATGGCTTGGGCCTACTGACTGCATCCACCATGTTCTTGGTAAGTGACGTAAATNAGGACACCCTGCTCAACTGAAGCCTTGATTTGGGAGATATCAGCATCAGCAGGCAGTTCCCAGGTCCTTTTGAATGTGCCAAACCGTCTTTCCTGCCGCTTTTTCTGCACCTCCTGCTCATTGTTGTCTGTTTGAGCACTGTCCACAGTCCCTGAGCTGCTGGCAGATGAGGCACTGCTTGACTGGGAGCGCTGTTGCCTTTCGCCACTGATGCTCAGCACTCTGTCTTTGTTGACTTGCACCTGAAGACAACAAGAACGTTCAGTAATACATTGCAGAACATGATGGCTTTGATACGGTATGCTTGTCACTCACAGCAAAATGAAATGTCACTGCAGATGCAACTTGAACACCAGCACTGNGTGCACGACATGACTGCTGTGCATTACATAGCTCTGCTGTGCATTTTTGAAGAAGAGGATCAAGATTGCAGGTTTAGGCCAGCCACTTTAGTCGAACAAGCACAGCTGGTGAAAGGCTTGTGCACTACATNGTGTTTCTCATCATCACCATCATCACCATTCTTCCACCAACTCTACAGGCCATGCTAGCTCCCTGAACCCAGCAGGCAAAATTTCTCTTGGGGTCATTCTGGGGGTCTTTGGCTTGGGGCTCCTTGCAGTCAAAGTGATCCTTGTGTATATTTATATGTACCGTAAGCGGCGCAGGCGCAGCGTTGCCCACAGTGTAAGCTGTCATTGATCTGCCTGTCCTTCATATGCAAGCNTCTGTCACAGTCAATGCAGGCAAAAGCTGCTGCTTCAGTCTTGTACATGTTGAATGTTGTACACATGGATCCTACGCATCATCTAAGTCGCATCGACAGGTCTTCCATTTGTACTCAGGCCTGTGATGAGGAGAAGCTGCTTGGGCACCTAGGAGTTGTGTTGTATGAGTACCTGGGTGAAGAGTACCCAGAGGTTCTGGGATCCATTCTCGGTGCTTTGAAGGCAATTGTGAATGTCATTGGCATGACAAAGATGACCCCACCCATCAAAGACTTGTTGCCCAGGCTCACACCCATCCTGAAGAACAGGCACGAGAAGGTGAGCATATTCTAAACTGCTGCTCAATTTGCATCGTTTTGTGCAAGCATGTGGGTTGTATGTTGTTGCATATGACCATTTTGTGACTGGTTCTGGCTAGGATCATGCAGGAGCTAGACACACTTTGCTGTTGGCTTTTGTCATTATTCTTCCAAGCATGGCAACAACGGCAAGCCACATGCATAGGGCTGTGGGAGGAAAATGTACAATGTTGGTCNTGCACAGGCTCGTTCAACCTGTAATATATTGTTGGGCTGTGCATGCATGGCAAGTTGGTCTGTGCTGATCAAGCCAGAGCATCATCGCAATGATGCATACGACCTGCTTTGATGAGCTCAGCAACTTGCATGCATGCTGTGGAGACAATGCCAAGCTGTCTTTCTGCAGACATTCATATTCAAGGCCTTGCAATGCTTGTCTAATGTGTGTTGCCTGTTTGCAGGTGAATGAGTTCCACCATGCACCCGTGGACTTCATCTTCACCTCACCCCTGAATGACTCAGTGTTACCCCCCTTGCGGGTGTCTGGGGACGGCGTGCTGAGGGAGTTTGGCTTCACACCTGGCAGAGCCCTGTTTGACTCGTCCATGGTTTGGCTGCTGGTTGCCTGTTTTGGTCTGCTGACATACTTCTTCTTGGAGACAGCTGGCAGGGGTGGTGGGGGTCCTAGCCTTTGGGGAGGTTTCATGAGGTGGGTCCAGGCTATGAAGAAGAGGAGAAGGCCAGACTCAGGCTGGGAGTCTCCTGTCTCTGAGCTGGCAGAAGTTGAGCCAGAATTGACAGGTCAGGCTCTGACTACAGAGCATACAGTTGTTGTGTTTTAAAGTTAGCATAGATTTTGTTACTGCCAGCTTTCACCCGCCTGTACCTCACACATGCTCCATGTTCTTGCTGATGAAAGATCTGTGTATAAGCTGCTGTGTTGTTGTGTTCTTTCCAGCGCCCTGTTGACCAAAGACATGTACAGAGCAAGCGATGTACACTTCTTACGCAATGCAGAAAGCGTGAATGGACACAACAGCCATGGTCCGTCAGTGCAAGACACCCATATGGGCAATGGGCAACCCCAAAGGCACCCGCCGTTGCAGAAATTGCCTCGGCATAGCATCCCTGGGGGTGCAGCTGGGCTCATCACGGTGTCCAGCAGTGACCCCCGACACAGGTCAGTCTCTGACCCCATTCCGCACATGGGTTCCTGATGCTGCATGTTTGTCTGTGTTCTCACACAGTGCACTGTGTGTTGAGATGCTTTGATGCTTTGTTGAAACATCCAGCACCATGTTAAGCACTCTGCTGTCAAATGCTACTTGGTGGCAGGTGCTAGACTCACATGCTTCAGATACGTATGTGCTGAATTGGTCTGCTGCCAACTTGGCTTAATTACCAAGGAGGCATGATTAGTTGGCAGACAGTTATCAAACCAACACTCTAAANAACTGTCAAAAAGCTGCAGGACATCAAGGGTGCAGCCATTCAGGCTGGAGTGGATATCAACATTCCCGAGAATTGCATCAACAAAGGTAGGACTACACATGCCAATACAGCAATAACATGTGACAATCCATGTGAGCCTGTGCATAGTTCAGTTGGCATGCTACAGTCACAGCAATGTCCCATGATCCGTCATTGTGAAACCTTGAAGGGAGTGTAGTGCTGATGCTTCTTGCTGGACTTTGTGTTATAGGAAAACCTACCTACACAGGTAATAGCAGCTGCAGCGCACACACACTCTACAACATATGTCAGCAGCAGCACAATAAGGCATCAAAGACCAGTGAATCCTTGATGCAAAAGCCAAATCACAAAGCCAGGGTGCTTTGATATCCACTCAAATTCTTTTCCAGTAGTATTGTCAAAGCCTGTTTGCTGCTTGCGAAACATTCTGCTCTCATTCCATCTTGCTGAACAGAAAGTGGGCTTGAGACNCTTGTTCTGCGCTGTGTGTACATACTCTGTTGTACTCTGCATCGCTGCCCGCACCATTTTCAGCATGGCGGATACCTCCTGCACGTCGTAGTACTCTTTCGGCATAGCTGCGACTCGCCTTATGCTCGGGGAAGCTTGTCCCTGCTGCGTGGGTTTCAAAGCACTTGTCAAGACCTTGAACGGGGACACGGCAACAGATACAGACAACAGGGTCAAGGCCCCTAGCACCTGCCACGGCAAAGCAGCTGCTCTGCGCAGCCACATTGCCAGCTACATTGCTTATTGTGCATGCGTCATTAGGTGCAAGCAAGCGCAAGTGCCCAGGACAACATGTGGCGGAAACCCCGGGCGGAATCGTACGGAACTGCCCATACGTGCAAATTGGTCAATTTCGAGCAGCGCACGGCTTGCACATTAAGCATGCGTGAGACAAAGGTGCAGTAGAAGGTCTCGCCATGGCGTTTCGGGCCTGTCATAGACTATGCAGAAGTAATCGCAGTCTATATCGTCAGGCTTTCACGGTACAGCAGCTGCCGGCCACTCGACCATCTTGCTAGTGCGCATCTGGTTGACAAAGCTGTTCGCTACAGGAACGATCGGGCGCGATCTCTACATGCTTTGTGGAAACATGTGTTGCGGGTAAGTGCACACGGTTGCCTCGTGTAGCACCGCAGGAAAGGACTAAATCAGTACTCGCATTGTGTGTTCAGGCACACCAACATGGCAGTTAGGCAATCAGACCAGGTTTGTGCTTTGCCTAGATAGCACGATCGTCGACGCTTGGTTTGACATATAGAAACTTTGATCCTGCACGAAAGGTAGTTGCTCTCGAGGCATGCACCGCTATTATACATGCAGGCTGCTATACAGCAGGCACAACTTGCCTGGACCAATGCCGTCAGGCTATGCTCTGCGAAGCTTCCAGACTTCTCGACTTTTAGCTGGTGACATTCCAATCGAGGTCCCATCCATGGGTGACTCCATCTCTGAAGGAACAGTTGCCAGCATTGCCAAGTCAGAAGGTGTGTGGAGCATCATTGAATTGCCATGCATGCATTACATCTTATGCGTGCAAGTCAATATGCAGGGGATGCTGTCGGGACTGATGACATTGTCTTGCAAATTGAGACTGACAAGGTCACAGTGGATGTGCGGTATACAACTGGCAAACCAGGCAAGCTTAAGGAGATGCTGGTTAAGGAGGAAGATACAGTTGCAGTAGGGCAGAAGGTTGCTGTTGTAGCAGAGGGCGAGGAAGGTAGTCAATCAGAAGAGAAAGAGGTAACACACCTCCTCGGGGTGGNGCAGCTGCTCAGCCGTTGCGCAAGTGATCATGTCATGACATTGCAGTGCATCTGTGTTTGCTTGTGCAGGTTTGGAATTCAACCAGCAATCCAGCAGCAGGGCTATGAGATGCTGGTGCGCAAGCTGCTGAAATTGCCACACAAACCCGCAATTGTCATCGTGCACTGGTGGGGCCCAAAGCATGACTGCCTGGAACTGCNATTATATCATCTCCTTTGCTGCCCTCCCCTACTGTATCCTGTCACCTCCCTTGCTGGGGTTTTTGTGGGTCTGACAGTCTAGTGGCACAAATGTACCCTGACTAGTCAGCAAACATCTGGGCTGCCTCTTGTTACAGGTCCTCGTGATGCATCCTGGAGACTCATGCAGTGCGTGTGCTGCGGCCATGGGGCGCATGTGGCTGAGATGACCATAGCAGACTTTGTTAGTAAGTATGACAATGGTGAGCTGCAGCACAATCATGTCTAGCTGTTAACCCTCAGTGTCAGATGTAAGGCTAGTCACAAACTTTAAGGCAGACGACAGCATCTGTCCACATTTGGTCGCTAAAAGGTCAAAAATGTTACACCTGAGTATGCAAGTCTGCTTTCCTACGTGTGCCAGCACATACGAGGTGACGCTATAGTCTATTCACGCAGCTTTATGTATCATTGCAGGCGCATTCATTGTGTCGCCGCTAGTGCTAGTGCTTGAATGGTCAGACTCGAATGATATCATGTGATNCCACCAAGACCAGCAAGAACAGCAGCACAGTAGCTAGAGCTTAGCTGATTTGTAGACGCAAAATAGTCAGAGCTTCGTAGTCTGCGCGGGAAGTATCAGCTGAAGCAGCTGCGCAGAGTTGCCATCTTCTTGGCTGACAAGCCCTTCCAGAGTCTAGGTGTACTGATAGACTGATAAGGCTGCTCCCGCATGCAGAGCGCTCAAGTACGGTAGCAGCCAAAGTCAGCGGCTGAACACTGCTATTGTTATTTCTGGAACCAGACCGTCAATCAGTCAGCAACACACACACAGCTGCAGCAAGCCTAGAGTGACAATCCAACATCATGGCTCATATCATGTGCAACCAATTGCCACTTCATCGAGCCCCAACAGCCCTTCCCTACAGAAGTCACCTGCCCCTCTGCCAATTCCAACAGCCCNGACTACAAGGACCAGACCATTGACAAGGCTTTGCGCCTGCTGCTGAAGGACTTCAAGCTGCCTGGTAAGTGCTTACGGGCCTGCTGCGCCAGGTATTTGAGTTTGTACAAGTCAGCCACTCTGGCTACATACGAGATTGTGTAGTGCTAACAGTGTTGTGCAGTGCACTGCACTTACTACAAATGCAACAGAAACACGGAAGACAACAGTCAGTATCCACACTCTTGGATCACAAGATGTCTGACAAAGGACAAGGTGCATCTGTCTTCAGTAGTGTTGACTTGGAGGGTGCATACAATCAGACTTCTTTCTGACCTGATTATATGTAGTCTGCAAGTCAGGTCACTGAAGACAGATGCACGTTGTCGATTATCAGATGGCTCATCAATCCAAGGGAGTAAATACTAATCGTTGACTGTCTGATCACTCACTTGTTGGAGNTGGCATGCCCATCATCTTCTTCATCATCAATCCCAAGTGGGGCATAACTGGACTGCCTGGGTAGGGACAAAGCGCCCCGCAAGATTGACCCCAGCCTCTCCCCTAAGCTTGGACCCCTGATGGGGGGAAGGTGGGGTAACAAGTCTGCAATGCTTGAGTCACTGGCCTGCCGACTCAGTCCTGCCAGTTCCACTCCTGCTGGATCAAGCGGATCATCTGCTTGATCATCCGCTTGATCAGCTGACTTATCCCCACTGATCTGGGCTACAGCTTCTTGCTGAGCTGCTGCTGACTGTGACAGGAGTGCATCAATGACTGCTGCAGCATCATGCTGTTCTTGCTGCTGCAGCAAAATGCAATGCTGGCTGCAAAAGCACGCTGTGTACGCAGATCGGCCTCAGGATCTACAGCTGTGTTGTCAAACACTTCCGTGTTCCTGCGCAATTTACACAACGGTGCAGAGGTCCGTCTTCGTCGGCCTTTTGCTGTGTTGCTACTGCTGCATTGCTTCTGCTTCTGCATGGTTGCCAGATGCTGCCTGAGAATGGAAAATACTTGCAGATCTTCCTTATTGGAACAGCGCATGTGTCAAAAGCTAGTGCTGAGGAGGTCAGCGCAACAATACATGCAGTCAAGCCAGACACAGTCTTTGTAGAGCTAGATGCACAGCGTGCTAGGAAGCTTATGTATGGGGATGCAGAGGAAGCAGACTTCTTGAAGGTTCGACTGAATGACTCAATTCAGTGATAGCCGAAAAGGCTGAACCCCCTCCCTCGACGTCGCTGCGGCATCAGCCATCTCGCTAGCTGCAGATACAGCCGAAACTGCTGTTGCACAGCACTGTATTGCACATGTCGTATGTTTCTCTTTGACTGTAGCTAGAAACGCAGGGTTTCTTTGCTGGTTTGGGAGCACCCCTGAAGTTACCTGGTCACCTCATGGAGCATGGGATCAAAGGTGGCTGTGTAATCCACTCCCTTTTCTACCCTAAGTATTTTGCGTGTCGCTAACTGCAACTCCTTGCACCTCAGCTGCAGCAGCAAAACCCCAATCACTTATGTGCAGGTTTGTACAAAATGCTGAAGTCTATGGGACTCGACCCTGGGCTTGAGTTCAAGGTTGCTATCGAGGAGGCTCAAAAGCTACAAGCCAAGTAGGTAATACCATCATGAATGCTACTGCCATCTGGCCTAGATACATGGACTGTGTCTGCATGTCCCTTCTGTAGCTCTATCAAATATGTGTGGCTGCAGACTTGTCTTTGGCGATCAGGACCAAAGTACCACAATGAGCAACCTGANCAGCCGGCTGCATGTGGCTGGCTGTCAGCGGGAATTCGACCGAACAATTATTGTCTTCTTCCGGCGGACCGTTGTTGAGACTTGGTTGCAACGCTGCAGCCCCCTCTGAGCTTGCCATGCTGTAGGCTACGCACAGTGACTGACGTGGTCGTGCACAGAGATATACAGACCTAGTAACAAGTCAAATCTTGCGTTACATGCAAGATGGAATGGGGATTATCGACGACGACGACTTGCAGCGCTAGGGGCGGTCTACCTTTAACTCTGGACTGGGGTTTCGGAGCACGTCAATTGGGTGCATCACAATGGCTAAAACGCTACATGGCAAGGAGTCTGTGCGAGGTGCAGACATTCACGCTTGGCCAGCCAACACGTCTGATCGCATGTTCTTAGACAATCTAGTATAAATCTGAGCATATGATCCTCCTGACCGAAAAAGGATCTTATTAAGTATCTGTGTCAGGTGTAAACAGCTCAGCATAGTGTAGCCGCAATGGCTGTAAAATAGGGCACTCATGCACAAGATGCACGCCATTGTCCTCCTGGCCTACAAGTGTAGACCCCCATTCAGGCATGACTAAACTCCATATCCAAATGATACCAACCCTAGTGCTGGTCAAAGCCACATGTTGTACATGGAACACACTTCGCGTGACTTGTAGCCGTAGCGCTAGCTTCAAGGAACATATAGGATGGCAACGTTGCTAGCGGCATCCGGTCCGGTGACGCAAAGGCCTTTTGCAGCGAAAGGAACGTCCCAGCGGAAAACAGGTAAGTTTTCGGAATCCCAGACCAGTGCCGTGCGTTGCTGTCGCGCGACATTATGGATGATCTAGCAGCTTTGCACCGATGCAGGATTGTCAAGCAGTCACAAACTTGGTCTTCGTGCTCAGCCGCTTGTATGTCAGGCAGCTAGCTTGCAGTTTATAAAAGGCCTGGACGAGCCTAGCGTTCCGGACGTCAAGCTCACGAGATCCAAGGATGGTACATCAGGCACAGCGACGTTTGTTTTCGATGCGCCCACAGTGTTTGAGTCTTCCGAGGAGCGTGGCGACATAACGGGCCTATACATGGTAGACGATGAAGGCGAAATCTCCACCGTGGATGTTGCAGCTAAATTCGTCAACGGCAAGCCTGACCGGATAGAAGCAAAATACATTATGAGAAGCGCTTTCGAGTGGGACAGATTCATGAGGTACATGGAGCGCTATGCAGAGCAGCAGGGCCTTGGTTTTCAGAAGGTAAAGCTTGCCCATTACTTCTGAGCCTAACATTGCACTGCAGCAAGAGAGAGAATGTTAGAATTTGAAACAACCATTGTCAAGATGCCCAATGTAGTCTGACGATTGAGTGGTGCCAATGCAGAGCAAATGACTTGAGCTCAGCTGAGGATTTTTGAGTCACTTGTGGGAGCCAGCTCGTTGCCATAAAGTATGGCAAGCCTGGGGTCTGGTAATGAGGCATTGCAGGACTTTGANGATCGCTCCGACACACAATACAGTCATAGATCACGAGCCACTTGACTTGGCAGCGAAGCAAGTTTGATTTTGTGAAGTTTGGCAAGTCACGATGAAATATACAAGTCAATCGACATTCGGGCAGAGCATCACGCCGGAGTACGAGCAGGTGAGGCATTTGAAATACAGCACCATAGGCGAGATCTGCAGCAGTATAATCAGAACCCTGACCGTTACAGTGCGAACTTGCAGGCGCCTGATCGGGAAACTTACTCTGAACGCATTCACAGTCGCGATCAGCAGGTATCATGCGTGCTTTGGTGGTTCAGGGCGCTCGAAACGGCTCACCCTATCGGCATGTGCTCGACTTGAGTTTTGCATCCCTATCCAACTGAAGATTGCCTCGTCTGCAGGGTTCACGTCTCAACCCAGACTTGTCTTCAGACATGGACAACCGGCGACATGGAGCGCGTGACGGCACCGAGCAGCAGGTAGGGCAGCAAGCAAGCTTATGTCTGTACAGCACATGTTGGCCCAACAATAAAGTGCTGCTCTCATGTGTCTCTCATGTGTCTTGACTTTGACCGCAGCAAGAGGAAGGAACTTCTTTGCCGTCAATCATCACGCGTGCTCAGAACAGCAACTACTCAGCAGAGCAGTATCCCAGCCAAACGCGGGTGTACACCTCAGAAAGCCCCAGTGCCAAGTGGTCTTCCTCTTCCCCTGCAGCCAGCTGGGGAAACAGTCAGACACACACTCACAGCCAGCCATGGTCTGGCAGCCCTTCTCGGTCAACAGATCAAGGTTTTCTGGACAAGGCCAAAGAATATCTGCCTGGCACAGGAGCTCCAGCTGGCACAGCCACATCAGCTGGATATGGTACAGGTATATCACCTGGCTACGGCACAAGCACATCAACTGGCTACGGCACAGGATCACCAGCAGCCCACAACAGCTCACAACCTGGCATCATTGACAAGGTTATGGAGTACCTGCCTGGGACTGGTTCAGCAACATCTGGCACTGGCGCATCAGCTGGATATGGCACAGGCACATCATCTGGCTATGGCACAGGGTCAGCAACAGCTTATGACAGCTCACAGCCTGGCATCATCGACAAGGTGAAGGAGTACCTGCCTGGTACAGGCACTTCCGCAACTGGTACAGATGCATCAACTGGCTATGGCACAGCGGCATCAGCAAGATTTGGCACAGGCCCCTCATCTGGCCNAGGTTACTTTGCAGCTGTAGTTGCCAGACATGGTGCTACGAGGTCCACAATACAGCAGAGCACACATTGTGTATTTGCATTGTGCTAGACTAATGGCCACATGGTCAGCTCTTGGTGAAATGCCATACATGCTTTCAGGCATCACCCAACAGCACCTGAGTGAAAAGCAGCTCGTGTAGCCTGAACACAGCAGCAGATGGCCAAGCGGTGCTGCCAGGCATCTACAACAATAGCCTCAATGGTGATCACAACAGACAGCGGTGAGGCGGACTGTGACATCAGTGAAGCGCTTCTGCACACCCTTGATGTCAAGCAACTCCAGTAAACTGTGTTTTGAAGCTGTGTGCAGGAGGAGCCCTACCTTGCCAAACCCAGCAAAGATGCTGACGAGAGCAGCAAAGAAGATCTCGAGCAGGAACAGCTGCCCCTCGGCTACCGTATCATGCCCCGGTTTAATGAAGAGGGTGGCTGACAGGAAGGCCAGGTAGGCAATCTGGAAGGTGCGTGAGTAATAGTTAAACCNTACATGCTAGAGCTTTACATGCAGGCCAAGATTGGCCATCCACATGTCCACATGCAAATCGCACAGTGTCGTGAGTTGCAGCTCTGCAGCAGCAAAAGCAGATGCATGCATGGCAACTAGTTCAGGCAGGTATGCATGGCAGCCTGTGCACTGCACCTTGACAGTGTGACCTGTTGCAGCGCCACAGTCACCGTGTGCACTTGTTGCTGGCGGCTTGGAACCAAGTGATATGCACACCCTTCCAACGCAAGTTTGACAAGATTCTCTTCGTCAGGCACTGCTGTTTATCGTATGCTGAACCTCAGTCACGCTTTCGAATGCACCATGCAGGCACAAACCACGCAGACAACGAGTCAAAGCTTGCCACTTGCACCGTCAGACGTGGTTNTCGTTGGAATGGCAGCCCACACAGCCAGCTGTACACGTCTTGCTCAAATGTCATCAATCTCTGGCAGCCAGACTCAAGGTCAAACTAGACATCTGCACCTACTTGTGATGACCGTGCCAAGATGTTGCTGAACCAGAACAAAGCGGAATGGTGGAATATAGCTTGCATGTCAAGTCTTTAGTCACTTGCGCCTTCTCACCTGCAGCTCTTCATATGGGAGCATGTCCCTGTGGGATGTGTGTGTGATGTATTTCACGCATGCTACTTGCTCCTCACCATCCTGCCACACTTGCACAAAACTGTCGTATGTTGGCTGAGAGCCTTCTGAGTTTGTTGCAACCATTGGCTTCAAACACTGCCTAGCTGCAGCAGTGCAGGGCTCCAGTGTGCTAAATACATTTTTCAAGCAGCAATCTGATGCGTATTGCTGACCATGCATTTGTTGTTGCAGGAATCTGTTTCCCATGCAGCTGTAGTGTTGCCCAGAGGCAACCCTGATGCCACTACTGCAGCCTCCTCAGCTCATGTGAAGGACCNCGTTGCACCAGCTGCAGCACCATGCATGCTTTGAGTCGAACAGGGGCAGAATTCGTGCGTATATATGGCAGAGCACAACATGCAACACTCAAGGCTTGGGTATGGCATTTTCCTTGTACCAACGTGAAGGCATAAATTGAAGGCATTGTATTACAGACTTGGTGTGGTGTCATCCAAAATATCCTCCATGTGTCATTGCAGTTTTCACGCAAAGGCAGTTCATTCTTAGCTTGTCCTAGCAGACCGGNTGTCAGCGCCCAAGCGGGCTTCTGCACCTTCTTGCCTCCTATGCTGGTGCTGGACACACTCTTGCTNCTGCAACATCTGATATGACAATTGGCTGACAGGCTCATACTGCTGGAACAGTCCCAACTTATGTGAGCCAAGTTAGCCAATTGTAATAAGTGTATGCAAACTCCCTGCCAGGCTGCATTTCTAGCTGCTGAGCAGCTTGCTGTGTGCTGCTCTGCCTCTGCACATGAACTGAAGCATTGAGGTGCATCCAGGCATGAATTGCAGCAGTGCTTCCAGGCTCATGACGTCTGCAGCGCACTGCAGGCAAATCTAACCTGCTTAATTTCCAATTGGTTGTCTCTGAAATGCTGTAAGTGCTTGACAAATCTTGCATGGCGATCTAAAGCTGACGCTCTCCTGCTGTCGGCACCCTGTAAGCTCAAGTGGTTCACTGCCCATGTTAACTCGGCTGTTGCATACAGCCATAGATGGATTTAGACCCTGTCAAATCAATTGTAGTTCGCGGACCTTGGCAGAGCTAGCTGTTGTGTACAAGTCCTGCTGCTGCAATCTTGGCCGCTGTCGCAGAATGCCAGAGTGCATACTTTGAGCCCTGAGGAAAGCAATATCTGAAAGGGTTGCATCCTCTGCCAATGCCGACATATGTGCCTGAGCTGACGTGTATGAAACAACTGATGCTCCTGTTCAGGAGGCCTGACTTGTGTGGCATAAGAGCATCAGCCGCGTGGTTTACTCAAACCTTCAGCTGGACCGAAGCGAGTCCTGCTGCAGAAAGCGGCAGATGTGCCTGGCAGTGCCAAGCGTTCACGCACACGCGGTCAGCGCTCGAGGGACCACAGGTCTCATCGCGCGAAGGAGTTATTAGGGTTTGACCAATCGTAACGCATATCATAGCTTGAGTTGTAACGCATTACCGGATGTACTTGTTCCCGACTGTCGGCACAAGCAAGACTTGCACACCTGCCACTGATAGACCGTGCTGACGCAGTGCAAGTATGTCATTTCAGCAGGCTCAGGCTGTCGAAGCTAATGTGATCGAAGAGTATGAGGACGGAGAGTTTGACGAAGAGGAGGACTATGACGAGGAGGAGGAGGACGAAGAGGAGGACGATGAGTTTGATGGACAAGTGGAAGAACGTAAGCAGCATCTTTCAATGACAAGTTCACACATGCGTGAGCCGTTAAGTCCTGGGTTTGTTGTTCACCAGACCAGTAATTGCCAAACTGGTAAGTGCAGTGGACGAGGATGAAGAGGAGCCTCAGGCGCCTTTCGCAGGTGGTCTAGCAGCAGGTATATCAGATCATGTCTCAGACAGCTTGACTTGGTACACATGCATGATCCTATGCTGTCACAGGTGCAGTGGCAGCTCCACCTGTTAAGCCTTGGACTGGCTTATCAAGCCTGCCGGTACGCTGAGATCTTTCTTTACACATCACTTCCCAGTCAGGGTGCATGGCATCAGTGCGTGTAACTACGCAGCAGTGCAAGGTCTGCCCATTGTGTTGCAGGCCAAAACCTTGGGTAGCTTCAATGAGCTCTTACAGGAGCTTAAGGCCGTCAACAAGAACAAGCTTACCATCTTGTTGCTAGGTGAGCCAACTAATGTGCAAGGCACAGTGGGGTTTTATTCTCTGTAGCAGCTGCAGTTTGACCTGGTCTGCTTGCGCCTGTAGCCAGCTCTGTCGCCGTGTTGTGCCANGGTTCACTGTAACCGGCAGGGCCATACAGCTGCTACCGATCGTCATGCCACGGCGTGGTGCTCCAAGTCGGCAGCAGCAGGCGTTCCTNCAGTTGTTCTTGCACAGGCATGCCACAAACACATACGTGTTCACCACAAACACATACGTCATCACCACATACACGCACACACTCACCAAAACAATTGCATGCAGGGTGGTGTCAGTACTGCTGGCGGTTTTCTCCATCTGCATTGTCCTGGCGGAGGCCACCATCTCAGGCTCGCTGCCCAACATGTCAGTCTTCTCCCGAGTGCTGCACCACACAGCCCAGAACCAGTTCCTGACAGAGCTGCTGACCTTCCTCTTCTTGTGCTACCCATGCATGTGTGCGTACTATGCAATCTACAAGCTGGGCCGCTTCAACTTCTATCTATTGGTTCCAAGGTATGCAATGCTGTGTGCCATCAGCGAGTCATGTGCCTAGTGCTGCAGCCAACCGCTGAACCTGAGCATGTTGTAGAGCTTTGGGAATCAGCTCCCAGCTCATGTACATGTTCTACCACACACAAGCTGAGTGATTGCAAAGCATTTCACAGCATGCCCTGTGTATGCAAGATATGCTGTGATTTTATCTTGCTGTGATCATCTTGCTGTGCAGTGAGACTTTTAACATTGATCAACTTACGTTCAGGTGCAGNAGCCTGTTCATGGACCGCCGAGCAGCATTTGGCTCAGTGGACTTGGTAGACTGTAAGGAAGCGGCATCAGTCAGGTGTGATTGGCTCTTGTGAGGAGTGGAAGGGACGTCGGAAAGGGCTCTCTCAAAGCGCATAGACAGTGGCGGTGGCCTGGCGCCCTGCACAAAAAGCTTGTTGTAAGCAAGAGGGTAGTTCGCTTCATCTACAGCAGAGGCCACAGGCCTGCTGCCTCAAGCTGCGCTTACACTACACCAAGTGGTGGTGCCAATGTGCTGTGCTGTGCTGGGATATGCTGGGCTGGGCTGTGCCGTGCTGTTTGACCTCATCTTGACTTTTGCCTTTGATGAACCTATGCAGGCTGAGGCAAGGCTAAATGCACTGGCTGAAGATGAAGCACAGCTGCAGTCCTCCCTCAGGGACTTACAACAAAAACAGGTCAGCTTGCACNTACTATGACGGCTGTGCATGCATTGCCTCCAACGGAGAGTTTTTAGCCCAGGTATGCCCCAGGCATGAACACCTNCACAATTTGCTGCTGCATGCAATGCACTTTGCACATGATATCCTTATGAAAACGGTACAGACAACGTATAAGAAACGTTGTAATGCCCCTATCATGACATGCTGAGGGCTGACTCCGCTGTATGCAGACTCTGGAGTCGTCTTGTTGGCAAGCTTGATTACACTTTGTGTGCAGTACCTTGTACAGCATCAATGAGTCAATTTGTGTCAGCACTCTTTGCAACTTGTTCTTTATTGTTTGACAGCTCCCAAACACTGTCTGCGAGCCATACTACATGCAAGCATTTGCAGTGTACCTATCAAGGTTTGTCAGTTTGCAGCAGACGTCATTGTGACACTTGGCTTGTACCAGCTATCAGCTTATGTTACATGCCGTGCATGCACCACTTGAAGATTCACACTAACACTGCTTCCTCCCTTGTTACACCCTGCCATACTTCTGGCTTTGTTGACATTTGTTGACATATGGTCCTATGCACCTTGTGCAACACTTGGTATTGTGCATTGCCGTTGAACGTCAGCTCACAATGCATCATGCGGTTGCAGGGAAAGCAGATATTTCAAGACCTGGAAGAAGCTGCGCTACGTGGAGGATCACATGCTCATGACTGCCATAGCCAACATTACAGGCAAGCTGCCAGTTCACTTTGCCTTCTCACTTGTCAACACATTGTGAATTCACACAAAATGCGGAATGTCATGCACGTGTGCAAAACACTTTTCATACCGAATCAGACTAGTCTGCAGGAGCAAGACACAACTTGCACAACACAACATTGTCATTTGCGCTCTTGATCGCAGCTCCCTTCATCCCAACTTGACCCTGCTGTGCTGTACCCACTCAATTAACAAGTCACCGTCTCACCTACAGTGACATCTATCCTAGCAACAAGCACACTGACCTGCAGCAGATGCCAATGTAGAGGATGTGCAATTCACTGTCCCACTGTGTGTTGTCCTTTCTTGCAAGCAGTTGCAGCTTGATACCACTCCACATCGCCATGCAGCTCAGCCACTTTATACCAGTATCTGTTGAAACTGTGGTCATCACTCTCTCTTATCAATGTTTCTGTGGCTTGTTGTGTTGGACCCTGCAGTTCTTGCAGTAGTTTCTGGCCTGCAGTCATATGCACAGCGATGCAGCAGCANCCCATGCGGCAATCCTCTATCATGGGGTTGCAGATCTTGATGGACTCGGCACGCTGCTTAAGCTGCTTGTAGAAGGCTGGTGCTATCCCTTCTTGGATGAGAAGGCGTGACGTGGAGCTACAAATTTGACCATTGGTCCAGAAAACTCCAAACTGCAACAGGCAGACAGCTGTAGGAGAGGGTATGCCAAGTCCTGTTGAGGACACTTGGCTTACTCTTCACCGCTTGCCAAGCGAACAACACATAGCTACAATATGCTTGACCTACAGCATTGCCCAAGCAGACATCATGCACAAGCAGAAAGTTGAGAGGTTGCACTGCATATATGATGTTGTGCAGAGTTTGATGCATGCAATACAAGCCAGGCTCCTTGCGTGATGGCCGGAATATGTGGAGTCTGGAGGACACATACCAGACAAGAACAGCCTTAGCAGCATGTTATAGCCGCTGCATATGAGTTGAAGTGCAATTGCATAGGCTGGCAATGTATTGGTGCTACCTTCCAAAGCTGAGGGGCAGATAAGACATGTTCACCTCATATCGCACATTGTAGATAATGCAGGGGGAGACAATTTGCTCAGCATGTCATACAAACAGTCACAACTTGCACTCTGTGCACATCAGAGAAACTCGTAATCACTAACTTTGTCAGAACATTGCGTAAATACGCATATGCGCTGCACATCAATTGTGAATGGCACCAAGTGCACCAATCAAGCACAGAGAGCTGTGGTAAGAAGTGGATTGTACCATGCACCACTCCACAGCCTTCTCCACATCAGCATCGTCAAAGACAAGAAGGGCAGACTTGCCTCCAAGCTCCATTGTGGTTGACACACCATTCTGTGCGGCTGCCACATTTACTTTCCTGCCGCTAGCAACACTGCCGGTGAATGCCAGCTTGGCCAATCTGGCATCTGAGCTGCAGACCATCAGCCACTGTCAATGTGGTTGACTGCCTGTTAAAACCAAAGTCTGCAACTGGCACATTACATTGATGCCGTCTTTACCAGGTGGCATGGCAGCGCTTGGTGAGGCAGATCTTTTCTTGACTGGTCCTATGTTCACCATATGAAATTCATGACGGTTTTCTCCGACAGCTTGTTGTATGCTGTCAAGTTCAGATTCCAGACACAGCCTTCTGCATGAGCTTGAAGGCGGCTGAATCCAAAATCCAGAGGCGTCAACCTGCTGTGATGAAAAACATGTTTTTGCTGATGCTGGTTAGCTGAGGGCAACTTGCAGCCAGTGCTGCAACCGGTGCAAGGCATGATGTATGGAAGATGTGCAAGACACCACAGTTAAGCGTTCTCAGTACTGACAGGCCTGCTCAGAGGGTGTCCTTTACTTCTGCTGAAACACGACCTGTGAACACACAGCACATACAACTCAGATTGGCATATTGTTAGTTGCACCGCTCTGCATAAATGACTGATGACTGGTCACATCGTGGTTGCCACTCTTCAGGCAAGTTTAAGCACAACTTGTGCGCTGCATACTACGCTGAGTGCTGCCAGTCAGGGACGGTGCAGTGACTGATCAAGTGCGCTGCGCTGGTGGATGTTGACTAATCTGCAGTGCCTTTCCAGAGTCTTTATTCCTGCCAGTGTTGCCTGGACTGGAGTTGCTGCAATGCTGCTGAGTTTCGCTTGCATGCTGCCAAATCTTGCTCCCCTGCTGTTGCTATTGCAGACCAATTTGCTTTGCACGCTGTTTTTCTTGTGCTGCTGCTGGTATGGGCTTCACCCTACTCAAGTTATGTCATGCAGCAGACAAGGGCATGATTGGTAGCCTACTTAGCTGCAGCAGCACCATGCAGGATCAGACTGCTGACCAAATCGGTAAGTATGTGAACCTGCCTAGAAGCCTAGCACAAAGCTGCATGTGACCTTGAGCATTGCTGCTTGTACCATCAAGANTGCTGTCAAGAAGCTATCTAGTGCAGAACTGCAAGGCTGGAGATTTGCGGCTGCTTTCCCAACCAAGACACAGGTGCTGATCACCAAGGCAACAAGTACCTTTGTATGGCCGTACTCATCCCCCATCTGCACCATTGGTGTGCCGTGTGCCAGCAGCAGTGCAGCAGCAAGGTTGCGCATCTGTCGCCCCCTCAAGCGCAAAACTGCTTGGCTGGTAGTGTCTCCTTCCTCGCCACAGTTCCAGCTCAAGTTGTGACTTTCCCCATCCCTGCAAGGTTGCCATTCAACAGTCTCACCCACAGTATGCCTGTTTTCGAGCTTGCACATGTGNCCGGCATAGCCAGGGTTCATGGTGATGAAGGCATTGCAGGTGGGCACCAGCCGCAGCTCCACCCCCTCAAAGGTGAAGACGCTCAGCTTGGCAGCCTTGGCACGCTGGATGGTCAGCACTTGCTGAGCCACCACACTCAGCACCTCCAGCTCAATGCGGTTGAACTCGTCAAAGCAAGCCCAGGCACCAGATGATGCCAGTCCTTTGAAGAATTTGGCCATCGTCAGGTAGTCCAGGGTGNTACCTGCGTCCCTCTGGAACCAGCACATCCAGTACACAATCAGCACATAAACTACGGACTGGACTGAAATGTAGATGATCTCCACACACCCCTGCACAATAGCACACATGCTTCAACATGCTGCATTGAGCTCGAGCATTGTGGCCAAACCTAGGTGCACAGACACTCACCAGAGCAAGGGTGAAGGGGAAGACTGAGTACATTCCTGCTGCTCGCTCACGGTAGGACACTGCACGCTCTGCTGCAATGACTGGCTGGATGACAGTGGCATTGATAATGCTGAAGAAGAGCGTAGTGGCATACAAGGCCCCCAACACATTTGTCAGACCTCCTTGGGTGGTTCTGCAACACAACACGTCAGGTGTCAGCTGAAACAGCCACATGCAAATGTGTGGCGTATTGCTGCATAACAGTCAGATTTCGTCAAGGCGGCAGACGCTGCAAGCATCAGCAGCAGCAGCATTATTGGTAGCAGCACCCTACCTGGTGCGTTTATTCTGTCACCTGTCAGTGGAGAGTGTTCCTGATAACAGCAGGTGCAGAAGAAACTAGCAGCAAGTTCCATGACAGGAAAAGGCACCATGTGCCAGCAGCAGCAAACAAGAGAAATGAGGAAGCACACACCCAGCAGCTGCAGCGGCAGTGACAATATTTGTGCTAATGTGTTATGCCATCCAGCCCNTGGACAACCAGGCAGTGTGTCATGTCATGACTGGTAGTGTGGCAGCTGTACTAACTTATAGCGCTGGGCCAGTGAAGGCCAGATAACTACCAGGCAATGTAGCATTTCCTACCTAGGGTTGGTAGTGTCACAGCTGCTGAACTGTTCATGCTTGCAGAAGTAACACTGCCCACAGCCCATCTCAAAGCTGGCCACAGCGCGGTCACCCTTCTTGAACTTTGTCACAGCAGGCCCAACAGCATCAACAATGCCCATGAACTCATGTCCAAGCACATCACCCTGCCTCATACCTATATCAGCAACATGAAAGACTCAGCAACCTGAAACACATCTACAGCAGCATGCATGCGGATAGCAAATCTAAAGTAGATCTAGCATAGCATGCATGCAACCAGTCATAGTAGCAAAGTCAACGCTGTCTTCTGACCTGGCATTGCATTCAAATAAATGTGCAGATCTGATCCACAGATGGCGGTGGACGTGACCTTCAATATAACATCGTTCTGCATAGCAACATTAGATCTGAGGTCTACCGCACACGATCATGGAACGGCAACTTGGTTGTCGCCCACTCTCTCACGTCATCGGTTATGACAGGGACGGGACGCTCGTGGCTCTGGATGTTCTTTTTGCCATGCCATTCTGTAGCAAGGTGCTTCCTAGAGTCGTCATGCTTGGTCGGATTGAAACTGAGTTTGTCTTTGTTTGAAAAAGCTGCGACGGCAGGACCAGTGGCGGACATGCTTGCCTATCTGTGCGGCGAGCTACACGATCACGGTCTACTGTCAAGGCNAGTTGGCGACAGGGTACACTGTTAAGGGCCCCCTCATAACGGCCAAACATCTAGCAAGCAATGGTTGCATCGCAGCCGTGAATGAGGCAAGACGCAGCCTTGAGAGAGGCAGGCGCAATCATGCATCGCCCGTGCAGATACAGAACACCCTTACTGTAAGTTGCCCGATATAACAAACAACATCTATCCATCAGTTGGTGCAGCTGACTCTCAACACTGATTGCTAACACAAGCGCTTGTTACCAGAACCAGATTCCCAAGCACAGACACAGCCATGATATTGAGGACCTCTAAAACCTCATGACGG
The DNA here is from genome assembly GCA_000818905.1 of Trebouxia gelatinosa. NCBI lineage: Eukaryota > Viridiplantae > Chlorophyta > Trebouxiophyceae > Trebouxiales > Trebouxiaceae > Trebouxia > Trebouxia gelatinosa. The sequence goes on along the minus strand of KN805272.1, from coordinate 506,340 downwards.
CAGTGCGAAGACTCACTGGAAGATTTAGGTCCTACAGTGATTGGATCGATTGCAATCACATACGCCCAGCAAGCAGCACAGCCAAACAGCTATCACTGCTGCTGTACATGTAGCTGCAAAAACAGTCCACGAGATTGGGATGATCTCCAAGAGCATAGCCAAAGGGTATTGACGAAGCAGATGAGATTCTATGATACAGTGATAAACTGAACATGCCAAGTCTGCATATATGCACAATGCGAGGGTGCGGGGGTTGCTTAGCTGAATCATGCTGATGTCAAATTAGCACCACTATTGATAGCTTCAGCAAAACTGAATCAAACTCCATCTAGGAACAGCTGGGCACTTGATCAGCTGAAGGGTTTGCAGACCCTCAGCAACATTTAAGCACCAGACACATCCGCAACCCGTACCAACCAAGCAAGTCAACCTGGTCAAGCTGACAGAGAGTGCAAGCTGTGCTCTACAAGAATGCCTGTGTGAGGAACCTTCAGTGTGATGTACCATGAACTGGCTGAAGTCTGGCGCACAGCCAGNTGGTCTGCTGTGCTGATCTGGGCAGCAACAACCTACAACCAGTTCTGCAACCTTCCTGGACCTTGACCAGCCCCACTCTGCAGCAGCATGTCTGTCGATTATGCCTGATATGTTGTATCGGTGCTTTCGAACAATTTCCTTGCACAGTCAGTAATGCCTGTCGGCTCGAGATGTCTGCTCATTGGCCAGTGTTGAAAGGCATGCACGTCCTAGCTCACGAATATGCCAACCATGTGCCTGGAGACAAAAGCCTGCAGCTGTACCTGAGGCCACGTTGGCTGCGGAGAAGCGTTGCTGGGCTTGTACGACCAGCCAACTTTGTAGTGCTCTGTGGCTGATCGCGATTTGTGTGGGCAGACTACGACTTAGGGAAGGGAGGGAGTTGGCAGTGGCCAACCCGAGGAAGGGCGGAGGTCTGTGATGTGTTGAGACTATAGTGCTGCCCAAGGTGCGCGGCATCAGTGATACAGGTCCGAAGGACGCGGCGGTGCTTCCGTAGATTTCGCAACGATCAGCAATCACAGCAATCACATGAATCTTCACGAACACCACAGGCGCTCCGAAACCTNTCTGTGCTGCAGTGAAGATGCTGTCCTGTTTAGAGCTGTTTGAGTTGTAAACTTCCGATGTCAAATCTAGCAATCAGCAGCCATGTAGTGATTGTCTTGCCAGTACAAATGCAAGTGTGAGTACACTTGAACAGAATGCAACATTAAAACTGCCTGAGCGCCTAGAGCATGTTGGCACATCCGCCTCTGCCAGCTGTGTGGTTTCACAACAGTTGTGGCTCTGCCACAGCTGAGACTGTAGCACAACTACTTTCCAGCAAATCTTACATTTACATGTAATGACCAACCGTATTGCAGCAGAACAGCTCGATACGACTCGCAGACAAGTGTGCACCAACCGCAAGGAAGAGTAAGAGGGACTCAACAGGAGATTACCTTCTCATAATCTTGCTGAGCTGTCCTGTGCAGCCACCTGGTACGAAGCTGGCGGACCTGTGTGCAAACATGCATACACAGACACCTAAGAAACCTGCTCGGGGNGCTCTGTTGCATGCTGCATACATTTGTGAACCACACATGTAATGGTGTACGATGCTCTCGAAGTACGATGCTCTCGAACTGCCACTTGAGATAGGCAGCCATATCTCTTGCATGTGCTGATCATCACATCTGTGTCCAGCCTTGCTCCATTAAATTGGTCTCACAGATGCCTGCATCACACCGCAAACATTGCACACTTGTGCTGCAATAAATTGTGAGCATGCAAGTAACAGGCTTCTAGGCAGTCAGAGTTGAGCACACTGACCTGTGTCAATCGCACATGTCACAAGCTGCTCAACATTTGTTGCTGATGTCGTTGTTGCTGTCTGCACCTACAATGGCTGCATGGCTTGCTGCAGATGCGGTGCACCCCTTTCTACACAGGTGNGCGCTGTAGTGTGTTGCATCACAGTATGTGCGAGGCACTCATAACCACATCATGATGAATGCCAGCTGTATGAAAACCGTTATCACATCCCATAAAGTTGGGACCCTAAGCATCTGGCAAGATATACAGAACTGTGGATCCCAAATTTTTTTTCAAAACATATGTATGCAAACATATGCATGCAAATGTCAGTGGAGTCAGCACTCAGACATCCTTATAGAAACGCAGACACAAAGATTGCTGAGCAGTGTCACCTTGAGTATCCATGAGTCTGCACAAATGCAATGCTGATAGTGAGGCATACTGGCATATTGACGCCATGACATATTATGATAGTCAATGTTGACATCACTATCTAGTCAAAATTGCGACAACCATATCACCGACTTACTTGCGCAAGCATGCCCCTTACGAGGGGCAGGAGCAGTTCCCGGCAGCTCCAAGGGCAGCCATGAGGGACTTTCCTCTCCATCCAGTCCTAGGCCCCTCAGCGTCTACAAGTCGTTAGCCAGGCTGGTGTTGTTTTCCCCGCCAAACATGAGCACACGATTGTCCACTCGGCTCGGCACATGCTGTGGCCGTAGCGTGCCTTGGGTTTGATCCCATTGGCCTTCAGCTCGGTCCATGTTGACCTGTGGGAAAAGAAGGAGTGTGATTAAATCACTGTGACAAGGCGCGGGAGAAGAATGGTGCTTCTGACAAAGGTGCAGGTGACCACATGGCCAACAGCACATGCCTTTCAAAAATAGGTAGCCATCAGCTTAGTGGAAGAGTTGGGCAGCCATATCAGAAGCTGAGTGAACTGTGCAATTTCCAGAGACTTGTCAGACAGCAACCAAGTAGCACGTAGGCAGCAAGNCTCAATGGAGTGTGTTGCACCACACGATCATTGCCACAAGTGCTGCCTCCCCTTCCTAAACCTGCTGTTTTAAGTCTGATACACTGCGAGCATAGCATATATGCAAGCGACTGATGCAGTGCAAACTGGTGCTTCCAGGTGCAGATAACCAGGCAGCATGTCTGCAGCTGATTGCAGCTCCTACTCAGCTGAAGATGATGCCAAATCGATGACAGATCAAGCGTAACAGGTGTATGTTCTCACATCTCTATTCTGCATGTGAGCATGTGAACAGCTTGATCTGTGTTTACAAGAATGGTGCCAACTGCTGACCTCCACCTGTGCTTTGTGTGAGAGCAGGCAGGGTAGTCTGATCTAGACTCCATCAAAGTGCAGTACAAGCAAAACCTTGTGTGACAAGGCTACTTTGGAAAGATAAATCTAGTATCAGCTTCCACTCCAGGCTTGTAAGTCCTGCTGCCCTCTGTGTGTCCAGCATTGGTCAATGATAAGTACATTTCAGTGTGAAGTTGGTGTGTTGAGTTGACAAATCAAGCGTCGTAGGCGTTGTTCGTAGTTTCAACTCTGCCTATTTGCGTGTGCATGACCCAGCGTCATTTTGTAAGGATGGTGCACACTGATGTCCTTGTCCCGTGCTGTATGTTTAACACTAGCAGCAAATTACAGGTAGTCTGTAGGTTATGCCATATATGGCCTGCAGTGTAATCTGGATCCTGCTTCACAAGGTCTGTCATCAAATTTGCAGGTGAGTATGGGCTATCTGCCAGCAGCAGCACAAAGGTGTGCGCTCATGAGCATCAGCAGATGCAACAAACTGGCACCCCACCTGTGTGGCACAAAGCCCGGCAAAGATGTTGAACCAGGTCCGAAGGCTGTATGCCATGAGTCAGAAACTGCTTGTGGTGCCGCGTCGTGAAGCAAGCGGCTTGTGTAGCTTGGNGAATGATGTACAGAAAGCATTGTCCATTGCAAAGCAAACTTGCACTGAAAAAACAAAGGATGTGGCACCCTGCTTGTCATGCTGAACATGACGAGCACAGTGCATTTGTCTTCACCTGATACAGTGTGTTCAACAGCAAGACATACAAAGAATAGCAGCCGCTGCTCGAGCTCAGAATGAACGATTTCACCACAACCGCATGATACACTACAATTTTGGCTGGGGACCCTGTTGCTGATCAGAAGCGGACAATGCTGCAGACCGTGATCAGCACGCGGCAGCAAATTGGAGACTACAACGCACTGGTGCTCTCGAAGGTTGCTCAACTGCAGGGTGACACTGTTGGCAAGATCAATGAGTATGAGGATAAGTATTTACCCAAGGTCAACAAGTATGATGACATGTAAGCACCCTCTGCTCTTATACATGACTCACTCTTCCTTTTGAGCAGGAGCAATTGTAGTCTGCACTCATCAGCAGGAAGTCGACTTGCTGTGTGTTATTCATGCTGTATGCAGATTGAACCAACAAACGCATGCCACTGCTCGCTCACCTGCAGCAAAGCACTGCTGGTACTGCTTTGTTGCAGTGAGTTGACTCAGTATTGCGCTAAGCCTCACAGGCAAGTTTTGAATGTTGGCCTTGCGTGAGTGCTTGAGGCTTGCTTCATGACTAAGTGAGGTCTACAACATCTGCATAGTCACAAGTAAAGACACACACTGCAAGCCGGATGGCACTGCATGTTGGTTTGTCTTTGTCCTCAATGCATGTCACATCCTGCTGGCAAGAGGTGCACCATGCTGCTGCAGGCGCATGAAAGGGGAGTATGTGTACTTTGCCATTGTGATNATCAGCTCTGCAGCAGGCAGCAGCAGAGGATGTGCAGAAGCTTGACGCATGGGATGTACAGCAGCAGGACAAACTGGCAGCTTTTGCAGCACAGCAGGCCGCAGCAGCAGTGCCTGCCAAAGGTGCTGGCAAAAAGTGAATGTATATCAGTCAATGTTGTAAGGTGCAGTGTGGTGTGATATTGTTATATTTGCTCAGATGAAGCTTTCTAGCTGCCCTTCCCATTTGGCAGGGACGCGTGGGTAGGTGTGTAGCGTTGGAGTCATGCATGCACTAACAAGTGTCACAGGCTGTGATCATGCATCGCATTGCAACTCTGACTCTTCTGCTTCATGTGCGACATTGCTCGCTGTGTGACAGTGCAGAATAGTCGTGTGTGACTGTGCAGTGACAGTTTAGTATTCAATTGTGTAACATGCTATCAGTGTGAGCTGTTCCGGATGCTTGCATCACCCACGTGCCAGATCTTGGAATCAGTTTGGCAGCAGCGCTTGCGCTGTTTGCCAACTATTGTGGCTGCTTGATCATGCATATAGAACAAGATACTGTACTTGATTTAGCATTGGAGGAAATGCTGCGTGAACACATACGCAGAAACTCGACCAGTGCTTGAACAAACTCAGTGTGCCTTTTGAAGCCCCAACCTGAGGTGCATGTGCATTCAATGATTCAGCTGCGTGGGACACAAATGTGCATGTCTGTGACGAGCTGCTCCATAACACGTGTTGTTCTGCGTTTATGACCCTTGATGCTATCACACCTACGAAACACAGGCAGGACCATAACTACTTTGCCGCCACGGCTGGATTGTAAACACGAGACGTGCACAACCTTGAGGGAATATCGTTTCAGAACTATCTTTAATCAAAATTGTCATTCATGGCTACATGATGACAGTTATACACCCGTTGCCACCTACAAAACAGCTCAAATACAATCTAATGAGTAACTGGGCAGCATGGCTTCCAAAGTGACAGTATATCAACGTTTATATCAGCGCCATCAACCAGAACACTCAATGTACAGGAGAGTGTACAGACAAGCAACAGTTCAGTTGTTTGGTGGTAATTCATTCACATGGCTTCTGAGCTTCATGCATTGCACTTTCAGGGTCTACAGATACCGTTTGACAATCTGGGGATCTGTGATGCTGTAGCAGTAGTCTAAAAGCTGCTTTGCACCCTCCTCAAAGCTGTTCAGCACGAAATACTGCTTCTGGTACCCATCCTTGTAACTCATCTTGGGTTGTGGCGAGAATGGGTCAAAGTCACGGAACGCTGCCTGACCTGCATGACAAGCGCATTTAAAGCGTCTGTACAGTGACAATTAATTGAACAGGGCACAAACACTGCAGGAACAGACTTTCAAGACGCTTTGCGCAAAGCTAGCTCAGTTTGGTTGACGTTCTATGAAGTGCCCGGCTGTTTGCAGCGGCCCTGGTGGTGTAGGCTCACAGAGAGTCAAGCGTAGTGTATGAGCTTTCTTGTAATGGGTGCATAATCCAACAGGCTTTTTGGCTGCACTTCTGGGCGTGTCAACCTCAGCTGTCTCTGACCTGAATCATGTGATGATTGTGTTCGCCAGCATGCAGACTGTGGTGCTCACCTGAACAGNGAGCGAACAAGTGCTGGCAAGCTGCACATACAGGGAGCGCCTGTTGCCACTTTGATGTGTTGGTGTGATGCGGGACCCATGCTGCACAACATTTACCTATCTACCACACTCTTTTGCTGCTGAGGGTAACCCCCTGATAGCAAAGTGGTTGCTCTTTCGATGTCGCTCAAGTTCTCAGGCACCTGTGAGATGTATTCAGAGTCTGCTTGTCATGCAGGGACTCTGGTGTAGGCGCAATGAGCAGCTCGCGATGCTGTGAGAGGAACAGGGTTGCACACTTATGTGCATCAACGCGCAGGACGAGAAGTAAAGTTCGTACAGTGAGTCGCTTGATCTCTTCTGACTTTTCCTGCTCATTGGGGACGTTTTGCCAGTCCTCAGGCAACTCGGCCATACCGCTATGTCATCTAGCACAGATTCAATACACGCTCAGACCTCGACTCAAGGCTAACACCAACTGGCAAGTTGCACACGACTGCAAAGCAGTCGCGTTAGTCTGCCCGAAATTCGCGACTGATGACCGTGGCACCAGGCTGATTAGCTGCCGTCGCCTGAAATACGAGAGCAGCATGAATCAGCGTGTGTGAACAGTCATCCCCAAAACGGGAACTCCTGCACAATTTCGGGATTTGATGAGTCAACCTTATGAAGTCAAGACCTGCCAGATTGCGTGCTGGGCTGCAACAGATTGCACACAGGATTTTTCAGCACTGTCCCCAGCCGACGCTGGGTACCTACTAGGCGTGGCTCATACTAACTTGGAACGCCTACATGCACATAGTACACATAGCTGAAGCATTGAAAGCATTTCGAGTTGACTGGCTGGAGTTTCCAAACATCATTGACTTGCAGCTGCTGACCTCAGCTCCGGACAAGCTGTTTCACTGACACTGCGGAAAGTGCTTGGGCTTTGCATCTGTCTCAACAGTCAGCACGATTTGGTGCTGAGCATGTGCTGTATGCGCAGGGTATCCATTGCGTCTGTGCGTCTGGTTAGGCAAGCTGCCTGTGTTGTTGTCAGTACGCTGCTGCAAACAGGAATTGGGTCAAGCCACAGTACAGGTCCAGTCACCATGTCCAAGCATTGTATTTACTAGAGGGTTTGTAGTACTACGAGTGTGTGTGTTTGACTTGCACTGCATTACAGGTGGCACCACTCAAGCTCAGATCTGACGCGACTGCTGCACGACGTGATTTCTAGTGCTGAGCCCACACCAGATAGCAGGGATAGCGAGTCACAGAGGAATGGTATGCGCCTGGCGCAATTGACGGCAACCGTGTAGAATCGACGGATGCTTTCTACGTTCGGCACTCACCCTGGAGTGACTGCATGACATTTACGCTTTGCGACCTAAAGTGAAGACCTGGTGGTGGTTACCGGTATACATATCACGAGAAAGCCAGGAGTCCACCCGTCTACCTGTTGACCTATAGGGCATTGCAGCTGCAGCCTTAAAGGGAATTTCCAGAAGCGTATGAGAACCGTATCNGATCACATGCCTCCTGCTGCAGCCAGCATGAGTGCCACATCAGCATGCCCAAACTGCCTTGCCATCGACAAAGGAGTCTTTTGCTGCATTCCTACACAAGGAAGGGTCAAGCTTGCTCAGTGAGGTGCCACTGCATTATGTAGATCATGTGAGTTCACTGAATTGACTGCATTCTATGTATGATTTAGCAGTCAGCTGTCACAGCAACAAGGCGGCCCAGTACACCACCTCAGGAGCCCCCCATACCCCCAACAGACCTGCTGGTGCTGCATACTCCCGCCAGGCTGACCCTGTATGTTGGCTCAAGACATGTGTGTGACGTCCAGCTCAAGCTACCTTCGCCTGCTGATGGCCTGCCATACAAGGCTTTCCTGCGGCAGCACAAGAGCGGTGATGCCACTGCAAAAGGTCAACTGCTTTCCCCATATGTGGCACCCCTGATTACAAGTTGCTTGAAGGACCATGCATTGGCCAGCTGGCAATACAGAGTCTGTCCTGCAACTGGTGCAGGATCAGCCAGTGTGGTAATAGCCACTTAGTCAAAGAGTATTTGACTATCAGGTTATATGTGACAAGTCTGTTCTCCATATCCNGCCATCGTGTTGCTGCTGGCAAGCCATGCTGACTTCTCTTTTAGGGCTTGTAGACATAACAGGCTCAACTGGGTCACATGGACTCAACTGATCAACCCGGATTTGCTTGCAGGAAGTGGGACAGTTTTGTGGCCGAGCTTGCCCCATCAATAGAATGCATTGCCACAACTGGCCTGTCAGGCAAGGGATCCAGAACAATTGTCCCTGGCAACAGATTGCTCGGCAAGTTTCAAACACCAGACCCAGCTGAGCGCGACAACTCCAGCCACTTCACAGAACTGGGGTCCATGCTCATGCAAGGCCAAGGGACATCTGTGAAGTTTGGTACATGCAATGTCATGGTCAGCTCACAAACTCTGAGGACACAAATACGTCAGCAGGCAGTACAGGAGATTCTGTTCAAGCTGAGCCATGGCTACAACAAGGGTTTGTGGCCAGTGTTGCACAAGGAGGACCCCTCAGCAAACTTGGTCATGCCATCAGATGCTGCTGACAACGCTTCCAGAAAGCAGCTGGTGTCTACCCTAAAGCAGGCCATCTCCAACATCACATCTGGACGAGCATCAAACCTGTTGGGTACGACACTGCCATTGTGTTGCACCAGTGTGTGTGCTAGCATATTGTGTACAGCCAAATGAGACCATGTGCACAGGATGCGGCACCTTGCTCATTCTGCTATAACTTTTCAAGTTTGCAGAACCAGACATTTCTCTTGGAAATCAAAGCTCTTGGGTACTTGGTTTCAGTAGTTGAACACTGGTTGCATCTGCTGTTGGCAAGATCTAGGGCCCCTGGCAGCAGAGATTTCAGTCTTGAGTGCAAGGATCTGAAGTTGGTTTGTTGCAGGTGCAAATGCCAGAGGCAGCACTATATGGCAAAGAGATGGCCGGGTGGCTTCTTTGCTGCAGAAGCTTCAGATTGTGGTGGACAACAGCAAGCTGTCAGTTGTGGCCTGCCCACAGCCATCTCTTGTCAGCGAGAAGTACATGGGGACCCGCATGAGGATGTGGGGAGCAGTTGCTGATAGCAAGGTCAGAAACATCAATATTGTGTTTTGTTGACTGGCTTGAGCGCATGCAAACCTGCCTGAGGTTCCATGCAGCTATGCAGCTGATACTATGGGCAATGCCTTGCATTTGCACAGAAGTGATTGGTTGTCACAAGCAATGCAAATTGAGACCTAAAGCCAGATATTGCTGCAGGAACTCATTGTCACTGACTTAGGCGTGAACACTCCTCATCGCTATGCCCCAGTCGACTTCGTTTTCTTCGTCGACGAGCAGTGTCAGCATGTCGCTGCCGTTCTGGTACACGCCTGGCTTGGTTTGCACCAGTGCTCGGTGGAAACCTGTTTGGCCGGAGAGCTGCTGGTCGAACAGACAACCGACGAGCAGGCCACAGTCTCCCGCAGGATACAGCAGGAGATTGATGAGACAAAGCCCGTCGACCTCTTACAGGTAATGACCAGTGCCTTATCAGTTGTAAGCAAAACAGTTTTCGATAAGGTCAGGAGCGATGATCTCCTTGATCTCAAACTGACCTGTCTAGCCTATCCAGTGGTGGTCGCTGTACACTCAAGCATGCAATTGTCATCGTGAGTGAACATGTGTAGAGTAGTCATGTGGTGCTCCTGACATGCTCTGATGAGATGGGGCCTGACCCAGTCAATACAGTAAAACCTTGCTCCAGGAGTTATTGTTTCTGTTGCAGGCCTTGGGCAGATTGGCCGCTGATGCTGCTGCTAGTGGAACAGCCTTTGCTGCTAGCAGGCAAGGGTCTACATCCCCAAGCAGACAGTCTTCATCCATCATGCTGCAGCATGAATCTGCTGAAGGTGGTGCTGTCACTCAGCCTGCCAGGGCTATCTCGTTTGGGCATCATGGAGCAACAGCGCAGACCGTTGCTGATGTGCCTGCTCACCAAGCCCTTGCCCGCTCCTTGGCAGAGGCANTGCATTGTATTTGGATCGTGTACATTGCCGTAGCGGTGTTCATTACCGCCAAAATCACAGCGTGTGACAACACAGGAATTGGCCGTAGCTATCTGAGCGTCGTCTGTCTTTTCTTTGTGCTGTATGTCATATCACTGTTCACTGAGGCCGCCATGGCGGTCATTGGGCTTCGAGGTAGGCCTGTAAGCCAGGACCGCCTGTTAGACGTGCTATGCACTTTGCACATGCTTGCCTAACACACTAACAAGGCAGAAGTCACCTGTCTGTCATGGTCTGGAATGCATTGCAGGCACCCCGTTAGAAGCATCCAAAAGGCGCTGGATACAGCCTTTCCTTTACATACAGGTCACCAACTGGATCCTGCAACTAGGGCTACTAGGTACTATTTGACTCACAGCTAATTTGCGCTAGGTTTTGACAACATGTTGAGCTCTTGTATCGCAGTGCACACTGTGAGCTTTGATGTCCAAGATGATTAAGGACTCTATACGTCAAGCAGCCTGCACAAAACTGCTGTTTATCAGCTGCTCACTTTGAGTACATGCAAGGCCCANGGAATAACACACCCCTGCTTTGACCGCTTCTGGGTACTGTCACAGTAAGGGAATGTGAAACATAACCTGACAAAGTAAGTCAACGCGACTATGTTTTGCAAGTGCAGCAGGTAAGCAACAAGGGGACACTGTGCAGTCACAGTCTGGCATGTTTGTTTTTGCATGATAGGAACACAACGTGAACTCCAAGTGCTACCCTGTGGACCAGCATGCTCCAACAGCAACCATGGGGTTGTAGCATAGCAGCAGTGCAGAGATTTGATGCATGACAGCAATGTGATCAATCTGTTGCTTCCTGTAAGCAGCCATGCAACACCTTTCTGTAGCATCACAACAAGGTGGTTGTGTAGCGTGAAGTCTGGCAGATCTCACAGTAATCACACACAGTACGTGCATCTAGTGTATGCCAGTATGATCATATGCAGTACCCATCAAAAGCAGCGTGATTATATCANTTCCTTCAATTGGTTTACAGGAGCTGCAAGTCTCAATTCCGATATGTATCGAGTTCTTACCCAACAAAACAGGTGTTGCGCAGCGAGCTTTTCGAAGTTTGCAGAACCTATCCTAGGGTTACAAAACATGGTGAAATTGACCACCCTGTTTTTAGTAATGTAGGTAAACCTATAAACACTCAGACACCAACAACAAGCACAGGCCTGTGACGCCCACGGACAGAGCCTTTGTACTTCAAGGTGTCAACAAGCAGCTTGAGAGCTGCAGACTGTTGCTGGTGCAGCTGAGGCCATACACGCAGTAAAGTTTGGGCCGGTGTATCCCCGCGCCGTATCTATATAAAGCAAGCTCAGACTATGTATGCTCAGGGAGCAGTGTCAGTGGCAAGGAGTGCTTTACATGTCACATCAAGCTGCACCCTCCCAACACTGAAACGCCGTCACATCCCAGAATCTCCTCAAACTCTTGCAGCAATTGACAATATCTGGCAATGTACAAAACAATGGACCAAAGCAGGTCTTATGGCCATACAAATGAAAGCAGTGTATACATGCAGGTGTGCTGGTTTTGTGAGGTAAAGCATGCTGGCGCTCAATAGTGGGTGAATTACCATTGTATTAAGTGAGCACAGCATGAGTGAGCAGTGCCATAGTTTGGCACTCTTCAGCCTGTATGGCTCTGCTGCAAAGGTTTTAGGCTTAGCATGCCAGCCACTCAGGGCAGAATGTAGATATAACAGTGTCAATGTTAGCATTGACTGGCACTCCTGTACATCACTAGTCTTATTCTCGAAGTCAGCAGGCCACTGGCCATAGCAGTACGCAGACGGTTGTGCACATGACATCCTGCCTTGAGTACAGTTGCTCATATTTCACAATTGTACAAATGTTCTGCATGTGCTTGCCAGTATGACCTTGCCGGCCTCATGTGACAATGCCAATGTGCCACTGTCAATACCTGCTCTGAATGCTGCTGACCCAACAGCACAGAATAGAAATTGTATGAGCTAGTGACCTTGACCCTTCAGACGCAACATACGTTGCCACATACGACACGGCTGGTGCAGTTGTGGCAGAGGGCGAAACTAGTCCTGCAGTGGTAACAAATGTTATGCAGTGTCTTCTGGTGTGTAACAGGTGCACCTTGCTGAAGTCGACAGTCATTGATAAATTCAAGTTATGTGATGAAAACATGCTGTTGGGAAGGCCAGAAACTTGAATGCACTTGAGTGCCTNTGTTTTGGCAAGTTGCTGGCCTATGTTGTCATGATGGACTGGATGAATAGACATGCCACATACATCCCCCACAGAGCACCATGCTTGGCTGTGCGTCCCGCCTGTACACGCATGTCAACAAGGTTCCTTGAGTGCATGAAGATCACCTGGGGAGGCTTTGCACGGGACCCGTACAAAGCAGTGAAGCAGCTGCTCTTGGCTGCCTTGTAGTCCTGACACATGCCATGCAAGCGGTGCACCAGGTTGAGGCCTCTCAGCGTGCTCAGCATGTGGTACTTGGCATCCCTTTCAACTCGGCTTCTGCTGCTTGTGTCTCCTTGTAGGCTAGATGCTGCCAGCCTGAAGAGCAATGCAGGCAGGAATGGGTCAGCACAGCGTATGATGGGCATGATGTAGTACAGCAGGTCTGCATACGCAGTGCTGACAAACAGTATGACGCTGCAGGACTAGACGACAGCCTCCCTGCCATCATGCTGATCATCCTGCAGCACTTCAGGAGTAACCTAGTCTGGTGTGCTTGACGCGGAGCCTGACTGTTCTGAGCCGAATGGCAGGTATATGTAGCGGTGCAAAATGCCACAATCGAAGTGAGGCATAATCTGGTCTGGCTTGGGCACCTCACAATACTAAGGCAACCATTGTGCCATGCTATCCCGGCTGTGACCCTGACTCAGCTGCTGAAACTTTCCTTGCTTGACCAATGTCACAACTTTTTAGCTTGTTATTGTGAGACATCAATTCCAAAACATTGCAGTTATGAGTCTCTGAGAAACAGTTGATACGGCAGCAATCTGGGGTCAGCTCAGAGCTCTGGCAGCTTGGGAGTTTGCTGCTGCTAGCGGAGTGGCCAGAGTGCTTCTGAGCAGCATTGGACTACAATCAGCATGACCACTGCAGCACCTTCAGGCAGCACACCACCCCAGGGTAGCCCAGAGCTTTATGCCATCTTGCTGCTTCAACAGAAGACACTGCTTTGAGGTGATTTGATGCCCTTCTTTTACTCTCACCATTTTGCGGGGGTTTCAATATACCAGACGCAGCACATGGGATGAACGTGCAGTGCTGATACAGTACATGTGATGCATGCACCAAATCAAGAGGTTGACANACATAGACAGCACAACTGCAGGTTATTTATGTTTCTCTGTTTTCAAGGTTTTTGAGCTTGTGTATGATGTTTGAATTTGTGTCGTGGGGCTGTGCTGCAGACTTCCTACTTGTTGCAGAACTGGGCTCGTCTGAGACACAGGTTGATGCATCTTGTATTGGCATGGTATCAACAGCTCAGTGCTGGTCATCTTTTTGCCAAGTCTTTCCACCCAACACAGCACCACTCCAGCTGCAACAGCACTTCACACTGGGTGAAGTGCTGCTGTCATCCAATACTGTCCTCTGCCGCTTCCTCAAGAACTTTACCATGTCATCGCTCCGATAGGCTGCTGTTGGACTGCAGGACATTCGATTGGTGGACCTGAGTGATGAGAGCTTTCTGGCACTGCATGAAGCTCTGGAAGCAGCCAAGGAAAAGTGCAGCTTGACCCTTCTTGGCCGGCCTGCCAGCTGCTCGAACGNGTACTAAGCTACTAAGCACTACTAAGCAGAAATATTTGCATATGTGTATCGAGATCATATGTTTGACACAAGGCCAGGGTGTGGAATACAACGGCTAAGAAGAGGTGGTCGCTCTGACACCTCTGAGGCGAGTGAAGCTATTGTCAAGCATGAGTAGCATACAGTTGAAATGCTTGCCATATGACTTGCCTGATGTTTGCAGGGCTGAATGCTGGTGCTACTCCTTTCCTGATTGTTTTCCAGTACACATCGTTAGTTGCCATTGTGACGAGACTCGGGACCTGGCCACCATGGCTTGTCATCTACATTTGTTCACATTGTATAGTCAGCATTAGTGATGCTGATGCTGACCACAGTGACATCAGGGGCAGCGCACCGAGTCAAGCGTTGATAGAGCTTGAAGGTTTTTGTCCAACACCCTGGGCATCTGCAAGACCTCAGTTGCTACTGTGGGGTCTGAGACAACTATGACCTGCAGAGGCCTTTGCATGGTGGTTGCATACAGTTTGGCAGGGTTCAAGATTGGCCAGGTGTGTACCATGCACCAGAACGCACATGAGATCCTAGGATACGCATTCGATACACCGCGCCGAATTGCTCTGCCCAGTCGTGCATGAGCCTGCGCTAGATATCAGCAGTAAGCAGACTGCAACCAAATATTGCGGCCTCATACCTGGAGCAGTTTGCAAATTACCGTGTGATTGGCTTCCCGCTAGCCAGCTGAGGCAAAACACCCAGAAAGAAGCTGTGTCGAGGGCCAGGCAAGTGACGCAGAAAGACAGCATTGCGCGCCTGTTTGTACGTAAATACGGCGACTTTGTATGCAAAGGTCGCGGCCACAAGCACCAAGACGATACGTTGCAACATCGTGCCTCAATTTTCACAACTGTGACAGCACCGTCGATGCTGCGCATGGCTTGTACCCAATCTGCGCTCTCGTATCGAATGCATGCCGATCACNACAAAGTTGCTGCGCATGCATGCACAACACGTGGCAAGTGTTGACTAGCATTGGGACAAAAGGCTTGGCAGGCAGGGCCTANACAACTTCATGACCGCATCAATACCTGTCCCTCGCTTGCATGTATATGTAAGGCGCTTGGTGGAAGGAGGGCACAAGGTAAGTCCAAGCTGCTTCGTGATAGCAGGTGTGATGCAGCATANTCAGCATAGGTTGCCTGAAGCATGATGTCGCACATGACTAAGCTCAGGGCCAATCAGCACTCAAGACAGCAAGGTGGGCAATTGATAGAATGTGTGTAAAGATGCAATCTGTGCACAGGGCCAAGGACTGCCAAGGGCATTTCTGATGCTCTCACAGCAGCCCTGCCCTCCAAGTATGTGCAGAAGATCAAAGATGCCAGCAGCTACAGGAACTTCACCAGCAGTTCGACGCTGCCAAAAGTAACTTTGTTTACCGATAAGGACAGAACCTCTGCGCTGTACAAAAGCCTGTCTGCAAGGTAATGCTCCCGTACCACTGCATGTCACAGCAAAGCATTGTGGAGCAGAGCAGGTGCATTTTGCAGCGCTGTGTGGCTTATGATCCCTGTTATGTGGTACAGCTTGCTGGTCATGTTGTAGTGCATCATTTTGTACGGTGCANTTCTAGACTATTGATGCCTGCACCTCCAAGACGAGTCATGATAGTCAGGCAGTGCAGCCTGCCTGTATGCAAGTGATCCAGATACCTCTCTCTCTCCCGGAACCCTGCGCTCTTGCATACCAGGCACAAAGCACAAGCATTAGCCATGAGCCAATGCAATGTGCACTACCCTGCCAATGTGCTGTTATGCAACGCCCTGCAACACCAGCAATATCAGCAACTTAAATGTATGGCTAAAATAATTCTTTTGAGGTGGACATGGTCAAACTCACATTGTCTTTGTCACCCCGGCCTTGCTCAGCAGAAAGCGTAAGTCTGTCAAGTAATGCTGTTTCCGTGTTCATATAGCGGTGCGCTTGCTGTGCANGACCCTGATTCGCTTGCACAGCGCCCGGTCTGCGTGTCACTGCGGAAGGAACGGTGCTGCACCTTACAATGCGCATACACAGTGACCCCTTGTGTCTAATTCTGCTGCATATATACATGAGCTCAGCAGTCCGCGCTGCAGGGCGAACGCCTTGCCTATGGCGGACGAAGGGTCAGACGCACCGCGTCATGCGCTCGGCGTCTCTCCCACCGACTTCACGGTCAACCCTACCAACCAGAGTATGTGCCCTTATCCTTGGCTTCGGACATGTTCACATGTCTTTCACGATGGCTACCGTTCTTGCAAATCTCTTGGCTTTTCAAACACATCTTCCATGGGCTCATTCAGCATTTTAGGTGTTGTGCACTGGCCTGGCCAAACATGCCTGAGCATGAGCCAATCTTGGAGCAGATGTATGATCTGAGTAACAACTTGCAGATGTTGAGGGAGCAAACAGCACCTTCAGCAAGATCACACCTCCAAGCCCAGTCACAGCCTGGGATGCAGCTGCACACGAACTTGATGACCCCAAAGCCAAGGACAATGTAGCAGGTGAGGTATGAGGCGCTGTTGCGACTGTGGTTGCATCACAAGTAGCTCTGCAGGGTGTAAGTACATATCTGTTTGTCTGGCATTCGCCAGCTTTGCAGACTTGTTACTTGCATTATCACAGCGCAGTACTAGTGTGGCTGCACTTTGCAGCTTGTGCTTCTATTGCGCTTGCATTCAAAACAGCTGATTGACCCATTTGTCCATGTTGAAGCTGTCACCAGGGTATCCTTACACTGCAGTGGTTGGACAGGGGCACAGCACAGGCCGCCATGTGGGCACAACCGCTGGCAGGGTCACCCGGGTGACAAAGGCGTTCCTGACAGAGGGCCACACAGCATGGGACTCTTTTCTCAGCAATGCATCTTCCTCGGTAAGCTGTTCTCTTCGTGGGCAGATTCCACTGCCCATCTGACGTCGAACGCCTGACGCAAGTCAGTATCTCAGCTCTGCGTGAATGTGTACCTGAGCAGTATGGTAGCACGGTCATAAATCCAGTCTGCTTGCTGCTGCTTGGGGTTGTCCATGCAATGTCCTTTATGCTCAAAACCCAGAATGGCAATNAGCCCCCTCTTAGACTGTTGCTTCTTGCTTGGGTGTACGGTGGCGCACAAGGTAGTCACATTTCCTCAGTCCAGTGGAAAACTCTTGCGTCTCCCTCTGTTTCAGGCACAATTCCATGTGTCACCCCAGCATAACACTGGTGGAACAAAAGGTAGGAAGACCGCCCATGCTGCCAGTTCAGTCTGCTCAAATCAATGTGCTTACTGTTGTTGCTGTGCAGAAAGTGCTCAATTCACTCTAAACACTATTGCTGCTATGCAGAAATTTGCTGAGAAGCCAAAGGGAGCTGAACTGGAAGCCATGAAAGTGGATACAACCACGTTAGGTGAGTGCTGCTCTGTGTCTGGCTCAGCTCAGCTGCTGTACTGCCTGACTTGAATTGGTGAATGACAACTGCTGCTGTCATGTTGTGATGCATCGCAGCATGAGGAAGTGATGTGCAAGCTTTCAATGTCTTGCGAGCACACGATGTTTACTTAGGCTTACCTTGCACTCTGCACTTCTAATGTGGTGATGCGATTGTCCTGCACATCATGCAGTCACGTGCTGTTGCAAAGCTCTACTGGCTTGAGTGATTGGCTTCTGTACCAATGCTTCATCGTCAAAACATGGCTGTGCCAGCCAGTGTGCAATCATCTTCCCTAGGACGATACTGAAATGCCTATTCACAGAAACAACATGCACTGCAAAATCTTGCTGTCAAACAGTCAAGCTCAGATTTGTCCACACTTGTCTTGGGCACATGCAGTCCTACACACTTTTCGGGAGGCTTGTTTGCAGTTGCCCAGATGCTGTACTCCCCGCTGACTCTCCTTTTGCAACAAAGGTCATGCTACTACACAGAGAACCTGATTGTACACTTGGCATGTCCAGCTGCAGAGTCAGCTCAGGCAATAACTGCCTGTGTATACAAGCACATCAGTCACACTGCACACATGACATTCACAACATAGAGGGGTATATTCAAGACTGCAAGTAAAGCGAAGGATGCAGCTCAGTAGACAGTAGACAACAAGTACTGCGACGCATGCATGCATTTCATGTGTCAAGTGCCGAGCACATACAGCCATGCCAATGTATAGGTTGGGAACAAGCAGAATGTAGCATCAGCTGAGGTTACATCAAACCTTTGATGTGCAGATTCCTGCTGCAGGGGACCAAGGCAGCTAATTGGGTTGGCCTGATAGCAGCGTTTCTGCAAGATGCCATTGCTGTTCAGGCCCACAACAAGTGGCCAACACATGCCTTTGGGCTAGTCTCACATACGGCTGTCAGCTTGATGGTGACTTTGTGCAGAGTTTACCCACACAGAAAGCCGCACCCCATGCTGGTGAGCATCTTATACCAGAACACTGTCATCCACATGCATTTCAAAGATCTGCACAAAGTCGACTCAGTGACGACTGTGTGTCGTCAAAGAAACGACATGCAGATTTCACGTGCCTGGCCGTGCTAGGTGTACAGCAAAGCACCGCTGGTGCTTTCAAAGTCCCTGCCTATGATTGCCATGGAACTTGTATAAGCAGAACAATCTGCCTACACTGCATATCATGAGCTGTACATGCGGTCTGTCCTGCGCTTCTCCACATTGGACTTGTGCATGTCTTGAAGAGTTTGAGGAATGTTTGTCAAAACCTGCCGCTTGCAGGAGAGTCTCCAGCAAACAGGATGGGTCAAGACAGCAGTCTATCTGATTCAGTGGTGGCTCCAATATGATGCAGATTGCAAATCAGACAGTAGCCAGCCAAGTGGTCACAAATCCCTTGATCCCTTTCAGAGCTTGCTTGATCTCATGCGTTCCCTGATAGAAACCTCCCTGTTGTCAGAATCAGCCCTTCCAGATGACCTGGCCTACTTTGGCTCAACCTGCTTCCAGGATTGTATGCAGCATTTCAGCAATCGTGCCACGTACTTCTCGCAACAAACTGAACCACTTCGTGTGGTTCTGCTGTGCAGCGAAAGATACAACCTGGCACCATACAAAGTTTATCTAGGTAAAGAAACATGCTTGCTGCCTTAACACTGCACTGTTCTCCATGACCCTGTTTGTTGCTGTGGCTGATATTTCGCTTGCACTGTTGCACGTCCCACCATGTAACTCCTTGCAATGCATCACAGTCAATAAGCAAAGGGCTCCTGTGCTTTGTAACTTCTGGCTGGAACATCGTCATGTGATCTTTGGCTTTTTGTCATGTCATTGTCCAAGCTGTCAAATGTGCGTGTTCCCTTCTGGACACGCACAACATGGGCAAACCTTTGCTGCANGCATATCTGGACAGGCATGCTGTACTGCACATGTGATTGCATATGCAAATGCAGACTGGCTACTCAGGAAGTGTGCTACTCATATGGACAAGCGGCTACCTTTCATTACCAAATCCTCCCCGCTTAGCAGCATCTTCAGGATTTGGCATGCGCAGGTAGAGAACCAAGTCAGGAGCAGGCAGTCCAGCCTCTGGACCCTGTGCAAAACTTGTATGTCTGTTAGGCTGAACATGCATGAAGAGGCAACAGGCAACAGGTGGCATAGCATGCTGTGGGACCCTGTGCAGTATTTGGAATTCTGCTGTAGACCTGAGCAATTTTGAGCAAGTAAATGATTNCGATCCTGGCCGCTTCCACCAGACGCTGATGTCTCACAGATTTCAGCCTCTGTTGAGCAGGGTGTACTGGCTGTGATCATCAACAAAAAGCAGCCAGATGAGCGCGAAGTCAGGAATGTCCCAATTTACTGAGATACTGATGACGCACAACACCCATTAGCTTTGTAGGTTGTATAGCTTCCTCCCCTTGCCTGTCTCCTCCCCGTATGATTGTNTTGAGCTACAGCATGGTGCCCACTACAAGAGTGCTGGAGCAGTGTATGAGTGTCACTTCACTTACCAGCTGCTAGCTTGTCTTGCAAGCCCTTGTATGCAGCCATGATTGAAGCCCTGGTGGCAGGCTTGCCGGGAGGCACCCGCCCGCTGAGGCACTTCACCGTTCGCCGCTTCTTCCGCATTGGACTGGTGGAGGATGGCGTGTTGTTGCTGCTTCCTGCTGAAGCACATTGCACGGGCTCAGGTAAACACGGCAAGCACACTTGTAGCAGACTTGGCTAGCTCTGACTTTGATCATGTCATGTGCCCACATGCTGTGTCCACATGGCGCAGTGCACGATGAGTCTGGGAAAAGGTGTATGAGCAGCATGCGTCAGAAGAGCATCTTGCACATTTCCCTCATCTCGGGTCAAAAGGTCACTGTTGCCAACACACTTTCACTGTTGAACAAGATGAGGCTGCACAGCAACTAGCAAAGAAGCATAGCATCAGACTGTGANTGTGGACCGCCGCACCATAGCCATGTAGTCGTGACGTTGGTTTTGGAATGTCAAGTGTTGATGCAGCCAGCACCGAACTATGTCACAATTGACACTGCTCTAGAAGCCAACATCTACAGCATTTCTAGCTACCATGAACAACACTACCAGAACAGTCCTGAACAATCTGTGACTCACATGGTACAGGTGCGCTTGGAGCGAGTGTGGGGTATCTTGCAGATGCCGGTGACAGCCAAGCTGGACTGGGTGATACGCTACACTGGCCAGGAGGCAGGCGGCCTGTTTGAGCCGGCACTGCAAGCCTGGGAGCAAGCTGCTGCAGCTGTCCTGGAGCGTGAAAGGTGCCACTGTGCTGACTGTAATGAATGTATCTTAACACTTGCATACAACCTGCACTGCCTAGCTAGTAATCTGAGCCAAGGTATGTAACATTGGCAAAGAAGACAGGTGCAGAGGCTGCTGAATTCACAGTGCCCCACTGCTGGACCCTGCCATGTTGAGTTGATGATGATAGCTGCTGAGTGTTGCAGGCTGCTTCTGCAGTTGTCTGAGATACAGCAGCAGCACTTGCAGCAATCTCTGTTGCCCTTGCCCAGTGGGCTGAACAGCGCATCTGAGCATGTGGGCAGGCTGGCCATATCCTTTGTGGTGGCAACAGCACAAGTGGAGGCTGCTGCCAAGCTGCTCCAAGTGAGGCCTCTATTCAGCTGCACTAGCAGCATTTTGCCAATGACCTGCTTACATTATAGCATCTGGGCACGTTATAGCTGCAGCATGAGGCCAGCACAGAAACATTGCCTGTCAGGGATTGAGATGTCGCTCTTATGCTACAGTCATCTTCCTGCTGCCAGAGCATCATGATTGTACTTGGCAATGCCACAGCAAAAGACACAGCACTGAGTGAAAGACCTGTGTGCTTTTTCATTGTCCCCCTCAGCGATGCAATGACTTTACTGACATTTCTACTTGCACTTTGCTTTGTAATCTGCATTGTGAGCACAGATGGCAACAAGCTTGCTGCAATGCAGGATGTATTTGATGAGACCCTGCTGTATCAAGGTGTAGCATATCCTGGACAACATGCCCTGACGCTATGCCAGCTGGAGCAGTTCGTTGCAAGGGTGTGCACTCTTAGTACGGGGTAGCAATCTATTCCGGACAACCAGGGTCAAAATCTTCTCAGCTTCTCAAACGTGTATTTAGTCAACCTCCTCAATGTTTGGGCCATCTCCATGTGAGCCGCCAGCAGCCCCGCCCATGTCTGGCATACCACCAGCACCAGGCATGCCACCCTCAGCACCTGTGAAGGCACATACAAATTGCAATTGACAGGCATGCTTTGGTCAGCAGACAGTCTGTACGGCGCTGTGGGATGCAGCCAGCACATAAGCNAAGTTGGCGGTTGTAGCGGCAGTGCTGTTTGCCTGTAAATGCAATGCGAAAGGGCAAGCCGAGCAGGACACTGGCCCTTATGACTCTCTACCTGACCTGAGCGCAGCTGCGCAGCAGATCAACGACACGTTGTACGCGGTCAGCAGTGCAAGCAGCCTTCGCGTTGACAGCAGTTTTGACTTGTGGGCTCCGACGAACGGCAGTCTCGACACCATAGACGATACGTCAAGCGCTCGTACAAATGAGGCAACCGCCTATAGCCTGAGCGCGGTTCGTGACTCCATTATATCCGCTCTTACGACAGCAGCGCCACCTGCCCGGCACAAGGACCTATGGCCTTTGAACCAAAGAGATATTTTCACTCTGGCCATTGCATCATTCTCAGTGTTCATAGCAGCAGGAGGTGGTATTGGAGGTGGCGGTGTCCTGGTGCCTCTGTACGCCAGTGTGCTAGGTAGAGTCACTCTGCAGACTGTTCCACAGGTGTACTGAGCGACAATTTGGCTTTATGCATATGCATCCACATGCATCTGCCATTGCTATGCATGCATGCACTGCTCTTTGGCATGTGCATGCAGCATTCCAGATGTGACAGTTGTTACTTCTGACACACAAGATCAAGCTGCTGCTGGGCATGTATAGTGACATGCTGCTCTTACCTGCTCTCTACTCTGAGACGCCACTATGACAGCATTCAGGCCATCTATGGCCAAGACCTTCTCATCTACTTGCTGCTGGAACTGTCCAACCACAGTATCCATCTCATGTTGTGCAGCCTGCAGAAAGGAGCTTTGCTGAAGGCTTATTGTAGAACTTGCTATGCATACATCCATATGATGCATGGAAAGGTACCACACACCATTCCAGCCCTTCACACAACATGGGACATTGGGTGTGCTGCAGATATGCTTGCCATAAGTTTGATGTGCTGAAGTAATGCCAATTCCAGCTGAAATACCTAGCTTCATCTGCATGTACATTGTGCCTGTGGACCCTAGTCATGTCATGCAGCAAAGCAAACGCACCAAGAAATGCCCATATGCTTTGCCTCCAGATTACAAACACTCCTTGTTTATGCACACACAGACAATTCCCAGTTGTGATGTGTGTGTGTTGCATGTCTCCTTCTGTTACAAGTCATAGCAGCATGTGTTGAGATTACCTGTGCAGCAGAGACGGCATTCTGCAAGTCACGCTGCAGAGCAGCACAGTGATCCTCCAGGGAAGAAACATCCTGGTCCCTTTGCTNTCAAGAGCCAGATTGTTGAGGTGAGCAGCCACACATTGCTACCTGGCACAATTTGCACTTATCTGAGCTTTGTCAGCTGTGGTGAACACCAAATGCCAGGTACATATGCTATGCTGCAACTGTGCGACAATTGGCTGTGGTGTTTGCGTTACCCCAAGGATCATGTGCAGTGAACACATACAAGAAGAAGAATTACAGGTTTCATTATATCATCTTGCATGATGATTACACCTGCTGGGTGTGTGCAGTCTCCAGAGAGGCTGCAAGCCCGGCTAGAAGAGCTGGCAGGGGGCGTAGAGAAGGAGCGGGGCCTGGTTGCTGACGCAGAAAGGCGTGCCAGGGATCTGCAAGCCCGCATGGACACCATCGCCAAGGTACAGTAGAGCCTCCCTGCGTGCAGTTGCTCAGACAGCATACATGATGTCCAGCAACCAGAGTCTAGAATACATGCCATGAGATGAAGTGCATCAACCCAGCACATCTTGCAATGCTACCTTGTATGAAGCTATACTGCCAGATGCCAGTGTCACCAGGACAGTGAGGCGTTTGCATGCGACTGCATGTGGCTCTGGCACAGGATCAACTCCTGCGGCGTTGTTGTGTGTTGATCTGCGTGAAGTTCTGGTGTTTTGCCAGCGCTTCCAGCCCTATGAACATGCAACGCACTGTTGTGCCCAGTCATCTAGCTGCATATATGTACCATCTGTTCTTTCACAGTCTGTTCCTACATCATTGCGTCTGCTACTCCTGCTGCACCCTGCTGCAGAAAGTGTACAGTTACACAGAACAAGAATGTTTTGTTCTTTGTGCTCACCTGATCAGCTGGTTTCTGCAGTGCTATGCACTGGACTGTTAGCAGCCATCGCATGCATGGCTGTTGATTCTGCTGACGCTGCCTTCGTAATTCCTGGCTCTGACACATATTACCAGTCAGCAGCAACCTGACCAGCAAGCTCGACATGTAAGCTGNATCTCTGGCCTTCCTGCTGGCAGGGCTGGCCCTCTCAGCAGCAGGCTTTGGCGGCATTGAAGTCCAGCCATCCGCCTTTGAGGACTCCCTCCTCATTGGACTGCTAGGTGAGCAGACTGCCATGCAGATGTTGCAAACCCACGCAGGCCCTGCTGCATTCGCTCATTGTTGGATGACGTACAAACAGTCAGCAATCATTCAGTCTGGCAATGAAGCAAGCCCCCAAAGCAAGCCCCGAAAAACCAGCTGGGTACCCCCATGCTCCTCGCACCGCAGATCCTGCATCACCAGCTCCAGGCAATGCCAGAGTCNGCTGGATACCCAGCTGCAGACAATGACATGCCGGGCAGGTCTCACAGCGAGGACATGACCCGCCATAGCTCAATTGGAGCATCTGCATACCCCAGTCGGGCGGGCTCTGGGGGCCTTGCAGCATCCCAGCAGGATACACTGGGGCTGGCCAGGGCCTCTTCCAAGTCATCCCTGGGCTCAAGTCTGCCCAACATGACGCCGCGCTCACCCATTGCACAGGTCAGAACCAACATGGGTCAAGGCGCCCCTGAGGGTGCTTTTACACAACAAAACCTTGCATGCCATTCTGTTCATGCATTATAGGCTAGCTTGCAAGTCATGGCAGCATCCGCAATCGACTGCAGGCATGTGAAAGCCTGTATCCCAGGCCACCTCAGATGCTGCAATGTTGGATGTGGCTTCATTGCTGCGCAGCAAATTGAGCTGCACTTTGCGCGAGATCTGCAGCGCTGCTAGCTTGCATATTGCATTCAGCAGGCTGTATGCTCGGATCTGCACAGCCCAGATGCTCACTTGTACCCACTGCTTCACAATCTTGCAGCTTGACTGTAGGATTATTGCTAGCAATGCTGAGCAGCCACATCTACCCATACTAGATTCCCTATTCTGCTGTAGCTCACTCCACATGCTGCAGCCATGGGAAGTACATAGCCAGTGCACGCCTGTCATTGACTTATTTGCAGTGTTGATATTATGTTGACCGCTACAATCTTATACATCACAGATCATTGCATGTGCAGGGAGGCCGCACTGGCAGCACAAGCCAGATCATGCAGCAATTCAAGCCTGAAGCAGCGATCCAAGCAGTTCATGATGCTCAGGGCACAGGCCGAAGCTTTGAGACCATAGTAGAGAATGCCTTGCAAAATGAAACAGATCTGGCTGGCAAAGCCTCTCATGCAGCTCCAGCCAGGGGTCCCAGCCTTCAGAACATGTTTGCCAAAGCTCCCTCGTTCAGACGGACAGCATCATTGGTCAAAAATCCTTCTTTCCAGCGCAACGTGTCCAAGTATGACTGCATGATGCCAGAAACACAACCACATCCAACACACTGATCCTACTATGCCAAGTCCGTGAATGGAAATAAACTGCTGCAATGCAGAGTGGGGCATTACTTGTCCCTTGTGGTGGCTGAAAACCCATTGGAGCAACATCGGGAGTATGTCCAGCAGCAGCAGGTGCATTGCCTGTGCTGATGAGTGCATATGCTAGCAGCAGAGTTAAGCTTTTGATGCTGTTGCAGCAGTGCCAATACTGCACTGACGTTGTTTGAATGCTACTGCAGGGGCAGATAGGCACACCACTGTCACCCATTCATGACAATGAAGATGACATGGAACTAGGTGAGTAATGGTACCACCAAGTTGGAACAGTTGCCAAGTGTCATCTTGCAGACGCACACCTACAGTACCACACACTACTGTCAGCAGCCAGCGCTGACAGTTTGCACAAGGCACAGGAACCTGAGAATGTTTTACAGTCAACAGCCTATGTTCAGGTGCCCAACAGTCAAAGCACAGCAGTCTAAATGCACAACGTTGTCTGGAAATCTCATGCATGAGCACAAACAACGACCAACATCTTGTTGGCCACACCAAGTCCTGACATGCAAGGGGCACGCATGATGCAGGTGTATACCAGGAGGACTATGAAGAAGAGGAGCACAGGCTTGCAGTAGCCGCCAGGTGGCAGGCTGCAGGTCAAAGCATCCTGTCCAGTGTGCGCATGGTGCGCAACGCCGAAGTCATGTCTGACAANATGTGTCTCCGCTTTGATGCTTTGTGCCAATTCAAATTGATATGCAGCAACAACCAGGCAGTCGTAATGGCGAGCTGAAAACATGCTTGTTGAGCACATGCTTGTTGGCCCATCAACATCGCGTCTATGATGTCTGTAGCAGTAGCTGCATGTCAGAATGATACTGCTTGCAATTTTGCTTGCACCAGCAAGTGACTTGGCATGTGGTTGTTGTCTTGTTGCAGGCACCTACCTTGTGATTGTAGACTCCTGATGGTAGACAACAGCTTGACCCCCCACGCTGCTGAGGAGTCCCCAATACTACGTGCTTGTTTGGAATAGACTGTGTGCACCTTGGCACAACTTGTTGGCGACACAAAAGCTTATATCACACGTGTTGCAACCTCACAGATCATTGCTTAGTTTGTGCACTGTCATAGTGGTAATAGTACATAGGTGCCACACAACGTCCCAGTCAGCACCTATATCAGTCAGAGCTAGATACATCCCAGCATGAATATGTAACTGACACAGCTTCAGTATACATGCAATCTCGAAAGTACACTCAAGAACAGTGTCATATGACAGCATCAAAGAACACGCAAACCCAGTTTAACATATATGCGTGAGGGGCTGCNTGCAGCTGTGGCCACAGCTGTCTGAGCTGCTATCAAGCTGGCAATGTCCTTAGCAGTTGGGTAGTCAAAGACCAGTGTGCTGGGAAGCTGGATGCTGAATCTGTTCTGCAATGCATTCCTCAGCTCCACACTGCTGAGTGAGTCCACACCAGCTGCCATGAGCGGTGTCGCTGAGTCCACTGCATGACCCAGCAGAGATACAATAGTTTCTTGCACTGCAATGGTGACTGTGGCGAGATGCTGCTCAGCATTGCGTCCGTGACTGCTGCTGGCTGTTACACTGCTCTGCACAAGCAGCCATGACTACACATAGCATGTCCCATTGCGGTCATCATTACCTGAGGAGCTAAGCCCTGATCTGCAGAGTACAGCATGGGAGGTGGGACAGAAGCTGCAGCAACTGGTAGCTGCCCCAAGGCCTGCTCCCCCACAGGACCCTGAGGGGGGTACCCCTGTACGGGGGCAGGCCACAAAGCAGAGGGGTCTGATTTAGCCCTGCTGAGCAGGTCAGGGTCAACCTTGCGGTCCTGACTTGAAATTCCTGGGGATGAAACGCCTGAATTTGAACTGTCCATGGTCCCAGCTTGATCACGGGGTACCGGCTTGGGTGAAGCTGAGTCAGTGCGAGGCCCAGTTGGAGCAGTCTCGGGGACTGGCGGCGGTAAGCTGGTATGCGGAACAGATTGCAGAGGCACAGCCTGCTGTGTATGCTGTGCAGGCTGCTCAGCAGGCATGCTGTCATGCAATGATGCAGATGAAGTCACAGNGCCCTTGACGTGTACTGCACATGCAGAAGACTTGTTCACTAGTGCTGCTTGAAGCAGTGCTTTGGATACAAGCACATGGCCTGCCGTCGAGACTGCTGTCACGTTCTCGCTCATTGCGGCACCTCAACTTCCATGTGACAGTCACTGCAGGATCAGCAAACGCATGCTGTACTCAGCATGTAACATGGCAATTGCTTCTGTTGTCTATGCAAGAAGATGTCAGGTGAGTTTGCTTCCAGAAAAATAAGCGTACTTTCTGCTCAATTTTATCAGAGCCCAGCTCTGTCCAGCCATGTTGCTTGAAAAAGGTCCTGCCTCGCTGGTTGCCTCCAACGGCAGCAATCTGCAACCACAGGTTCTTGCAAGCTCAATAAAGCCTGCCGGGACATCAACAGCATGAGCAGAGACATTTGTCATGAGAGATTGCTGAGCAGTGTAGTACCTTGAGCTGGTCTTCTGTCCATGAGTCCAGGGTTGTAGACCTGTGTGCAATGACTGCTGCTGAACATGGCAAGCTAGGAATGCATAGTACCTGCCAAGTCTTAACCAGCTGTAATGTGTGACCGTAAGACACGCATGCACAGGTAGTATGGAGCTCAGTCGCGGGGTTTGCGCTTACCTGACGAAACTCAAGTGTACACCCAAGCTTCTGTGCACCCCAGCACATGCCAAGCAAATGAACACTCCGTATGGCACGGATGACCAGGTAGGATTCTTTGCAGGACAGTCAAAGCAGACCTGCAATTTGCTATAAATTCAGGACAGCTGGCATAGGGGTCACTTGCACCAACTCAGGTAGGAACACAAGATGCACGTGCAGACTGCGCAGACACACTGGAGCGTGTTTGTGATTGCTACAATGACTATAAGGCCGGAATGTGCCGGGACACCACGCTGCCTGCTGATTACTCCGAGACTGCAGTACGCACCGCGTCGTGCACAAAAACTACACCAGGTCTGATTGGACGCACCTTGTTTTCGGGCCTAGATCTAAGCTTCCTGAACAGCACGTCCCTCTCAAGGGTCTCGCTCATAGTGTTGCGCCACCTGGCAACCGGAAGCCTTGACGATATCCTGGATTTTGCTGCTTGGCAGGGTGTATTGAAACAGCGCCCACAAGTTGGGGCAAGTGTACGCTCCTGGCTCTGGAGCAAGTCACGCACCTCAGCGCTGTGTGACGTTGCGGCAACGGGCAGCAACTCTGTTCCCTTCAATCAGCCCCTGGATTATGGAAGTCCGAATTCGCCAAATTGCTACTAATGGTAACTATTAATGGGTTTGTTTCGTTCAATTTCGGTGCTTTCGTCCGCCATTGAAGCACTTGAACGGCTGAAGGTCAGATGCATCAAGCCAACCTCGGAAAGGCATCAATCGGGAACCAAGCACACCGAGGCAGCTGGCAACACGTTGCTCTGCATACCATAGCTACGTCAGCTGTTCGTTGAAACCCAGGCCTAGTTGGTTGACCGGACTCGAAAGTGATCGACGATGTCGGGGCTCCTGCTACACGGCAAGATGCCGGTTGACCTGCACAGGACGACATGTCGTGGAAGCGCGCGCAAGTGTCACGTGCACCGCGTTGTTAACGACGCCTCCCGAGGGTCGCAAGACGGTGGTTTCGCTATGTAGGCATTGCAGCTTTAGCATTGTCGTGCATTTCGCAACGCCATCGTTGTGATAAGCGCGGAACCCCACCATGTCGTATATGGCTATGCACGTGAACCGCTAATGTCAAAGACCAAAGACAGTTGACACAAGCTGGAACCTAATCACCCTTTTCTGCATACACTGCAGGGGCAAGACTCCGAAGAAGAGCGCCATGCAGTCCGAAGGGCAAAGGCCTGTGGCGGCAGATGCTCTAGCTGGATACAGCAAAGGCGTAACGTCAACAAGCAAAGACTTTGGGTATCAGCCAGGCAGTCGGACAGCCGTTGAGGAGTAAGTGACCCATCTCATTTGCAGCCTTTAGAGGCTTGACAACTTTTCAGCATGCACTGAATCTTCTCTTGGCACATGCATTGAAGGTCCCCTGCTGCAGGCCAGACATTTCGAAAGCTGCCACACCCTTCAGAAAAACCAAGATTGTCTGCACAATAGGTCCCACATCCTGCACACGTGAGAACCTTTTCAGATTGGCAGACCAGGGCATGAATGTGGCAAGGTGAGACTCCAAAAGGTCATGCACATATGCTCAGCCTCTGGTCTTTTCCAGCTGCAGCGTGTTCCTCAAGCTGCACCGNAGTCAGGCAGGGCAACAGGAAGGCCAGCAAGCTGTGGTTCAGAAACCTGCTTTTCAAGGAATAGCTGCAAGCGCAACGCTTGTACAGCCACTGAGTCACTCAGCATCATTAGCTGCTGTTGCTGCTGCAGCATCTTCGCCTTCAGCAAATGCTGCGACGCGTATCGACTTCCCTGTGCCATAAGGAAGCAGTGCTGTGCCACGGACTGCTTGGTCACCGCGCTTGGGATTGGTGCCTAGGTTTATTGCAATCTCGATGGTCTCATCAAACTTTGCTTTGGCGTTACTCTGCAATGACAGCAATGATGTTTTACATCAAATGTGTCAAGCGTTTGTAGCCAGTTCAGTCACAGCCAGGCACCTTGACTTCGTCAATTGCTTGCTGAGCTGCGATTGGCTCAATTAGTTTGGCAGAAGCTGAGTCTTTGCCTGATGCATCACCAGGAGCTGTTGCATACGGATGCTGGTTAACAAAGGCAACACATTCTGTAACAAAGCCTGGAACGTGACACAATGTAATAGCCCCGCAGTGTATAGATGCCTGATGCTGTAGTGTATTGCTTTGTTGTGCCTTGACCTCAACGTGGCAAGCAAGCGGCTGGCCCTGGCTGTCTATCAGCGGAGCATACTCAATGTCCTGTGCTGCATGAATGTTAAAGACAGTGTGTCTGAGCTGAGCACACCGAGGCTGATCAGCCTCAGCTCTGTCAGACACCTGGCAGCTGGTGATCTTTTGCAGGGAAATGCTCCGTACCCAAAGCTGCAAGGACTGCAAGGTATCAGCTTTGACTGACACCTCACATTGCACATGTTGCCACCGCAGCTCAGCGAAAGGAGCGCTGCCATTGGTGCACTGGGTAGCTGCATCTCCAGAGTGATCACAATCATCAGACCCACCACCTGTCACTGGGCTGTCATGGTTTCCAGATGCACAAGCTGAGGGAGCTGAAGTCTCACCGGACCACCAGCATGGGCTGCCCTCCAATAGTCATTCTCCTGCTGCAGCTGATGTGTGGCGCTTTCAGCATGTTGCAGCTGCTTGTAGATCTGCACGCATACAACAGCATACTCATGGGGTTAAACACTGGGCCAGGTGCCTNACATCTGTTGACATGCAGACATTCACATGGTGACAGCAAAGTTTAGCGATCTGGTCACTTGGGCAGCTTTCCCTCGCATGGCATCTGCATAATAGCCTTTTCGCATTGGGTCAATATCAGATAGTGTGTGATAGATCTGCTGAGCTTCAAGCTGTGCATCTGCGCTGTCTGGTCCTCCTAATTGGTGCTGCAACTCGTGGAGCCTAGCAAGGGTGAGCAAGGGCCACTTCTGGCCCATCTTGCCCTGCCCTTCAGTGCTGATTTGCTGCTCTAGCTCCAACACCTCCTGGCAGGTCTCCACCTGAGACTGTATGACAGCTTCCAGAGCCTGCGTCACCAGCTCACACAGCTGGACCGTCACCAAGACATGCATTACAAGTGCAAGCGCATTACCCCAAATGCAGGCCCTGTCTTTGGCAAGCATGCTGTACTTGCAGTCAGGATCAAGGCAGACTGTGCAGTAGCTGAATGTTGTCAGCAACTGCACAGCATCTGCACACATGACGCAGATATGCAGATTGGATGGTCGCCAGCTTCAGGTGCAGCACCATGTACAAAGCTGACCTGTCTAGCGGAGGGCTCTTGATCTGTGCCCTTGGCCTTCTCCCAGCGCGCCAGGGAGTTGCCAATCAGCCAGCGCAGGTAGAGCCAGCTGCTTTGGTCATGAGGCTCAGTGTAGAAGGCATTCTTCACCAGATCATACTCCTGCTGCAGAACATGATCTGGCAAGGGCTCTGCAGCTTCTGCATGCACATGTTCAGCAGCTCTCCTGCAGTTTTGACAGCTCATTTGCAATAGGTGATACATTAGACACATGTGCACCTGGATGTCCTGGAGGCTGGTGAACCTGGTTATGAATGCTCAGATGCATGACCTACATGCCATGCACACCAATGACTACTCATCAGATCGTACATGTGGCAAGCTCGCCACCTTCTTGNGATCACTACAGGTTTGGCTATGCAGTATGACTTGACTAAGTGAGGCTGCAGTGTATGGAATGTAGCCCTGTAGGCCACTTGACTTGTACAATGCCCAGGGAGCTTGTTGTTGCTGTTTTGGCTCTCTAGTTGCACAGTTGCATTGATAGGGCAATGTCAATCAGAGAGTGCTGACATACCAAGTTCGTGCATGTACTGGATACGTTGACTACAGGGGATGGGTTTTGCAGCAAGTCAGTGTATTCTGTTGCTGCTAGGCACTGGAGCCACCTATCAGTACAGGCTGCCAAGCAAGAAGGGCTATGCCAGAATCAGGATGCCCTTCAATGCCTTTCGGCCCACCCAGTCTGGGGAGCCCCCTCTTCACACATGCATACACAACCTAACCCACATAGCCATCAAGTTTGAGCCAGGAAGCAGATCCGCCCCCCTGACGCCGCAGCAGATCATGTTTGGGGATGACATGAGCAGCAAGCGGTTTGACATTGAGCTATCCTATATCAGGGTAAGGACATGCATCTTTGCCGAGCCATATATTGGACATGCACGTTCGTAACGCCACGGTGTCACCAGCGGCACCCCTGAACCTAGCTGATGGCCACATCACCCATGTCTAGTTTTTGGTGCTGGCCAAAGTATTGCAGGTTGTGTGTCCAAGGACCTCACACAAAGCAGATACTGTGAGCTGCAAGTGCTTCATGTGATACCTGCTGCTGCCGTTGTGCCTTCACTTGCCGGCTTTGGCTGAGACAGTCAGCTGCCAAACATGACCTATGATGTCCATGGCACTGATCGTAAGGCTTNTCCAGAGCACCCACAATCTTGTTGCTGCCTGAGATGCCAAGGTAGCGCTTGCGTAGGAGATCTTGCGCTGTTGTGCTAGCACCAAGCTCTGAGCCTGGGCTGTTGGCAATAAGATAACCATCCCATGAATTTGACTGCACCAAAATTATTGGCATTTTTTGCCAGCAAGAAGGTGTGTCAAATGGGACCAGTCGCTGACGTGTGCACGCCCTGGCATGTTTCAAGGGTGAAGAGATGCTCATGCATGACTCTGACCTAAATCACTGAAGCATGTTGCAACATACAGCCTCAAAGACAGTCTGAACAAACGTTACATGACATGCAGTTCATGCAGTAAGTGTTCAAGTTCAAGTAATGCAATGGCAGTGTGTTTGCTGCGAGAACTGTGCATGCTCAAACTTGGGCGAGGCCCGATGCTATGCTGACAGGGACAGCGTGAGATGCTACATAAGGCACTCATGCCAGCCTAAACACTGAGCGAACACTGACCCTCAAAATAGCCTCAACTCTCTCTTCCACCTACTGGTACATGCTGTCATTTGAGCGCTGAGTAATTCATGCAGAAGAAGAAGAACGTTACAGGTTTACACTGAAACAGGTACAGTGCATCAGGACCATGACTAACAATGTTGATTGTGGATATGCATGCCTGAGATGTGGTGAAGACTAGAACGGACATACTTTTAGAGCAGTTGCAACAACTTCAACAACTTGCTGCTGGCTGACGGCCTTGCTGNGTTGGTGCATTTGGAGGACCCAAGCTTGACATGACTGACTACCCTACCGCACCCGAGGCAGTAGGCGACTTGCCCTGGGAGGCACAAGACGTAGATGAAGCTGAGGTGGTCATGGGTGCTGAGGTGCCAAACTCAAGCCTCTAGCTAGATGCAGCCATGCAAAAACAGGAATGCAATCACAGCTGAGGAGCAGAGCGTGCACATGCATCCCATGAGTCACTTGATTGCCATTGTGGTCAGTAAAGTAGGTTTATACATGAATGCATTCCCAACATGACAGGCCAGACATGCTGGCATACAAATAGTGTCAAGCATGTATTTTGTCTGACAACCAGATGCTGCTTCGCTTCGAAATTCAACAGGGCACCACTGTTGCGCTCTTACAGTCAGCACAATTTACACTGCTCTAGATATGTATATACTGTTCGTAACCTCANCCCCCACATCATGACATGCACCCCTGCAGCATTCACGACAACGATATTCAACTAAATCTGAAAGCTCTGTGCACGGCTGCTGAAGTTAGTCAAAGGGTTTTGAAACAGATGTGCTGTGCTGTGCTGACTTGCTGTGCTGTGCTGTCCCTGTGCTGTGCTGACCTGTGCTGCTTGCAGGTCAAGGACACACTAGGGGCAATAGCAGCAAGATTCAAAGTGCTTCATATAGAAGGAGGTGGCCTGTTTCTGTCCCGCATAAAAAGCGCCCATGCAAAGCCCCTGGCTTTGAAGTCTGTTGTGCGATATTCACCAAACTGGGTGAAAAACCAGAATCGCATGGCTTCAACATCAAACCAGGAGACCTACAAGACAGACATCGACGGCCGCCTTGTGTTTGACATTCTGCGGCAGGTAACATGCTGGATTTTGTGTGTTATCTGAAGTTGGGATACCCTGCGCAAGTGCACCCTGAGCACAGCGAGTTACTTGCATATAAAGCAGGACTATCTACGTTGCTAGCATTACAGGTGACCCATGTACCAACTGATCCNTGAGATCTGGAGTACCATCCTGCTGCAAGTTTTGAACAAATATAAGCGGTGGCATGCATGGGGCTCGGATGAAATTATCAGGCTGAGCGTAATCTGCACAAGCTTGCACAGCATCCTTCAGNTTCTGATGCAGTATGACAGCCTGATTGGTCGAGGCTGTTTGATGGACGTACAGCCAAGTAGTGACAGAAAATCCATCAAGATTGTGACAATGTCAGTGTATGGTGACACTCACCTGCCGCTCTATCTGGCCAACATTTTGCAGTTGGCTCCTGACTTTCCTGTCCTCAATCTCAGCGTACTCCACCTCCACCAACCTGCCATAATCATAAAAGCTCTTCTCAGCGTTTGATGTGTTGGATTGACTTCAGATTCCTGGTCTTCGTTTCAGGTTTGATTGTCGTGTATCAACGGCTGTCTTGCACCAGCAGTATCCCGCTGTGATGTTTGCTAAGCAGGCCCATACAGTGCATACCAGGCCCTAAGTACAGTCAGCATTGGCTGGGAACTGGTTGAGCGTATGGGCAAAGTCTGCCATGACAGAGCTGCACATTTGCCACTGCAAAACGATGAGCCAACTGATCCTGCAGCTATCCTAACAGCAGGCAAGCAAATCTGAGTATTGAAACACCAGTGTGCAGCAGCTGATGCATAGCCAGTTGACATCAACAGCACACGCCAAGTAGAGATGCCATTTCCGGGCAGCCCATCAAGCTTGCAGCTGCTTTGCACCTTTTGCATGCATACATGCTGGGAAGGTAAGGCTTTTTGCTTTTATAGTCTAGGGAAGGATGCTGACACATGAGCAAGCCTTGACTACATGGTGTNAGACACGCTAAACATAATGCAACACAGCAGTCTGATTGTTTGCAGCAATGGGCATTTCACGTGAGTGTTGAGCACAGCTTGACCAGTGCACTCAAGGCATGCACATTAAGCATGCTAGCTGGGTAGCACCGTAGCCTGCACAACTGTCATCCATCGTAAATGACAGCACCGCGCTTCTTAGCTTTGACATGGCTCCAAGTCTCATTCCAGTCTGTGCAAGCAACATCGATGCTTGCAATGTGATCTCGAACTTGTGTTATGCTGCAATAGAACTTCCTGGTTGTAGCTGCACTTGGATAGCGGTGGACCATGCCTTTTACACCATCAATCCAGGTTGATACCTCTACGCACAGCACCGCCTGCTTGTCTGCAGAGGTTTTGTCCAGTATAAGAAATCCAGGGCAGCCAATGGATGCTGCTGTTGCATATTGCCTCGTTTTGGCCAGCAGGTCATGGAAACACAATGCCGTTTCTTCTATAATGAATTGAGATTCTGCCTCACCCCAGCCAGAGTTGCAAAATAGTGTTTTCAGTTCAGTCAAGGATTGCTCTGGAATGCCCTCAGGGATGATGTACAAGAACGTCTTGCCAGAAACAAGCATGGCTTCACTAAAGCAAACTTTTATGCAGCAATGCACCCAGGTCGATAGTGAGCAGTTGTAGTTGTCNTGCAGACCCCACCCTGGGCTTTGGCGCTGCTCTAGGTGCATTTGCTTTACCTCCTGATGCACAAACACAAGAAGTGGGCAACATGCTATTAAGCCAGCAGACTGTTCTTGACAATGTATCATTTGAGCAGAGGTTGTGCTGACGCCACGTGACAGATGGGGAATGCAAGGTGCACACGTCATCATCAGTGTATGGGTGAACATTATACTGCTTACCTTGTGTAGGTGTGGCGCTGACAGATGTCGACGCAGGAGCAGTCTCGCTTGAGCTGTCGTCCAGGGCTGCAAGGTTGCTGGCAGAGCCATTCTGAGATGATGGTCTGCTGCCATTGCCGTTACCGTTGACAGCCACAGCTTCCATGTCAGCTTCCTTGATGGCTGCTGTGACAGCTGCCGGCTCTGCTGCTTTGCCCTTCAAGCCTGCTAGGTAGGCTGCAGTGTCAAATTTGGCAACATCCTTCTCTAGCTGCTGCTTGTACATCTGAGCTNGCAAATGCAATGTTGGTGGTTGGTACGGTTCTTCATCGTAACGTGAGCGTCCCAGCTTCAACCTGCTCGACCCCAAACGATCTGTGATGCAGAGCGTGCGGGATCCCTCGCAGCCTGACATTTGGTGAGTTTGGCGGCTACTCCAGCTTCGACATGAATCCTGCTTCTGCCTCTGTTCTCTTCAATGGTATACGTGCATTGAGGCAGCGTGACCGTGAGGTCTGACGTGTGGGTGTACTCCAGGCTCAGCATCAAAGCGTGCAAGACAGTCTCGCGCTAGGCTAGTTGCCAAGGCAGCAGCCAAGCAGCAAGATGCAGCTCGCAAGACTCCAATGGACTACTTGCATGATGCTGCTCAGGCAAGCAGCTGACTGTGCATGTGTGCTCTATAAACTTCAAGCTGTCTGTGCTTCACTCTGGCCTAGTCATGTAGCTCGTAGCTTCGATGGGTGTAGCTNCTGATAAACAGGAAGGGCTGGAGCAGCATGCCTAGCACTAGCAGTCCGAGCGGGCTGCAGCCTACTGGCATGTTGCTGATGTGATACGTGTCCCAAGTCAGTGAACGCAGGACACGACTGGCCCGAAGACAGGTCGCCTAGCAAGTCGGAATCTGCTGAGCTGTTAGAGCTCATGCGACCTGTGACAACAGCGTAGTCGAAATTTGCCTCAGGAATGGACACATACCACTTTTGGCCCGTACCTAAACAGGCTGAAGCTCAGCAAGGTGAAGAAACAGCATCGTGCGTAGTAGTCTTCGTAAGCCGCAGCTTTGCTGGCAAGATCATGCTTGAGCATCAGTAGTATCAATTACTGTTTACAGGGACTCGGTGCGCTGTTACGCGAAGTAGTGCTGATCGTAAGCACTCATACGAGGACTTCGTAACAGGAGTCGGGAACTCTGCTAAGTTCGCGTGGCGTTCTTCTTCCATTGGCATGAGTAACAGTCTGTGCCAGATGCTGCAAACATGCATGCGTGCTCAAGCCCCCACTTTGTGAAACGTAATCATTCCTGCTTAATTGACCTGTTATGTGTCTGTATGATTTCATATAACTGCTGGCGTTTGGAGACTTCGATCTTGTTCCTGTTTTGGTCAAAGCTGTTGCCAGAAATCATGTTGTGTGGTTCGAGGGCTGACCATGCACATAGTCAAGTGCACACNCAGCACAGAGCGCCCCTGCATCAACAGCACCTGTCATGATCAGGTCTTGTCCTTGAAGCAGAGTGCAAACAGCAGCACTTTACTGCTGTTGCAGGAACTGTGAGTAGCAAGGCTAAGATAGGTGACAAGTCCTGTGTACCAGACTGCTATCTTAGACCAGACGTGTGCCATGTGCTGCGCATGAATACATTCTGCTTCCTGATTGTGATGAGCACTTGCATCTGGGCGTTTGAACACAGCAGCACGTGCCAAACGACTGGTAGTGCACTGCAGACACATGTGTGCAAGACAGCTGTTGTGAACCTAGCAAGAGGCAGATCATCATGCAAATGATGCACATGCTTCCTGATGGCGCACCTGCAGTGCAGAGGATCCCAGTCTTCTTCTTCGTGCCTCCATGCTTGGTCTGATGTTCATGGCACGCTGAGCGTCAGAAGACGTCCCTTTGGACTGCACAGGATTGAGCCCAGCACCCCTGCTGCCGCTGTGGTCTACCACAGCTTGCAAGGTGCTGCTGCCCATATCATAGTCCACAGGTGCCTCTTCAGGCAATGCCACAAGAGAGGATCTGCCGCTTGAGGGCCGCACAGCCTGAGGTGCTGCAGTGTAGGGCGTCAGCAGATTGTGTTGTATGTTGGCATAGCTGAGACCGGCATGTCCTGATTGACTGTCCCGATGCCTTTGGGGCTTGCCATCCAGGTGAGCTCCATAGCTGGCATCCTCATGGTGACGTGAGCCAGACTGAGGCGCTTCACTGAGCTGATGATCGCTGGATTGTTTGCTGTTATGCGGCGTGGGTTTAGGGCATAACACAGCTCGTGCAATTGCAGCTCTAGCCTGTGCAGAGGTGCGGTCTTGGGACTGGGCAGACAAGTCTGAGTCATCAGATGCAGCAGGACGCAGCGCACACGGATCCTGTTGCGTTCGTCTGTGCTGTGGAGCATCTGGAGCACTTCTTCTCCTTGCAGCTTCGTTGTTGAGAGTGCCAATGACACGCTTGTGCACCAGCTCATGGTCAGCATCTGGTTCAGAAAATGATGTGCGGTCCTGCGGGAACTTGGCATGGTATCGTTTGCTCCTGTGGGCTCNATCTGCTCAGAAGGCAGGCCAGGTCTACAGTCGCTTGGAGGGCATACTTGCGCCAGCTTTTCACAACGCGTTGTCGTTTTCTTCTGTCGGTGCCGCAGAGGCATGGATGTACCAGCAGTACTCAACCTGTTTGATGTACACTCAGAGTCAAGCTTGGCATGTACATGACTTGCTGTCACAGCTGGCAAACAGGTTCACATCTTCACAACTTCACATTTGTCAGTGAGATCTACATGCATTTCCAGCACTGCCAAGATGCTCATGCCGGCAAGCGTGTAACGGCTGGCAAGTGAAGCTATGACAGTCACAGCTGGAGATTGGCTGCTGTAGCTGTTCTTGTAGTGTTCTGTACCACACAAAGACATGAGTACGCATGTTCAGAGCACTATGCATCAGCATGTCGTGCAACGAGTACTGGTCATGCTCAACATGAGCATACCATCTATGTGAGCTGTGGGACATACTAGTAGTGAGCAGGCAACACATGTGTGTTCCGCGTTGTCCTGAATGGCTTGCAAGATGCAGTCAACAAGCACTGAAGGTGACGTAGTATTGCAATCAGCCTGACATTAGTGCGACAGAAAGTCTGCAGATACCTTGAGGCTAACAGCATTGTCCTGCATGGNCTTCCTGCTTAGACTCTGCACGCCATGTGCAAAGGCAATTTGAGCATGGTCCAACGGAAACATCACAGTGGTTCACAGGTTTTGCTGACAACAGTAGACGCAGGCCATGGTAATTGCAACAGTCACGCAGTTTCAGTCAAGACCAGGGCAGCTGTGTAGTCTCCCAGGGTGTGTGTTTGGCAAACAGTTACAGTGATTGTATTACTGCTCATATGCACTGGGACTGGCCACTGGCTAAAACATGAAGTGCTGTGACAAAATATACCTTCAGCATTGTCAGTGACGGAAGCCAATCCTTCTTTGAGCTTTTGCGTGATGCCCTTCTTTTCCTGCTCAGTCTCAGCAACATCCTCTGCACCCTCCGTCTTGGTGGCTGCTTTGTAGATGGTCATGAACTCTGTGTTCCCGTTTTTAAGCATCTCTCCAGCAATTGACGCACCAGCATCTGCTCGTTCTTGAGCCAATAGTTCCTTTGTGACTACTGTAGTTTGGGAAGCATAACCTTGAGCTATCATCTGGGAGGAAACCTGCATCAACAGCAAAGCAAATTGTATCANAGACAATGTATTGCAGGCAAGTCCAGCAGCCCGTTTGTTGCGTTGCCTGTTGTACTCACGATGGCACCCTCACCACACAAGTCATGATCATTCTTCAAAGAGTATGTGCTNTCTGCTGTCAACTTCGAGTTTGTGCAACATGGTGTCTGTCTGGGTCAGGAGCTGTGTATAAACAGGAGCTGACTGTCGGTGTTGCCCCAGTGATGGTGTGAGTACATGTCGTTGTAGACTTTGTACAGCTGCCACTGTGCAGAGAAGTCACCCACATATGTATGCTAGAGTGCAGGCTTATACACGCCCAACAAAAATTGAGACTCATTGTAGGACGAATGTATGGTCACATTGACGTGTTGCTGTGAGTAACCTTTTGTGTATCACTCAGACCTCTGACAACATTCTGCAAGCCGAGCAGCTTTCTCTAACGTGCTTGATGTCCTGGCTTTGGAGCCACCTGCACAGCATTCATCATCCCGTTATGCTGTCTGACTGGCTTGGGTTACAGAGCAAAGGCTTGCTGGTTGTGAAATGCCGATGGGTCTCACTACAGCTGTTGAAAAGGCCTTCTGATGTAGGCGTCTGATACTTACAGGCGTACACTGCATCACAATTGCTCGGCAAATCACTGATAAGATCAAGTCGAGTGCCTGAAACACAGCAGAGCAATGCAAGAGCGCCATAACCCAGTATTCAGCCACTGCAGCATTGAAGCTGTTGTGGGCTTGTGCCCTGGTGGTCCAAGGTCTTCTGCCACCCTTGC
Organism: Trebouxia gelatinosa; assembly: GCA_000818905.1. NCBI lineage: Eukaryota > Viridiplantae > Chlorophyta > Trebouxiophyceae > Trebouxiales > Trebouxiaceae > Trebouxia > Trebouxia gelatinosa. The sequence continues at coordinate 465,800 of KN805272.1, read as the reverse complement.
AAGTGCATCAGGAATGCAAATGCCAGCAAAGGAAAGGACCAGTCACTGCTTCAACNCTGCTTGTCACACAGTCTGTCTGGATGGTCCAATACCCAAGTGCTGTGCAAGGAGTACAAAATCACCTTGCCTGTGAGCCACGCACAGCATGTACCTGCCACAATGAGGCTTCTGATCATGACGCGGAGGCGGGCTCCCAGCTTGTCAATACGCTGCAGTGCTGCTTCAAAGCTGGGGTGCAGGTATGCAAACAGCATGCCATGGATCCAGACATATCGGTCCAGAGACGACCGGAAGTACCACTCTGCATGACAAATGCCACTTTGAATTCAAATGCCTTGCGGTTGGTGAGTCATTTGGAGCCATTTTAGTCATTTTGAGCATGGCAGCGGATGACCTGGACAGATTGCCAGGTAGGTGCTTGCTTGCTGTCACGCTACAGGAGACTGACTGATACACTTCTTGTGTTTTGTGAATATATGACTACTGATGGGCTTTGCAGGGATTGTACTGCTGATGGCCTGAGCAGACAATGTAGGTGAGGAGATTGCAGGGCAGATCATAGGCCTGGTGGGCGAAGTGATACCNTTCTATGCCTTGCAATGCTGCTAAAATCAGCACACTAAATGGAAACAGGGAGTGCACAACCGTTTGCCACTGAGGTCATGACGTGACCTGAGTAGGATAAGGTGCACACTGAAGTGCACTTGACTACGCATGCAACAGCGCCTCGAATTGCCAGATGCACTCAAGGCTCACTGCAACATATGCAATGTGGTTTGCCTTTGCAGTTGACTTGTGAACCTACTCACTCACCAGGAGCTGTTGATGCACTTGCAGGTGGTGTTTCATTCACTTAATCTATGAGATCAAAGTGCTCCTCTGTGCGAGGTTGAAANAAGCTTCAACTAATGAAGCTTGTCTGCTGCTGATGAAGCTCCAGTTGGATATGCTCTAAACTGTCACCCTTGTACATCCACTACAAAGGATTGTATGAGTCAACACGGCAAGTGTGATGGGGATATGGGCGTCATTGCGAGCACAGCAGAAGCAAAAGGCATTGCTGCTAGCTTGTCAAAATCAACCCTCAAACCTAAACCCCTGCAACCGCACAGTGAGACCTGCATGTGTAGGGTTTGCCCCCCGTTCAAAACCCTAAATGGTGTATTACATGCTGACATCAGTGTGGGCAGATGACTGGTGACTGTGACTGGATGGCACAGCTAGTGAGTGCAGCTGAAACTGACACACCTTCAAAACAGCTGAGAAAAGCGGTGTTCATTCTCCATTGTTTTGACAGTGTGTCTGTCTTAGCAGCGTCCATTAGCATTGCCATGCAGATCAGCGTCACCAAGGCTAAAGACCCACTGATATTGACTGTATGCCTGTCTGTGACGTCGTCACTCCTGGACTGTTACCTTGAACTGCGCTGCACTTGATACGTTGGTGGACTTGCAGCTTGGTTACATACACTTGTGCCAGTACACAATGTTGCTTGAGCTGATATACACAGCCTGTCTGTACACATGTGTGAGTCCTTGGCTGGTTCATCCTCCAGTCCTCACTGGACAGCACGACAAGCTGGTCAGCATTGCACTTAGGAGCAAGTCTGGTATCTGTCACATAGACTGATGAGCGTGTCACTCCAAACTGCCCAATGCAAAACATNCAGTAAAGTTTGCATAATCAAGTACAGCCTTATGACTAACCACGAAGCTGTTTCCCAATATGAGATCAAACTTATCACAGGGGTCTGTCACATAGCAAGAGACAGTAGTAACAAGAGTCTGCAGCTTATAGCGAAGCCTAACTTTACGCAGTATGTGAGCTGAAGAGTCATCAGCTAGCCGCAGAGTTGCAGAAGAAGAGCCATAGTTGATTGCTAGGCGTTTGAGGCCTTGGACTGACAAAGTTGGTTGAAGCACCAGAGTCCAGCAAGATGGGAGCATCTAGTCGGATGTGTCCATCAGGTCCACTACAGCTGAAGGATCCTTCAAACAGCATAGCAAGACGCTCGTCAGATTCAAAGTCAGAATCATCAGAAGCAGATGCAACAATGGCATTGTGCAGCCTGTGCATGGACTGTCCACGATTGAGAGCCTGATCAGCGCCAGTAGGCACGTCAGTAAAGACTTAGACAGGCCAATGAAGGCTGGAAGAAGAGGCTAGAGAGCCAGAGCGCGTAGACTGGTCGAAGAGAGCAGCGCCCTTAGTGAAGCGCTGTGGGCAAGTCATGCCTGAAAGCAGGGGCTTCAACACTGGCATTAAACAGCCAGGCACAAGANAACAGTCGGCTGGTTACACCGTACGAACTGACTGCAAGGTACTTGTTTCACGTTCAATACTTACGCGGGATTTGAAGCGGGCCGAACTGCAGATCTGATTTATCTGGTCCTGACGGTCGATGCGCGATTCAGCGCAAGTGAACGTACGGTTGTGTTGTTTAGAGATCGTGTCGCGGCCTCGGTGGCTGCTCACCACAATAAAGCGGACCAGGTGGTGCGCGTCTGACGCAGTGTTGTNTCTTCACCTTGCAGCCCTGCCTCTGTCTCATGTTCATATATGCTTTGCACCTGTTGTGTACGACACACCACACCTGCTGCTGGTCACCTTTGATACTGTGCATGGCGCGCCTGCCCTGAGGTTGTGTTGAGCAAGAGGCACTACTCATGCCCATTCAAGACTGTCTTGCCCAGCTGTGAAGCTTGTTTGCCCAGTCAGCTTGCCTGTGTTGGATCACACCTCTACATCGGCACTGCACTCAAAANTACCAAGCTGAGGCAGTCCAGGGCTGAGCCATGAACAGGCATACGTGAATTTTCGTCGCATTCTCACCGATTGCGATGAGGCATGCCTCAAAGCGCTCACGTGATTGGTGTTCAGTACCTGCATCAGGTTTCAAGGTTTTAGATGCTCGTGATGGGTATACGGGTAAACGGGTACGAAAGTCAGCGTCACACAGGTGATGAATGCAGACCTGTACAGCTGGCAACGCTGTAAAGCTTCGCGTGACTTCAGCTTATTGCAGTAGGCGCTCAACCGCTGTAGAGGTTCCGCGGAGTTGTTGACTCTCGCTGTTGTTGTTTGCCGGTCGGCCACAGTGACCGCGCGTCATCGGCTCTTACGGCTCACATGGCCGTCGCGGACAACCATTGTTGCCAGACTCGTCACGGCCTGTGCAGGACTGTCGTCTCCCAGGTCGTCTCCTGCACATTGACGCTTCTTTGAAGGAGAAGAAGNGCATTTGGAAAACTACATGGTGTTCTGGCCTCCAAGCCTCTGGCTTTGCCTGGCAAGAACCCAATCAACATTGGCCTGCTTGCCGGCAATGCTGCAGCCGGGGCTGCTTTTCTGATGACTGGGGACCCCGCTACGGGCATTGCTGCTCTGGGGGCTACCACAGCCTTGGGAGGGGTCATGGGTGCCCACATGACTGCATCAATTGGAGGTACAAGCAACAGCATCACACAGCATGTCACAACTTCACATCATACAAGTCTCCTGACATGATGCACTGACCATGATGCACCAGTCATGCTGCTGGCATAGATGAGGTTGAGATGTTGGGTGCACAAATAACTACATTCACTAGAACTACAGGCAACGCATCTGTACAGAACCCCACTACGGTCTGGAAAACAATGTAACCCAGCTGCTGTCACACACACAGTGTTATGTTGGGCTGTGCATGCAAACGCAGGCCGTTGTTGCTGGCACATGCAAGTGTACAGTGCTGGGTCAGTTACAGAGGCAGGCATACGAATGTGTGATTGCATGTTTGCTAGCAAGTGCTTACGATTGTGGCTCTTCTGCTTGATAGCCTAGCATCCATGACCAGGGACTTGCCAGCCTAAGACACAAGCTAGGCAGCAATACACCGCTATGCTGATCCAGAGTTCCTGAAGAACATCTCAAACTGTTAGGTGGCTGAGCTGCTAGTGCAGATTCATGACAGATCAGCANATGGGGCATCAGGTGTATGCTGTGGTGAGGATGTGTGGGCCTCAGCTTGACTGGCAGGATTGCTGTTGTCATCAGAAGGGTTATGATTCACCTTTCGTCGCTTATTGGGCAATACCTGGCTGGGCATGCTGGAGTGCTGATGCAATTCGTGGCTAATCTGCGTGAGCTGCTCCACTTCAGGTCTGAACAGAGGGCCACCCATCAGTGCAGCCATATCTAGCTCACGCAGAGCTAAGGCAATAGCTTCCGTTTTGCCTGCCATGCTGCCTCTCGCTGCTAGACTGGCTGTGTTGTCTGGCCTTGGTGAAAAGCTGCTTGGCACAGCTGTGTGATTGCGGTGCATGGGATGCATACATACTTTGCTTGACACAGCAGCTGAGTTGCTCAGCGGTATGTATGCAGGTCTGCAGAAGCTGGTCGGCCTGTAGTTGAGCACCCCAATTTCAGATTCTGTGGCAGAGTGCAGCACTTTGGAGTCAAGCAGTACTAGCTGTGCCCATCGCCAACAGCAATTCACTACATCTGCAGCAAACAGTGACGCAAGGGCCCTTTACACCAGCCTACAAAGCAGCTACAGCAGAGGCTTGTGTTGCAAGGTTTCCTCCTAGTTGAACCGCATCAGCCAAATTCTCTGCCTACTGAAGAAGTCCCTTCCTGATGTCAGCACCATGGCGCATGCAGCAAGCTTATGATGTCTGCAGTAGCTTCTCTGCTGTGGGCTGTCACTTCATCCAGTGGGCGGAGAATGCGCTGCCTCAGATGCACTTGCTTCACCACCATCAGCTTTGAACAGCTCATCTGCTCATGCAGCGTCATGCAACCAGTGGCACCATCCACACCTCCATGTCATCACCGAGTCAGTGAAGCAGCCGAACCAGCAGGTACCAGACTCCACCTGACACATCTACACAAGTAGTCAGACGTGCCCAGCCCAAGTCATCCNTGTTTTGTCAGCCAGCATGAAGCTCAAAGCTGTAGATGACATTCAGTGTGGGTTGAATGAAAGACGTGCAATCAATGAATTATACCTTATTGGTGTTGAAGTGGAAGTCAGCTGCGTGACATCTGCATGTATGCAAGGTGGAAGAAGGTGACTGAACAAAGCGCACTCTGAGATGTTGCAGCCTCACCCCATTGCACACCGTACCAGTATCTAAATAAGCAGGCACACTGATGTCAGCTGTGTGTACAAGGTCAATGAACATGGAGACCACTGTTGGCTGCAACTTCAATCCTCATGTGGCACAAGCTGCATGGCAGCCAGGCCAAAAACTTCGACAGGTTCAGCCTTTGCTTTGCATCTCGAGTCGAACCACAACATGTCCGTTGCCAAAAACTTACAAGGTGTGTCTGGCAGCATATTCCGGTCACAATTGTTGCATCAAGGTCCTTACACACCATCCAGGCTGGTCTGTGCATATGCAGGTTATTGGCAATAGCCTACAGAGACATCTTCCTGCCCTTCCAGTCAAGTGCGGCAGGGCAGCAGTGGGGAGGGGAGGAGTATGCCGCTCATAAGGTAGAGCGAGACCTCACCCTGATCGCCCTCATCGGCATCCAGGATCCCCTGAGGCCCCAAGTCCCCGCCTCCATCCAGCAGTGCCAGAGAGCTGGCATCACCGTCCGCATGCTCACTGGTGTGTGCTTGCATGCTACAGCTCCAAGTCCCTTCAGCAGCGCCCTCCTCAAGAGCGGTTTTCTGTACCTGCCTGCTGTAACCTCAAGTCATACTGCACAGAACTGTGCAATGTCTCATTCAGCAGTGACAGCAGCTTTGTAGTGCTCAAGATCACGGCGGGCAAGCACAGCTATGAGGCTGCAAATCAGAGCATAAAAGCATCTGTATGCTGATTAGTGTGTGCCTCTGAGCAGCTTATGGAGCAACATGTTGTTGACATCACTGCACAGTCTTTGCCCGTCTGCGCATGCTGCTGTAGTATGGTGTGCACAGCCATCATGCCAGCTCACCCTGCTGGCCATCATTGGCAGCAAGCACACCACATGTGTTTGCCCAGGGCAGGTACCATTGGCTGCAGCAAGCAGTTGAAAACACGGTGGTTGTCACTGCGTCTTGAAAGCTTGTGACTGCTTGTTGTATCGCTTTGATGCAAAATTAGCAGCTTCACACTGACGGCCAGAAGTTGCAGGCATCTGCAGTATCCTCAGTGAGTTGTATTTTTAGGCTTGAGTTTGAGTCTTAGTTTTGAGTCACAGGTTGCATATGAGTGCCTAAGGGCAGTCTCTGTATCTGCAGGCGACAGCAGCAACACAGCATGTGCCATAGCCAGAGAGTGTGGCATCCTATCAGCAGAGACCCACTTGACTATAGGCCTGCCTGAGGAGCTGAAGCCCCTCTCTGCAACCCACACCCTGGATGCCAGTGTTTCTGGCAGTGTGGACAGTGTATATGCCAGGTACAGCAATCTTGTGCATTTGCAAGTCTCCGAAGCTTGGAGTAATGTTGTCAGCAGGTTATGAAAACCAGCAATGCCAGTCAGATGTCCACGCTGTTACCCGATACATGTAAAAGGCGTCTTAGAATGCTGCTGTGATAAAACTGACTCCTCTGACATTTTGCTTGCTGGTTCAGCTTTGCCTCCCTTTGAGCACGCGTATTGCTGTACAGCAGTGCCAGAGTTGCTGTCTTTTACCCTGTTTGGCATCTGCATTTGCGTGCATAGCTTGCCTGCCAGACGCACAGTATTGTCATGACATGTAGATTCAGGGGTTTGTCTGTATCTGCCTGCAACCAAAATATGTCATGGAACACATTCGTGTATCTTCATAAAGCCCCCTGGCAAGATTGCATGTGACTGGGCTGCCGGGGGCGAAGGTCATCAATTTCAGCTGCATGTCTACATACACTGCGTTGACAGCTTTGCTGCTAGCTGTTACGGCACCAATAATGCAAGATCAGTTGTGCATCTTAGGTCAGTCTCCATGTTTATGGTTGCACCATAAGTCCCACAAGTTTGCCACATGAGCAACTTGTTGGTTTTAAATTTGCAAGTAGCAAGAGCATTCCATAACAAATTTAGAGACGCGACAAGTGCGTTGTGCAGGTCGGTCAGTGGNCGGTCCACGGTGGTGATGGACAAACCTGACTCAGTACACCGATGAGCGGCCTGTTGTTCAACTCCTGCTTGCCATGCCGCGCTACTTGCTGCAACGTTTTTCGAACAGCCTCTTCCGTGATGTCCCTGCAGCGACCGCACGCAACAAGCCATCTGTAAAGCCATACGTGGTGATCGTATACACAAGCATGCACGAAGCAACCGCCTCACCGTGTCTTGGCCAGGCTCACGCAAAACAACAGTAGGCTCAAAAACAAAGGTCGCCAATACATGGTGTGCATGCGTGCCCAAATCGCCGCTGCAAGCTTTGCGCTTTGTATAGTGCAGTCCCGAGATTCCAGGTTTCGAAGTTTTATGATTTTTTCGTCTGAAATTTCCGGACTGCATGGTACGGAACGATAGCTGAGTTGCTCAGTTGTTGCCTCCAACAAATGATTTCCTCCAGCGTTACGCCTGCTCTTGCCTGCACTGCGTTGATCTGATCACTGACCGTGAATAGAGTGCACTGTGTTGTGCACTCTGTACTTCGTTGTGACGTTGTTGGGTTGCTCCAGTTGTAACAGTCAAATCTCGTAGCCACCAGCCGCAACCTAGCGGTGATCCATACATGTCTCGCAGAATGCCATTAGGAGGATAAGCATGCATGTATCCGCTGGGGCACCTGTCAGCCGCTTCGTGGTGAGACTTAAGTGCTGGCAACAGGCGTTCCAGCCTGCGCACTGCTGCTCGTCCTTTGCGCAACGCCGCTGGCGGTCGAGTTACAGCCTACATCACGCTGCAACGCTCGCACGTATGGCATCAACAGTGCCAGCTAAGCGGCAGCGTACAGCCTTGACAGCTCAGACAGACCTGCCTGCTGTTGAAAACTCTCCTGAGCAAGAAGCCTCTGTATCAGCACCATCACCCCATGCTGAAGCTCCTCCGCAGCCTGTGCAGACAAGGCAAGGTATTACAGCTGGTGCTTGCAGTGGCTACAACACTGCTGCTTCACCAGAATGTCAGACAAGGTGCTCAATGTTGCAGGAAGACCAAGAACCTGCCAACACCAGTCCTGGTGCAACCTGGCAAGCTCACCAGTAAAGTGGATCTATGGGATTGTGCTGCTTTGCTTGTAGATAAGCCACAGACATGGACATCCTTTGATGTTTGCAATAAACTCAAGGGCGTGCTGAGGGTGAAGAAGGTATGAGCACTGCCTGTTGCCCATATATTGTATGTGTCTGCTCTGCAAGACAAGCCTTTGCAACATGACAGCAGACCTGCACCACTGCTGCACTTCTGTACGAGTTTACCTCTTCTTGTTGTGCGCCTCATTTCTGGGCATACAGGAACTCCAACTAATGCTTTTGCTAGATGGCACATGATGAAGTGTTTTGTTGCAGATAGGCCATGCAGGAACGCTCGACCCCATGGCAACAGGCCTGCTCATCATTTGTACTGGCAAGGGCACCAAGAGCATAGACTCCTTTCAAGCCATGCACAAAGAGTACTCAGGTTAGCTGTATTTGCTTCAGTTATCAATTTNTGAAAGGATGAGCAGCTTCACAGACTTGACAAATTGTAATGTGTCAATGCGTTCTGAAACAAGTTCTGCTAGGATGGGCTAGGTAGGGTGACCTCATCATGGCTGTAGGGCCCCCTTGGTTGACACAATGCTTGTATGCACACTGTGCTGGCACATCTGTGTTGCTGCTCAGATGGGTACTTTGCCAGACGTCGCTGTCATTACAAGGGTCCAGGTTGATGTTTGCAAACATCCAATTGGGTTGCAGGCATCGTGTGTGACAGCTGTTCACTGAGCAAGGTTGATGTTTCTAGGGCCACGGTCTTGTCCATAGCACATTTGTGATTGTATCGTCACAAGGCCTGAAGCACGGCAGAGCATTTGCATGCAGTGAAAGCATAAAAGGATGTGTTTGTAGTGGCAGCATTGGGATGCAGTACTGTATCACATCAGCTTGTCAACGGGCTGAGCAAGCAAGCACGTGCTCGTGCTGTGTCCTATACACAAGCATAACTGCACGCTGCTATGCATCCGGTTAAATTTACGTTCAAGTACTGGTCAACGCCAGTGAGGTTGACTTTGAATTCGTTCAAACTTCGTGACTTCAGATCTGGGTCAAAAGTTTAGCACCTTGGCCAGACTGCGAAGGCACCGACATGTGCCCCGCAAGATCGACAGACACCTTGCAATGTATAACTGATGCTGTTCGACGTCGTCTAGCGTCCCGGGCTGGGTGTTGACAGGAAGACGCAGCGGACCTTAGGTATACCTTGTAGGTGTAGAGTTCACGGCAGTTCGATACCTGCGGTACGGACCATACCATACTGCTAATTTGCCGTGCTTTTGCGCTGTGAGCACTCACATCGCCAAGTGTCCATTTGTCACTCAGTCCACAGTACTGATCTGCAGTGGTGAGACTACTGCATACGCTGGTATCGGTTGCGACAGTGGCAGCATTGGCCGGAGGAGTGGACACCTGGTTGCAGGTGAATACAGGATTGAGTAGAGGATCGCCCCATCTTGCTGTGTAATGGTCCAAAGCTGTGCAGTCTTCCATACCGCATGCAGGGCTGTTTTTCACATGTATTTGCAGAGCACTGCCCATCTACATAACAAGTTGTGCACAGCGTCTCAAGCCCACTGGGTACAACATGCAGAGCCAATGCAAGTTCTGGCAACATACTGCTTGTCAGGTTGTACGCTGCATGTCATGACCTGTACGCTCTGGTTACAAGTAGGCCTTGCTCTACTAATCTTGAAGGTGTTTGAGATATACCAACACTTCAGTCATGTCTTGACGCAACATTTCACATACGACCTTCAAGACTGTGTCTGCAAGGGTAGGGATGCTTGCAGGTGGGGATGGTCACGACAGCTCAAGCAATACGGACTCGACACTGGTGTTGGAGGGCGCCCAGTTCCGGGACTTTGTGGTGGAAGCGGATGGGGGCATCAAGAAGGATGCCTTTGATGCCATCTGGCCGCGCCTCCGAGTGCTAGCCCGCTGCTCCCCCACCGACAAGTTCACCATTGTCAAAGGTACCATCCTGCAATGCAGTGTATGTTCACAGTGCTGCCAACACAGGCTGATCTGTCTGGCCAAGCATGTGGAGTGTAAGCCAGGCAGGCACATGCTGCTGGCCAGTGCACACTCTCCGCCTGCTGGTCTTTGCCTGCTCTCTGACCCCACTTTATGCACCCTCAAACCTGGCTCAACCTACGCAGAGATGGCTTGGTGCCAGTCTTGGCTTGCTGCAGCATGCAGCCATAGCAGGAAAGATTCCCCATAGAAGGGCTTGCATTGTTGTACACAACATGTTGGTAAAATCCTAGGCTGTTGCGCTCACAGTAGCGAGTGTTGTAAATCTGTACAGCGTGCATGTTGCCCTTCACATGCTGTGNATCCTACACCAGTGCTGAACTGCACAGTGTGGTGGGGCCGAAACACTTCATTGAACACGACTGCTGCGAGCCACATGTCGCTGACAGTAGTCACAGAAATGATACAGCAAAGTGAAGGGCTGCACCATCTGAGCTCCAAAGAGCTGTCCTTTGAGCAGTACACATGTGCTGAAGAGGATCTGCCATGCTGTCTTTGCACAGATGGCGGAAAAGCGCGCAAAGCCCAGCTTCGAACGACGAAGTCACACTCTCGTGAGATGTCTGATAGTGAGCCATGGGCTCAGCAAATGACCCTGACTGAACAAGAGACAACACGAGTGGTACAGAACTTGTTGAAGGGGGTGGTGCCTCCTCTCAGCGGCTTGTGCGATTTGGGCATTCAGCTGCAGCATCAGCATTTGGCTAGATTGTATTTCACGTGCAACAGACAACCCACACGGCACAATATCAAGTCAGGGTGCAGGTTTGTCACCTTCTTTGACTGATGCACTTGCTAGAGTAGGCAACACCCANTTTGCTGCACACTACGCATTCAAATTGCAGGTTGTGTGTGTTTGCAGTAGGTTGGAAAACTGAGTGTCTCGTGTCAGCATTGAACCAGGAACTACCGGTGAGCAGGTCCCATCATCTTTGATATCACAGCAAGTCCTAGAAGTCAGTGAGTATCAGGCGCTTCTGTGTGTGTGTCGTTCACTTGCTCTCAGTGTATCTTCTTTGTTTCTTACACAATGCTCCTGCAGTGATACTTGTTTCTCCTACTGCATCGACGAAATAAGGTGCATTGAAGTCTCCCTTTATTTTTCAACATGATGTTCACAGGTTTGGCACTGTGCATCATCTGCCAAGCTGCGCAGTGGACTCATCTACTGACGCAAAACGCTTGATCCTGAACTGTTACAGTGTCGTTGCATGCTCAAATACCGAGCTGCTACTTCAACATGTACAGCAACATCGATTGGCAAGTTTTGCACTCATTTGCCTGGTCCACATGCAGCACACAAGACACATTCACACTTCGTTCAAAGTGCGCTCGAACACAAGACGCCAGCAGTCACATGCTGACAATTGCCAGCTTGCCAGACACAATGGATCATATTCGGACACGCTGGTGAGGTCCTCTGTCTGCCATGGTAGTCGTTCAGGGCGCCCTGCTGGCATACCTTACCAATGACGGCATCTGTGAATCAGAGAACATACAACTGACGTTCCAATCGGCAAGATTGTGCATTATAATGCAGTTACTTGTTGACAGCCATAGCTGCAGCTGAGGGCATCATTCTGTAAGTTGCTCTGACTCGTCCTGATGTTTGGACCACTTTGGCTTGCCATCTCTGACATCAATGACCCTTTGCTGATAAAATATGTGACAGCTGGGTCTAAAAGGTTCTGGTATGCTTTGATGCTTGAATTTGAAGAGTGTTGGGAAGGACATCCACATGTTGCGGCCCTCATCAGCTATTGGCGAGTGGCAGTTTGAGCAAGCAACTTTGCATGGGAGTTTGTGNGCTACAAGGAAGACAGAGATTGTTGTGCTTGGGGCGGATAACGGTGCCGCCACTAGGTGTGGAGGCGGCTGCAGAGCAACAGCATCAACAGCCATGCTGTGATCCAGCAGTACATTGACAATTTAGCTGCGAAACAAAAGAAGAAAAAAAGAGGAAGAAAGAAAAGTCCGAAAGCTTGCAACATATGGCTGCAGGAAAGGAAGAGGTTGCTGTCCTTTGTGGTGGTGGGCGGTGGCCCAACAGGCGTGGAGGTGGCTGCAGAGCTGCAGGACATGGTGGAATCTGACCTGGTCAAAGTGTACCCAGACTTGGTCAAGGATGTTGTGGTGTCTGTCATTGAGCTTCAGGACCATGTCTTGTCAACCTATGACAGGAGAATCTCAGAGTACACCAGGCAGATTTTCACAAGGTATGCATGCATGTAGACATATTGCAGATAATCGTGTTGCAAGCATCATGATAGCCAAGCATCTTCTGCTAGCTGCATTGTGAGGCAGGCAAACNGCCTCTTTATACTGTGTTGCTGCTGCAGTTAGCTGTGGTTGTCAGCTGGCGATATCGGTCAGCTGAGGATTTCAGACAGCGTGCACAGTGTCTGACATGTATAGAACATCTGGCTTTGCTGTATAGAGCTATTCTGCCCATCCCTGTATGGTACAAGTTCTTTGAAGACTCAGGCATGGGCATAGGCTTATGTGCGGTGACAACAGGTGGGTGTGCAAACTATCTTGCTTTCCTGCTGGAGTTGGGAATGTGATGCACTGATGTCAGTCATTGTTCAGAAACAATGCTGTTGAATTGCTGCACAAGATATGGTGCAAACTTGTGCATACAGTGCATGCCTGCCTAAGCCCAGGTGATTGAACAAAGCAGGTGGTATTGCAAAAGTTGCCATGCTATGCTAGGCTGCCAGTCGCAAAAGAGCTGATGATAAGTGTGCTGTTATAGGTGGATACCTTGTGCTCAAATGCAGCAGGCTTGTTGAGCAATCTGCCTTGGTAGCTAGATCTGNCTGAACTGCAGTTCTGCCAGCACAGCTGCATTACAGACGCACATGAGGTCAAATGCAGGCTGGTTAGCAGAAAGTCAGTGTTGCTCATGACAATGTTGGGGTCTTACCCTGATGTTGCTGTTTGTTTGTGTATTTGGACGGCTCATAAGAAGCTTGTTTAGGCGAGAAAGGACTCAGCGTGGAAAATGCAGGCCAGCTGTGCATCCAGCCCGGCGATGTCGGGCTGGCAAGCAGGTCGCTAGAGTGCAAGGGTCTGCATACCACGTAAAATAGTGAGGTGCGATACATGCCAGTTGACAACCTTGTGGACCCGTCACAGCTGCTCGCACCTTGGTGGGGTGCGAATGGTGTTCGAGATGAGCGCTTGAAATTCAGGGTCTGGATACAGGTCGCAAGTGGCTTCATCCTGCCTACCCGCAGCGTGCACGTGCGATGATTGGCCCCAACAGGATCCCATTGTCGGTGTCATGCAAGACTCAAAAGACGTGCCTCTGTCGGGTGAAAGCCCGAACGGAAACACTGCAGCAGCGGAAAGGATGGTGTGATCATGAGGTCAAGTCTGCAACAGTGTATGCGTCGACAGCCTCGAGGCGTGATCGACCGATGGGCTGCACCTTCGTGACTTCGATAGTTTGCATGTACTTGACCNCCCACCAGCATGAGTCACACAGTCTCCGTTAGGTACGCAAACTGTTCTTGGAGTGTTTGTTGCATCCCTTTTTCGTCCCATTTCCAAACATATTCAAGGAAGAACTGTTTTCACTGTTTGCTGACACACGTGTTCAGTCTTGTTGGCTGCCCCAAACCTGTCATCATCATCCTTTTCTGCTTCTGGATTGCAGACGTGAAAGGAGCAGGTGAGTGCAGCTGTTTGGTGAATCATGACTGTGGATATGTTCTCAGGTCATCATGCAATGTTCTGCTGGTGCTGCTTGATTAGAACACATGCCAAGCGGCTGAGTCCAAATGTAGCTTGTTCGGCTGATGCACCTTATGAGTGGTGAGGCAAAAGATTGTCCACATCAGCAAGACACCGGCGCCATGGCCACAGACTGCTGACCCGCATCACCACGATGAAGAAACATGCTCGAGGTTTGAAAGAATCGAAAGAATCTGACAGAACCACGCTTGCTGTCTTTGAGCATACCCGGTTCAGGACATTACTGGACCTTTTCTGCTCTATCAGTTCTCTGTGGAGGTCAGCAAGCCTTGAATCCCCAATGGCTTTCTGTGTCGCCCCAAGTAGCTCTACTGGGCTCATGCGGGCAAACTCTGTCACCTTGTCTTGTGGCAGGAACTGCAAGTTGCATATGGTGTTGTTTGTAGTGCAGTGTTAAGATACCTCAGAAGTGCTGCGCATCTCAGCAGCAAGCGCAATAGTCTGCATGCAATTCATTGTGTATCTTGCTAATCTATTGTCAACTCCACTGGNGCTTGCGACAGCTGAGGCAGGCAAGGCCATGGCAGGCAGCACCCCCGCTGGCATCAACGCAGGGGGTCCAGACAGACCTGTGTCCAGGTGGCTACTGGCCTTGGCAATACCTGGTGTGACACCTGCTGCTGTGAGTGAGGACTGTGGTATCACAGGCCCTGCCGGAGCCAGGTGTGCACCAGGAGCAATGCTTTTGAGTTGCGCTGATTCAGCAGCAGCATGTGTCTGACTGTGGCTCTGCAACCTGTGTGGGTCAGTGGTACATGCTGGGAGAGTAGTGCCAGCTGCCTGACCAATGGCAGCTGGCTGCGAAGCATTGCCCGGCTGAGCACTGATGTCTTCATCAGCATGTGTAGCTGGCTGAGAGGCAATGCCTACTTGCGAGCTGGTCTCTTGCNATGAAGATCTGCTGAAGCAGCTGCAGCAGAAACACATGACTGTCTTGGGTAAGCAGCTGCTATCTGCTGCTTTGGAGCACCTGCTGTCATATACGCCATCAATATACCCTGCCAACAGTCAGCCAGTGACAAGTGTACATTGCACTCACAGCACAGCTATGCCTGATGTGTGCTGATCTCAACACATCACCTCAGCCCTCACAAATGCAAGCTGTCAGCCGCGTCAATGTTGTCACACAATGTATGCACAAAAGCTGACAATGTGTTGCTTGTGTTGCAGGTATGGACTGCATCCCTCGCACTCTCAGGTATGCTCACCGCTGAGGTTGTCACAAGCAGTGCTCCTGGACAATTGCCCTATCTGTGTCTTCTCGACTCTTTGCCTTGCATTGTATGACAGCAGCAGCGACTATCACCATGTGTGCTTTGAGAGAAGCACAGCTGCATTACGTCACAGCTGGGTAGTGCTCGCTTTTGTGCACAATTTTTGTTCACAGCAAATTGCGTGCCTCAAGCAAAAATCCAGCATCATGCATCACGGCTGCTTTGCGCATATAGATTTTGCCAGTGACAGTCCGCAGCACAAATGATGCTGATGGCCTTTGAGCCTGCTTGTGCAAAACGTTGTCCTGCAAGCCTTGCAGCACAACAACCGCAGTGTGGTCTCTTGCAAGTTTCCCTTGTGCCAGACACCCGTGTTTGTGATGCAGCCGAGCACAGAGTTACGACTCCCTGAGTTCCATGGCCAANGAGTAAAGGCTGTCAGCAAGCATGTGCTGTGGTGGTTTGGTGCCGACTGCTGCCAAGGTGCTTGGTCCTGCAATGTGTACCAGCTGTTCTCTACCGACGTAAAAGCTGTTGGATGAGTCCTTTGGCTGAAGTAGGGCTTTGCCCAAGACGATGTTGCTTGTTTCGGGTTGCAGAGATGCTGCAGGCAGCACAGCTGCGTTTGAGCTAGCTGCTCCTGATTGCAAGGCAGCGGGAGGTTTGTGGCCAGCAGCAGTGGAGGGGGCAGTGGCATGTAAATTGCTGGTGCCACTGGAGTAAACTGGTGCGGCAGAGACAGTTGTGCTGACTGGTCTGCTATGTGCACCAGTTGAGGGTGTTGCTGCATTATGGCCCTGTGCAGGGATTGCTGCTGATTGAACAACTGCTGCCTTTTTCTGCACCTGTTGTTGGAGTCTCGCCTGCATCATGCAAGTGAAAGTCTGACATGCGGATGGCGTGAAGCTCAACACTGCCTGGGCCAGTGCCAAACTCTCAGGTGATATCAGTGTGTGCCAGATTCGGNCAAAAGTTGAGCAATGGCTGCTGCAGCACCAGGAGGGACCTGAATCAGCAACGAGCCAAGCTCAACATGCTGCTGTGCGGCAGCAGGTCCTTCAGGAAGTCATGCAAGCCATCACCCTCCAAGGGAGCAACATCAGCACGCCAGTGAACATCCAGGTAGGCAGGCATTTGTTTATTGACCAGGTGCTCCACAACACTAGTGTTGACATCAACGTGGACACATTGACGTGGCCAGTCACAGCTGTTGCCCGACATTACCAACTGCATCTGGCCCACCTGTATACACGTCATCATGAAGCAGCTTCAGCTAGAGGACCGCTGTCAGACAACAAGACCGCTGCAGCAGAAATCGCTGAAAGGAGGCCTGTCCAGCTATCAGCCATGTCATCAGTGGCTCAATGCGGGTTGGCTTGTGCAGGGCATTGCTGACGCTGTGAATCAGCAGATAGCTGAGGCAAGAGCTGCAGCACAGACAGCAAGCTATGTCACAAGCAACACCAAGCAAGCTACAAAAGCCGCATGAGGTGTTGGATCTTGCTCTGAATGCCATTGCCAACATGGGACATGGCCTTGAAGCTGAGGTGAATATCTCCTCCATGTTACTGGCACGCGTCAGCATGCTTGCCCAAGTGCTCCTAGCATCTCTGTGTTCGTTCCTGCCAGAGTCTGACCAGAGTCTCTGCTTGGCATGCATCATTGGCTGCACATGTCAAAGTTGTACATCACTGAATGTGTGCAAATGTCATATGCTGGTGTGCACTAAATTGTGCAAAAGTCATATGCTGGTGTGCAGGCTGCCAGACTTGTGGAGCATGGTTACGTGCGGCGCTACATGCGATCCATGCAAATCGCAGATATGGTGAACAACATGCATGATCTGATGCAAATGAGTCAGCATCAGCCCAGCCCAATGTTGGCCCTGCAGCAGTTTCACATGGCGGTTTCTAATGGTCAACACCCGTCTCCTGAATCCCTCCAAAGTATGCCAGGGGTCACGCAAGTGCAGGTGGGGTTTTTCTTGCCTGCTGCCTGATGATTCCTCACAGAAGTTTNAGTGCAATTACCTGTTGCGCTTCAGTCCAGTCACAAAGCGGCTGGAGTTTGTGCCTGACCAGGAGTGGATGACCCCCTGTATGCAGCAATGGCGCCAAGAAGACATTCAGTATGTGTTGCGGGAAGCTGAAAAGCTGCTCATGGACACTGCATATCAACTGCGCTTGCCTGTCAAGGTAAGGAGCTATGTTCATGTTAATGTTAAGCTTGTGCTGCTCCTGCTTTCATTTGCTACTGTTATTATACACTGCTTGTACGAAGGGCTGAGCAGCAAAAGGCCTGTATTGCTTGCTGACTGACTTTGCAATGCTGCTGAGCACAAATGCGGTACTGCCATGCAACCTGTGCGGTGCTCAATACCATGACAAGGGTTTCATGCCCATCTAGTGTTAAAAGCTGCAGGGAAGCAGTCCATTCTGTTCATTTGTGATGTTGCTGTGAGAGAGGTATAAATGCTGCTCCCCTTCACACTAGAACAGCGTCTGCTCAATACATCAAGTAAGCTGATTGGTACAAAGGACCCTTTGGAGTGCACATACAAGCGCAGTGAGCAGGGTGCCTGTGCAAGTTCAGATTTGGCATATGTCAGGCTGACCATGTTCTGTGTCACACGCGCATGTCAGGCATGCACATGTAAGCTCTTGCAAACAGGTGTAAGGGCTTATGCCAGGACCTTCTGCACAATTTGATAGTCTCCGTCGTTGCAATGATTGTTCCAGGATGCAGGAAGCACATTTCATTCCTTTGTCCTTTCGCTGCAGCTTATCTGTGACATAATACAAGAGTATGCAGGAGTACACATTCACATTTCACCCTTTGTGTACTAATGCAGCACATCATACGCAAGGAGAGGGCAGTAGGGCTGATTCCTGGAGCCCCCACTATATACGAAGTGTTGGAGGAGCTGGCAATCACAGTGCAACAGCAGCTTGTGGACTCTCCTCTGCCCTTTTGCGCATTCAATGGCGGTGGGGATGTGTTTGTGGATGTGGGCAATAAAAGTCTTGGACTGGAGGCCTTGATGCAGTACCTCAAGTGCAAACCGCACCAGGTAATGCACATGCTATTGGACTTTGATTGCTTGTGTTAGTCCATTGCTGCTTACAGTCATTACGCCGCAACATGAGAAGTTCAAACCGTCTCATGTCAATCAGGTTCAGATGACCTGAGCCATGCAGTGTCTCAGATGCAAACTGCATCTGGGAGTGCATGTTGCTTTTGGACCATTGGCTGTGTGAATCAACTAAGTTGGTGTGGGGTCTGAACATTGTTACATGCGCCATTAGCAGGGAGGTCTGAGGCCTGCCGCACTCCTCAGACGTTATGCATGCAATGCAATGCATTGAAACAGTACACAACGCAGGCGCTTGGCTGCATGATTTGCGGCATTAAACCCTTGCCTCTTTCTGAGGCTGTAAATGCATCACCAATTATATACAGCGCATTGTCTCAATGACATGTAGATACAGCAAAATGACATGTGCAAGCACTGATATGTGACATGTGTACAGGGTCTGCATGTGGGTGACAGATTTACAGAGAGCGGGAATGACTCAGCAACACGGGATTGCTGTTCAATTTTGTGGGTGGCTAACCCTGAAGAAACTGACTTTTTTGTTAGCATGTTGTTGAAAGATATCCGCACATCTAGAGCCCAAGCCTACATTGAGTAAAAACTGTGGCTTCCCTCTCCTTGTCTCACCTAAGTTAGTTGAATGTCACAGTGAATACCATGGATAGAATGATTGTCAGGCGTCACAATGTGGATCTGTACAAGCTGTGTTGCATGTGCACCAGGCTACAGGAGTATACTGTCTCAGATAACCAAGCAGGGTTCAGGCTGGAAGGTAGAGACCAACAACAAGCTTGGTATGTAAGAGGCATAGTGATGAGTGACAACTGACGGATTGCCGTCTGACGTTATCTGACACACATCCTCATGTGACGCTGAAGGAGAGAAGGCACGTACTTATGCAGCAGATACATGTGTGCTGCCTGCCTACCAAACTTACCATGCTGACAGTTGTCCATCCTAGCCTGAACCTGCTCACATATACACATCGAGCCCTTGGACACTGCGTGTGGCATCTTATCTGTGATTCATTTGGCCAATCAGGGTGCACCTCCCACCCCGCCTGCAGTCTGGTGTACATGCCTCGCCACAGCTGTGGCAAGCTTATCAGCAGCCTGTTGTGTGGAAGCTTCAGCATACACGCGAACAACATCCTCAGTGCCGCTTGGGCGCACAAAGGCACGGCCAGATNTGTCCCACGCTGTGCTGTGTTGTGCTATGATCTACAGTGCTTGTGCTATTGCATCCTGACACCGATATAGTCAAAAGCACTTCTGCTGATGGTGTTAGCAAGTACTCCCAAGCTGATGCATCAACGACATGTACACAGTAGCAGACCACAGGGTCCGTTCATAACAAGCCAGTGACAGCAAGGCTTTGTGCAAGCGAACTTGCCTCTCAGCGCGTGCAGCATACTTCTCCAAGAGCACCTCATTGCTCTGTTCATGTGTTGCCAAAGCATTGTCTACGATGAGCTGCCGTTGCTGCCTGGTCAAGTCTCTCAGGTCAACAATTTCTTGGTCCTGAGGTTGCTGCTTGTCATTCTCATGGTCCTTTGTATCGCTTTCAATGGCTTTGGGCAGCAGCCGTTTCTGCACACATGCAGTTGTCATCCCGCCTGACACTGCCAGCATGGTTACTGGGTGTGTTGCAAGTGCATACACCTCTGCTTGCTCAGATGTGGCCTGTGGCACTTTGGGAGGGCTGTCGCAGCGGTGCAAGCGGCTCTGCCTGTTGAAATCTTTTACTGTGTGTGATCAGGCAGAGTCTGGTCACATGTTGCAAAGCACAAGCTGTATAGCACCTGCTTGATTGGACTTGTATACCGACACACAGTCACCAAGAAAAAGCAATTTGTTACCATGCACAACCCACATCACACAACACTGAGCACAATGTATGAAAGCCTGATTGTTTTTGGTTCCTTTTCTTCTTCTGTAGTTGCTACTTGGTGTCTCTCGATGTAGAGCTATCTTATGTAACCATGTATGCTCTGTCTCACCCCCATGTTCCCTAAACTTGCACTCCACCCCTGCCTGCACAGACCAACACAAAAGCATTGCTGCAGTTGTTACTGCAAGGACCCCATCACAAGACACAACAAGACAATATGATATACAGCATGAACTTTTTCAATAAACCCAAATGCGCTTGGCCATAGCGAGCTTGATGATGGTTGGCAGGGCATGCAACCTGGGCTGCATGATGGTCAATGTCCGGTGATAGGCATCGCAAGGCTGGCTAAGTCTGTGTGCAAACAACTACATGTAGCAGGATCTGCTGCATATACGCAGCAAGGCTTACACAATGTGTTTCTGTACAGCACATTTGTTGCAAGCTACTCTGCAAACTTAGCAAGGACATGCTGTTTGTAGGACACCCATAGATGCAGTAGTTAGAGAAAAGTGCAGCTGCATGAGTACTCACCAAGGCAGGCAGTGGGGTCAACTTCTCCTTCACAAGGGAAGCTGTCCTCCTCAGGCTGCTCTGCCTCCTGCTGAGGGCGCCAGGGGTAGGGGTGGGGTTCAGTGAGGAGGTGGGGGTCAAGGGGGGCCCAGCATCCTTAGAGGTGGACCTCCTAAGGCTCTTATTCTTCACATAGGAGGTTATGGCCTGACCCTTCTTTGCGGTCTTGTTCTTCACGGAGANCGATGTTGTTCACTGCTTGACAGCAGCATATGATCACAGCCGCACCTGTCATCTTGCTGTCAATGTGTACTGTGAGTGCCAACACAACTGCGCTGCTTCACACAGGATGAGAAGCAAGCCTTGCATGATTGTGTCAGAACAGCCTTAGCAGAGACACAGAATGCTGCAGCTGCTGACCAGAGTGCAACCGCAGCAGATCAGACCGGAGAGCTGGATGCTGTTGTTGAGGCCCAAATACAACAGAGGCGAAAGCAACAGGTGTGTATGCAAGGGGCAGGTGGCTAGACAAGAGATGCTGAGTTAGAAGAAAATCAGGTCTTCAAGCAATGGCATGGGGTCTAGCATCTCTGCAAAGAACTTCCATGCAAAGATGTGTTTGTGCGTGTCTCTTTCCCTGTGTTGCCTGTTTGAATGTGTTGCCTAGGTTGTTGGCAGCTGAGAGTGTGCTTAGCAGCATCATTCAAACGATCTTTTCTTCAAGCATGTCTCCGCAATTGCCTGCATGTAATCAGGCGATAGCCACACACAATAGCAAAGTTGTCTTATGAATGACTTAGTAGGGCTGAGCACCGAGTGGTGAGTGCCTCTTGGCTGCTGATGAAGGCTGCGAAGGCAACAACTTCTTCGGCAGCCAGAATCCTGCCATCCAACCCCACTGACGCGTCTTTGTCAGCCCCTACAGCAGCAGCATCTGTGGATCAGGATGATGACATGAACCTAGCAGGTATAGATATTGGTGTGCCGCGCATCATGTCATTTGTGCTCCCATGTGGCCTGCAGGGAAACACACAAGATGCAAAGTGAGCATGATCAATGTTGACAGGCCTTAGGTGTGCAGTATCATCTTGCTTTTGCCGACACCATATGTTGCAGAGTGTGAGCAAGATTGCATGGTACAGCTAGAAGACCTACCTGAAGATGAAGTCATGCCACTTGACAAAGACTTTCTGTCCGCACAGAGTTTGTGAATATGGCATGGTGTCACCAGCCCAGTTGATGCAATTTGTTCACTGGGTCCCATTGTGCATATGCACCATCATTGACAAATTGGGATGTTGCTTGCAGGATCTCGCCCCAGCTCTGCAGGCCAGGGCAGGGCCTCTTCCAGGCCCCCTACAGGGGCCCCCGCTGCCAGGAAAGCAGGCAGGCAAGCCACGCTAGGGGAAGCTTTTGGTCACACCAGTAGCCGATCAACACAGCAAGTGAGCTGCGTTTGCAGGCCAAGCATGATGTGCACTTGAGAACAGGAAGCTCTGTCAATCTTACACCACAATACTGGATTGCGCATCCACATCTTGCTGCGCATTATGCCTCATTCTGCTTTGCTACTGCTGCACTCTGCTCGGTCCTGTGCACTTATGGCATGTGCTGTCAGTGCACCACACCCTTTGTTTGGCTATGCACCCTTGCCTCATCAGCCATTCCCGTCTGCATGCACACTGCATGTTCTGACATCAAGTGCACAGCATAATCACACTGCTNTTGCAGGGTCAGTAGAGGAGGGTGTGGTGTCCCTGTACAGTGAAGCAGTGGGACTTTGGGAGTATAACTTCACAGGAGTGGGGTTGCGGCCTGGTGGAATGGACCTCACACGCATCACTGCCACTCTGGGTCAAGATGGTACCTCCTTCCTCAGCTGGCGCAACCCCTTCATTGAGCCAGTCAAGGTGACATTGCAAGCTTTGCTATACAGAACCTTTTGCCCTTGTCAGCTGCCTGCTGCTAAGGGGATGGTGTAAGTCATGTCCCTTCTCAACTCTGCAGGGCTTGGTTGGCTTGGAAGCTGTGTGGACTCTGACATCAGTTTGCAAGCTGTGACTTGCCTTGACACAAGGACACGTATGTTCTGCATGATGCATGACTTTGCCTCCAGCTGGGTGCCACTGTACAGAACTTTGTGTCGTGCTGTGCTGCTGTTGGCAGACATTGACCCACCGTAAAGCCAGTGGACCCAGGATTCATGGAGTACCTACCTGCACATAGGATTTGAAACTCAGCTGTGCTTACGTGTTGCCCTTGTGCACTGTCTTGCTTGCACACAGTTTAGCTTAGCTGAACTGACTTGCTGCAGGTGGACATCACATTGCTGCAGCAAGGAGGATCTGTGGATGAGCTCCCTGCAGATGAGAACCGCTTTGAAATGGTGTTGAAGAAGCAGAAGGGTGTGGCAGTGGGACCCTTTGGGGTGCTGCAGATCCCCATCAGCTTCAAAGCTGTGTCCCTGGAGGAGAGCANTCTCAGTTCACATGCGTGTGCAGATGGCAAAGTCCAGGCAGCGGTGCTGATTGGTAGTGGGTACGACTATGCAGCAGAACTTGAGAAGATTTCAAGGCCAGCAGTTCTCAGGATCCTCAACTTTCACTACATCAACTGCAGCTGGTACAGTAGCATTTGATGTATATTGCCAGCTGCATGCCTGCAGCCCTGACATACGAGTTTTGTTGTACTCCAATCACATGCCATCAGTTGCTGCACGTGATGATAACTTGTGTTACGTGCCACAGTGTGCAGAGCATGTGCCACACAATTTTGTTGCAGCAAGGTCAGCTGCCATATGTTAAGAGGCTGCCATATGTTGAAGGGCTGCCATATGTTAAGGGCCAGCACCAAGTTTGTGTTTGTGGGGCATTCATTTCAAGCTCAGTGATGTCCGCTCAGCTGCTCAAAGCTGCTTGAATGCAACTGAGTCATGACATGCATACATAGCCAGGAGATGGCATGTTCGTAGATGCTTGTGCCACACCGTGTTCTTGAACCACACACGACCGTGAGTCAATGCGTCAAAGTTTTGTTTTTCTCCCAGAGTCAATGCAGGTTGTCACAGCCATGATGAGTGCTGCAGAGCCCATGCCATCTCCAGCAGGGCTGATGCATGACTGCCCCAGCCAGCATTGCCCTGCACATGTGGCATTCAAGGCAAGCATGATCATTCATGCAATGCCATCTGGCCATTGACCCTGAGTACATCATGTGTTCTATCCAGCATCATCAATCCTGACCCCAGCATGCTCTGACCAGTCTGTGCACCCTCGCAGGCTGAAGCAGAAGTTCTGCAGAGGAAGATGGCTGCTCTGGAGGGGCACATAGCAGAGCAGGCAGCAGACGTGCACAGGTCCACCAAGTTTGACAGCGGTGCAAAGGGCCCTTCTGCAGACTCCTCACCCACCAAGCTTGCCTCTGGTCTTGCTGGCACTGCTGAGGTACAGAGTCTGTCATGTGACCAGTGAGCACTACCACTTGTTCCAATGCATTCCTTTCCCAATGCAGGGTCCTGGGATCTCATTGTCTTGAACCAAATCGAAGCAAGCAATTCTGACACAGCTGATAAACACTTCTGCATGTGACTGCAAGTCAAGCATGCATGGCCAAGAATGTGATTTTCAAGCAGGTTGACATGCCAAACAATGTGTTGCACGCTGCAACGAACAGCTCGGCGCTCGTTTGTCTGCGGCATTTCCCCATGGCATGTGCTGTCACCATGATCATTAGGTTCAGGGCTATTCATGACTGGCCCCTGCTCCACTCTCACCTGGTGTATTGCCACTGCTGCCGCTCCTTGCCTTCTTGCAAAGACATGACAAGACTCGCACGAATGATCAACAGAATGAGCACAGATGGTATGCAAGAGCGCTACGCTGGGTTTCCATATCTATCATGGGTCAACGGCCATGTTGTCTTGCTGTCTGCACAATGAACGGTTTTATGTCCATACCGCGCACCGCTTGGCACTGTTCCAACATCATGTGCTGTGCAGATCATGCGAATGAGCAGCGACTTACATCAGCTTGCGTCTCAAAAAGCTCAGCAACTCGCTGCACAAGCAAAGCCTCAGTACGACACCTACCTGGACATTGCCAAGGATCACACCACGGTCTTGAGCACAACCCTTGCGGCTTTGCAAGCTAAAAGCAATGTTGCAAACAAGCGGAAAGCAGATGGTCAGGCTTTCAGAGGTTTGTACGCCATGATAAGCATGTCGCACTCCTTTGCCAAGAGGAGCTTAGTCACAGACATCACACTTGACTCATTACATCGTGTCTTGCACACAGATCAAGTTTTGTCCACTGCTGCCCAACCACATTGCGCGTTGATGCCTCCGGTGTCAAGTACTAGTGATCAAACAGAACTTGAAACTGCAAGTTGAGGGACGGGCCCTGCCTTCTGCTGTGCATGCTGTGCGCTTACTTGCATGATGCATGGAGGTGCCCTGGTACAGACCGCAAGCTTGAGGAGATGAGCAGTGCTCTGCAAGAGGTGGCTCAGGAGATTGGAGGGCTGGAGACACACAAGGCTGAACTACTGCGTCAGTTGAGCCTGGTTCAGCAGGATATCTCAGCTGCGCAAGCCAGACAAGTACACCCAACAGCTTTTGTCCCTCCATAGAATGCATCAGTGGTGTTTGAACCAGAGCTGACCCTGATGGGCAACAGCATGCGGTCCCATCATGGTGTCCACTATTTGCATGTACAGGCATCCATTGCAGTGCTCTCACAACTGTGACATCCCATTACAAATCTGTGAAGAAGTCTGTGCATGTTCATGCATGCTGAAGGTATGTGGGCAAGGAAGCACAGCTGTGGAGTAACTCACTACATGCAACAGCATGATGCAGATGCAAAGCAAACTGACATTGTTATGTGTGGACATGTGCTGCAGGCAGACATGGAGGAAGGGCGCCATGTGTTTCAGGAAGGCAACGCTTTCACCCTGGAAGCTCTGCAGCATCAGGTATCATGCTCAGCACCTGCCTTTTGCAGGCTGCTCAAGCGGGAGACAATGGCAAAACACTGCAGCAAGCAGC
Source organism: Trebouxia gelatinosa (assembly GCA_000818905.1). Classification (NCBI taxonomy): domain Eukaryota; kingdom Viridiplantae; phylum Chlorophyta; class Trebouxiophyceae; order Trebouxiales; family Trebouxiaceae; genus Trebouxia; species Trebouxia gelatinosa. Next base: position 440,148 of record KN805272.1, on the reverse strand, counting down.
AGTGCAGCATGACCTGTCCCCATGCCCACGCTTGCAACTTGTACATCACACTTTTCATATGCTGACACAGATCTCATGACAAACAACACATGCATGGTTACCTACAAGGCTACCAGCTCGATATCTTTGCCAGCAAAGTGACTAGTACTTGTCAAAGGGCAGTTCCCATGCCAGGCTGAAGCGATCAACACCTGTCAAAGGGGCTGTNCTCATGGGGTTGGCCATCTGGACACTGGTTGCAAGTCCACCACACTTTCTTGTGACTGCCGGCTGTGACCACAATATTGTNTGTCCATTCCTCCCCTGATGTCTGTGCTGAGGATTTCTGACAGGTCGCCTGGCTTAACTTCTCCCTTGGAAACCGCTTTGGCAATCTGTGGTGCTGACGCCTCAGATCCAACAGCTGCCTTGATGCGCTTTGCAGCTTGTGCAAATTTTCTCAACTGAATGATCACCTGCAAGCATACACACAGCAGTATGCAAGGTCTGCAGGTGCATATGTAGAATACAACTCACGCAACAGTGCCAAGTGCAGATGCAGCTGACACATGTATGAGGAACTGCAAGGGAGTCCGGTTGTACAATTGCCACATGAAGTTATGAAGCCATCAAATGGTGCCATTCTGCTCTCTGGCAGCGCCTGGGTGCACATTGTATGCTGTTTATGCACTGACCATGTACAGTGGGGTACCTGTTGGCAGTTGCAGGCAAGCAAGGGTGCCGTACAATCCCCAGGCAGCAACTCACCTGCGGCGAGCTACTTAGCTTGACATAGTCTGGATTTCTCATAGCTTCCTCAAAGTCTAGACCACAATTGATGGCATCTGTGTCAAGGAACAGCATATTTTCAGAATCAAAGCCACACACAGTAGGCATTAATCTGCAACTTACCCCTCAATGTGACCTGTGCAACCTCAACATCACCAAATGATGCATGCACACATGTTGAGTTGAACAGTGCAGCTTGTCTGTCCTCGAGCTCTGGATCCTGAAANTCTGATGGAGCACAGCAGTGTGCCAGCTGCTGTACCGTCTGCAGTGGGCCTCAGAAAACACTTGCNGGCACTAGCGCTCAGCCGCAGTTTGCTGCGCTTCCCTGGGATCGGCTCCTAGGAGCCTTGCAGAACGATTTTGCGCAAGTCCTGCACAATGTAACAGTCGGAGCGNCCAGCACCCACAACCTAACAGAACTAAATGTTGAACATCAGAAACAGTGTTGCACCCACGTAAGTAGTGGAAATCACTCCTCCTCCCCCCAATGTCAGAATACAACGGCAATGCCACATACGCTGAGACACACATCAGTTCCAGAGCTTGCCATATGGCTGAGCAATAGAGGCAAGGCTCTAGATAGCATGGGGAAGTGAGAGTACCTCAGGCTTTGCCATGGTGTATGTTGAATAGCTGCGCTGTGTGCCTGTGGAACAGTCAACCTTCCAGCCATCGCTCTCAGGATCATACCCATACCCATGATGCAGCCTGCCTGAGTTGTTCCAAGCTGATTCAGTGGTATGCACATCAAGGGTTGCAGGGGATAGAGCTTTTCTAAGCATTCCTGATAGCCATGCTTCCGTGTCAGTTTGGCCTGCAGTGGCATTCTCATGTCAAGACGGGCTGTTGCTGCCCCAAACACAAACTTTGGAAAATGATGGCAAGTTTTGCTCATTCCACTTGTACAACATTTGAGCCTCTATATGTATCATGAATGCAAGGTGCGCTGTATTGCAGCAAGGCATGATCTCCAGCAATATGCAGAGCTGTCTGCAGGCTGGTCCCCCACGGACTGCACTGGTGATGTCGACCTAGTCCTTTTAGCAGGTTGACTTTGCATCCAAGAGTAAAGTCTGCAGCAATCAACCCGTTAGCACCATAAAATCTTCATGGTGTCCTCGCACAGTGCAATACACATACCGATCACTCCCGTGGGTGCGGTCTTGAGCAAGGTTGAGACAAGAATTGTCGTTGTCCAGCGATGCCCTAAGGTGACCGCACGATCGCCAGCACATAAGCGCTACGAATCCGGCGCTGACTTATGCCAGCGACTGCTAACAATCGCAGCGCAGGGCTTGCCAAGCATGTCTCGCAATGGTCCACCAGGAGAGTGGACCATTTATCACGGGTTTCCATGAGAATGGTGGACACAAGCTGCACATGTGTTCTGCTAATTTGAACGNTGTGACAAGGTCTGACATGACTGCATGCCATGCTTGTAGTTGCTGGACTGCATGTTTCAGACGCTTACATGCCTGCCGCCTTTCTTTGTGCAGCTGGCTGACTGTACCTCTATGTTGCTGCGAGGTTCTGCTGATTGTTGTTTCTGCCCAGCGCAACCAATCAAGCTCAGCTGCAACTTTGCATTGCATGTGAGCGATTTCAAACACTTTGCTCTCCAGAGCAACAGTCTTGNTAGCGCTGCTGACTTGCATGCAAATTTATACAAAGAAATTGTGTACATGCACCTAGACTGCAGCGTCTCAAAAGATATAGAGCTTCACGCTGTGATGTGGTATGACTATGAGTCTTTCTTATATATTGCCAGGCTGTTGATGGAAGTGGAAGTGCAATCCATGCTGCTAGCTTCAACACCCAGTGATAAGGCTGAATGCAGTACTGGGACTGCAACCTGTACGTGTGCAAGCGCAACACCCAGAGACTGAAGCTGCATGCGTAGCCTGACAATCACCTGTGCACTATGCGTGCATCATCCGACCCAGTGCCCAGATGTTCTTGGAAGCTGGGATCGGGTGGTGAAAAGCCGTGCCCGTATACAGCTTCTTGTGACTGCCCGCCTGCTTGAACGCCACTCTTGTTGCTGCTGGATCAGTCTTTCAAATTCTCTTGTTTCCCAACTGGGCGATTCAACCTCGTAGCCCCAAGTCGCTCGACCATGGTCGATAAGCAGACACCTTGACTTCCCAGAAAATTTTCAGCATCAGCTGCAAGGATGCAACAAGGTCAGGACCAGTCAAAGTAGATACACTGTGATAAGAGAGTCAGGCGCGTGTTGGTAGTGTTGAGATAACACAACTCGTTGTGTGAAAGGTATATGGCGTCAGTACCACCAGTACTCGATCACAACACTAGTACATCCCTGGTAAGTAGACTGTGCTGGTATGAGTGATGGTCAAGCACTTTCAAGGGGCGGTGCTTGACGGCATTTGCCCTCAAGTGAGAAGCTGAACACAAACTGAGTATACATCAAATGTTGAGCACAAGTTTGCAGGACTGCACACACCACGTCTAGCCAATGAACATGTTCAGAATCTAGATTGGCAAGGTTGGCAACATGCAAGACAGTAGAAACACTTCAATAACGAGCAGGGCTGTACCTTGCGACACAATATTGTCCCATCTCACATCATTGTGCTCAGCACCACTGGCATGATACTCAGCCAAGGCCTGTTGGGCAGCCTCCATGACTGCATCTGTCAGGGGCTGAAGGCNACAACTTCTTCCTCCACTTGATGCAGGGCAGCCAAAGCAGCGTCACGCTGTTGCAAGCTGTTTGCTGCCTGGCCCAACAGCCTCTGCTCCTGGCGTGCTGTGGCTGCGTCCAACTCCATGCAATATTGCTTCATGGCTGCTTCATGCTCTGTGCAATGCTGCAGCAGCTGATTCTTCCACACAATCAGGCTAGCCAGGCAACGCTGCATCATCTCTGCACTCCCTGCAGCCGAGCAGAAGTCATGAGCTTGTACATCTGGCTTGCATCACGGTCACTTTGCCATGTCAGGTTGCAGCTTGGTCAAGATAGTTCTGACACTCCTTGATATGCGCAGTGCAGCTGTCGAAGTAGCAATGCATGTTTGGCGCCATGCAATGTCAGGCATGGGCGCTGTAGCCAATCTTGTGCTTTCACAGCTACATTTGTGCCTAATTTGAGACCCCTTAGCTGGGGTGCATCAGGTTTGATATATAGTTCGCCAAGAGTAATTTGACCAGCATGCTACGGCAGTCANGAGGAGCAACACTGCAACAGCACAGCACACGCTGGACGCAGCTGACAAGATCATCTTCTCTGCGAAGAAGCAGGATGGAGTCAGCAAGAAAGCCAGTCCCATGCTGTCCCCCGGCCCTGTCAGGTGAGCTGTTTCGCCACAGCTGTTCATGCATACCAGTGTTGCCGGACAATGGGAGCAGCTTGCTATTAGGACATGGTCACTGATGCTAGGCTATTGCATGTCGTTAGTTGTGGCAGCTGCAGCTGTTCTAGTCAGCATGTCCAAAGCATGCAGAGTTCCTTGCCGCTTGCAGAGCCATAAGCAATGTGGCATGTCTGGCCATGCGCACTTCAATGACCAGGAGAGTCAGCGAGGCAGTCCGCTTATGTGCGATCTGCAGCATAGCAGTTGTGCTTCAGCACAGACTAACCCAGCATGCTGTTTCATTGCAGAGACAAGGGCTTGTACAGGACTACCAATGGCAGCAGCAGGTATAACTTTGATCCAGACTATGGGGGCAAAGTCAGCATGCCCAAAGGGCATCAAGCAGGACCCCCTAGTGTGCATGACCAGGCAGGCAGACCCAGAGCACTGTTTGCTGAAGAAAGATCCAGGTGTGTGTGCCATGACATCGTACGTTGGGCACAGATGCAAAAGCACTTGCCCCTGCCCTTTATGTGCCTGCTACATCTCGACACAAAATCTCTGCATTGCCCACGGGAAAGTCACATGGCTTCAACTGGCAGCAATGAGCACAAGCTGTGATGTCATTCGATGAAGAATCCTCTTNGTCTTCTATCAGCTGCAGCACTGCAGACTCAAACGATACCTGCATCAGCAAAGCAGGCACATGATCACATTCTGAATACCAGAGACATCACACAACACACAATCGATAAGACTGCAATATTGCTGCTGTCTTATGACCAGCATCTGACAACGCTCCCAGATTCCCTCTGCTCAGGCACAAGTCGCAACTGTGTGTTGCAGCTTGTCATGGCTTTCTAGAGATGCAACCTACACCAACCAGCATGCAACTCATACGATGGCATGCAAGTTGTGCAAAGGCAACAAGGGTTGAGTTCTTGCACTTTGTTGTCATGCAAAAAAGGAATGGCTTGTCATTTCACAGGTAATGCAACAGCTGCAGCACCACCTGCAGAGTCTCTTCCCACAGCTGCAGAAAAGCCTTCCACACTGCAGGCAGCAGCTTGTGCTGTGCTTCAGCCTTGGAGGTCAGCTCTGAGACAGCTTGGTGGAAGCCAAGGCTGTAGACATGAAGGACGCGGTACAAGCGCTGCACGTCACTCTCAGAGAGGTGATGCTGCTGTCGTAGAACCTGTGACAGGGACGTCTTGAGAGGTCTGACTTCATCAAATCTTGAATACGTGAGCAAACAATTCGTGGGTCTGCATGCATCAAAGCAGTAACACTTGCAAAGAATATGGCAAACTTCGTATGCCCCAGCAGACTTCTCTCATTCAAGAGCTGTATTGTAATGTTTGCTGCCTGGCAGCAGGAAGTATGAGCTTGAGTTGCACTGGAGCGTACACAATGCATGAATTGTTGGCGGTAGGATCAAGCATCAACACAAAACGAGCAAGACAGAGTGTGGACGCTGCATGTACAGTATGCCCTGAGTAGACAGCAAAAGGCACTCAGCTGACCTGTGGTGACAGCGCAGCTGAGATGATATGTTCCTGCAAAGTGCCATCTGGCTTGGGCATTGCTGGTGTGCCTGCGTGTTTGTCAGGCCATGTTGAAGAGGCTGTGCTAGCTTGAGAAGCTTCAGCTAACTCCTGCAGCAGCTGGTGACCGGTCACAAGGCAACTCTGCCAGTTCAGTCTACTCTTGCTTTCACTGCTGAGACCGTCAAGACAGGCAGGACTTGTACGAGCTGCTTATGCCAGCGCATGACAGATGTGAACACGAACAAGCAATTGGACTCAGGCTGACATCTGTATAGAGCTATTAGGGNAACTACTGATTCCAGACTCCAAAGGAGCGTTGAGGGATGTCGTGCTTGGCTTTGATGACCTGCTACCGTATCAGGCAAGTGCACCTGGTTCCAGTGTTGTTCAACCATAGCATACTGATTCACAGCGGTCTGCTGGACAGAATGCGCAGCCAACATCCCATGCTGACTCTGTTGTGCAGGATGGAACCAGTCCATACTTTGGAGCCCTTGTTGGCAGAGTTGCCAATCGCATAGCAGACTCAACATTTGAGCTTAATGGCAAAACATATCATGTCACACCAAATGAGAACACAACATCACTTCATGGTGGGAAGTTTGGCTTCAGTCGGCATGTGTGGGAGGGGAAAACCTTCTCAGATACAATGGGTCAAGGAGTGCATCTGCAGTATCACAGTCCAGCAGGGGATGAGGTAAGCATACAGGGACTGCTGAGACTTTTGCACTGCATGCGCACCCATAAAGGCTATATGCATTGGAGGTTGATTTTTTGTATGCTTGGGTCACACATTATCAACCATAGGCAGTAGTGGACACAGACAGTCTGACACATGGTTGCTACATCAGGCCATAACATCTCACTTTATTGACTAATCATTTTAAACCTGTAGGGGTATCCAGGCAATCTGGTGGCAACAGTGACGTACCTTCTGACAGCTGACAATGAGCTTCAAATCACCATGGAAGCTACAACAGATGCTGCCACGCCAGTCAACTTGGCGCAGCATACCTACTTCAACCTCAATGGCGTCAGCAGTGCTTCAAATATCCTCAATCATGCAGCGCAGATTAACGCGTAAGCGAGGCACTCTTTGCAATTCCATACAGTGTGCTGCAGATGTTTCACAACATTGGCAGTCAATCTGATCGCTCAAGGCAGTTCAGATGTGCCTTGGCAAACAGCACATGGTTTTTTTTACTGCAGCATGGCTTTTGCAAACTTCCATATNATCGTGACTGAGAGATCCTGTCTGCCAAATCAGCTCAGCTGGGCGCATTGAGATGGGCCAAATGGATGTGCATGTCTGGATTGTGCTGGTCAAAGTACAAGGAAGACTGCAGAACAGAGCTACACTCGCAGTCAGCAGCCTTGACGTATAATGAGCTGCTCTGGACTGCAGTGGCTAGTGAATAAATGGAGCTGAAACAGAAGGAGGGCTTTACTTCCGGCAGCTACATCGCATACCCCTTGCAAGCAAGGGCAAAGGCGATGATGTCTGGCTGAAGGGTGCTTCTGTTCTGCCCATCACTGCAGCCTGGCTAAGTAACGTCTGATCTTCTGTCCACAGAGGCTATCATCATATGCCAGCCCCAGTCTCTTCAGTGCAAGGTAGTGCATGTAGGTGTGCATCTCACTAGCTGGTAGACCAATCTTGGCAGACTATGGCTTGAGCTCAACAGCTATCAATAACGATGTCTGCAGACACAGGTGTGCCAGACGAGACGTTGACTGGGCTGCTTTGGTTGCCTAGTGTCGTTGATGAACACAGCGACAGCACAGCGTGGCTAAGCACTGACCCAGCAAGACTCGTGGACTAGACCTGTCAGCTGCATGCAATACAGCAGGAGCATCTCTCTGATGCCACACAGTGTCTGGCAGGAAGCAAATCGACATGGGGCATCTACCTAGAGCGCTTGGCAGTGTGGTATGAGGCTGAGCGGGAGCGCGATGTCCGGTGCCTACTGTGCCGCCTTTGAACTGACTTTGAGGCAGGCTTATGTGGTGACACTGCTGCTGAGGATGCGCCTTGCAGCCAGGGGTGTTTCAGCATCTCTGCAGCTGTTGCACGCTTGTCTGGGGCAAACTCCAACATAGGCACCAGAAAAGAGCTCAAGCCCTGAGCCTGTAGCAAAAAGGCGATCTGAAAATGTTTGAGCTCAGCACAATGCAGAGCATGTGTAGAATGACGCAATGAGGCCTAGTAGCACAATCTGCGCTCTGTCTTGATTGTCATTTCCACAGCAGCTGTTGTTGAAAGTACATTGTGCAGGCAAAACCTGTAAATTAGCACGGCTGCTGCTTAAGCATGAGGTTAGCTGCACAGTGTATGACACAATGCAAAGTCATGCACATACACCATTACGCAGACAGAGAGTTTGCCACTCCCAAGCTTCCACGGCTGTGTGGTTTCATCTCACAAGAGCAAAGTTATGCCATACTCTGCAAATGAGCATACCTCATGTTCAGGCAAATGGTACTTCTCCTGCAATACTTTTTCCAGCGGCCAAAACCGCATCTTTTTTATATGCCGGAGTTCACCATGCCTGTTGAAGTAGTCTTTGGCATACTTGCCACTGCTGCTAATGCGCTTTGGCATCCTTCCAAGCAGCTCAATGAACAATGCCAGGTGATCTTCATCCCTGTATATGTGCAGCACCTCATACCTTGTCCACTTGACAGTGCAAGAGCATGATCGCAGTCTACAGGCAGCCAAGTTGTGCTTGTACTCTGTGGAGGTCACAGGCGCCACCTGCAGGCTTTGTTGGTGTAGCAATCCTCCACACTCGCACTAGTGACAGCACAGACATCACAGGAAGTGACACTGCACATTTCCACAAGGGAGGACATCTTTTGCAGGCCAACAGGCAGCACATACACAGCACGGGACATCAGGCAGGTACCTGTCGTAATCTCTGCCACTTTTTGGGTCAAAGAGCAAGTCTCCAGTCACCAGCTCAAATACCATGCAGGCTAAGGACCACATGTCAGCCGCTGTGTCGTACTTGGCCCCCAATAGCACCTGGCACACAGCAACAATACGCATGTGACATGCAAAGCACATGACAGAGCTGCGCAGAAAGGCTTGATGGGTCCTGGGCAAAAGCAACAATTAGTGAGATGTGTGAGTACGTACCCTACACATGGTACTTTCTGTAACAAGTTGACTAGTGTTGACTACAGACTTGGCAACAAAGAGGTCAGGCGACAAGTACCTCAGGACAGCGGTATTGCCTAGTCTGTATGTCATCTGTAAAGTGCTTGTGTGTCCAGCAGCCGTTTCCAAAGTCAACAATCTTGCACTGTGCAGCCTCAAGGCGTTCTTGCAATGTCAGGGACACAGCTTCCTGGTCTGCAGGCAGCTGTCTGTCCAGGGGTGTGTCAACCTCGCCTCCTGCAACAGAAATGTCAAATGTGGCCAACAAAAGCTTTTGTACTGATGCTGAAAAAACGCTGGCATACATGGACAAGCATGCAAGCTACACAAACATTGATCTGTATAACAGCCAGGCATCGGCAAAATCCAAACAGAGCAGTAATGCAGTGCAGAGCTGACAGATGATGCAAGACTGCAGCGTATGCTTGGCATTGCAGCGCTACCAAGTAAACGTAGTCCAAAGCTGATCAAGTAGCTCAAAGGTATGGGAGGAGTCCGTTAGCAAAGAGGCAAGGCAGGCATCCAGACGTACAAACTGGGATTCCGTGAAGACAAAGCAGCTGGTCAATGCATATACAAAGNCTGAGGCGTGATGTTTTGCCTGTCTTTACTGCTGTTCACAGGTCGCTGGGGTTCTTGCAAAGCCTGATCAGTTGGTTGTTGCTGCTGCACTAGGACGATAGCTGCAAGGCCAGCAGCGGTCTCAGCTGGTGTGAATTGCTGCAGTGGGGCAATGGCTACAAGGCCAGCAGTATTCTCTGCTGTTGTCAGCTGCTGCACTGGTTGACTGCCACCATGCTGTGCAAAGCTGGAAGGTGCATCAGCATGTGTTGCTAGGTGTTTCTCTGCACTCAAAATAGGTCTCAGCCCAAACAAGCTGCGCACTCCTGGTCAGCAATGCAGCAGCATGATACAGTGCTGCAGATGATGTAAGTGTGAAACACGCACAGTTCATAGCCTTACGCAAATGCAACTAAGAGCGACTGTCTCAACGGAGCAAACGAGCATGCAGCAGGACTGCAAGAGATGTCTGTGTAGGAGGTCCTGCTATGGCATTCATTCTTGCAAGCTGCACACCCATTCAAGGCATTACATACAACCTGTCTTGACATTACCACCAAGCAAGCTGCAAAAGCTGCATCTGCCAGCAACTGTAGGGGGGATCAGTACCTGTGACAGCAGCTTGCTGGGGCTGGACCCTCCTGGGGCGGCTCTTCTTCTTGGGGTGGGCTTCCAGGGGACTCTCTGGTGGCTTGACAACACCCATGGTGAAGGGCCCCACTGCACAGGCAAAGCAAAGTAGTGAGACATTCACATGTGGCGAGACAAGCTGTGTATTGAAGCACTGCAAAGTTTGGGTAGAGACTGACAGACCTCAAAGGATTGTGCAAGTGTACAATCTGACATGCAGCGAGGATTGGTCATGACGGGCCGCAGGCATGGATTGTACTCAATGATGCGTGTCTGCCTGGATTTCACATGTGCAGCTGATGACTGCTTATTGGCTTGGCCACTGCGTGATCTGCTCAGCACAGCAGAGATTGCATGCAACTCAGCAATGGCCAGAGCTGCTTGAAGCATTCAGTACCTTTGATCTGCAGGCCAGCTGCTGTTGGCTGACCAACAAGCTTGTGGCGCTTGCCAGCTGGCATGTCCATTTCATCTGACACACCTCCCTGCAGCAACAACAGTTTCATTGTTCTACCTCTTTGTAACCTTGACTGAAAATGAAAACATTGCATGAAGATGTTCATGCACACACACCAGGCCTTCTGGCCAGTGCCCAACACTGATGCAGTGTGCAGAGCAGGCACATGAAAGCAACCACACTTATACAGACCGCAATGCATACATGCAGACAGACATGTGGCTGAAGACAGCAATGCAGAAGCTTGACGGGGATGGCGGTCCCCAAAGCATGCCTTTCACAGGCTGCAAGGCAGCACAGGCAGTAGCAGCGCCAGACAAGCAGCCGTCTCAACAGCAAATGCCACAAGCTGGCAGAAGACATCCAGTCAGATGACACTGCAGAGCAGAAGCACTGCAGCAAAGTGGGTCTAACCCCATTTGCCTTTGCCCATTTGTAGTGTGGCTGCTGAAAAAGGGCAAACAGTGCGTTCAGCAGTTTGAAAACAGACCTCAATGGCAAGACGTTTCAATCCTGCATGCCGCTGTGTGCCCGCTTTGGTCTTGTTGGCGGTGCCTTCTGTGTGAGCCTGTAGTGAAGGCGCCACTGTATCTGCTGCTGGGTTGCTGCCTCCAGTCTGCCTGTTTCCTCCTTCAGAGGTTGACAACTTCCTGAGTGGCTGTTGCAGCACATCAGCTGACTCTGGATGCATAGGCGCTGCCACTGGCTTTGCCTTCTCAGCAGCATGCTTCTGAGTCTGCTGGTCCTGCTCAACATGTAGTGCAGCATCAGCACTGTCATTCTGGCTTGCGGCCCTGTCGCCTGCTGGCTGAGGCTGAGGGATGTTGGGGCGGGCAGCATCCATACCAGGCTGGCGCTCACACTGCTGCTGCTGAGCCTGAGCTGGCGTGTGTGAGTCAGGTTGGATGGGAGGGCTGGTGTTGGCTGCAGGGGCAGAGGGCAGCCCTGCCTTGAAGACCATAGCAAAGGCGCCTGAGGGGTGGGGGCTTTCCTGGCCGCTGATGCCCCTGGCATTCTCATTTGCTTGCACATCATTGCCTGCAGTCCAACAAAACTTGAATCAAAGCCATGCCTGACATCACAGGTGATCGTACACGAGTGCAATGGTGCCAGAACACGGGTGGATATTGAGTGCGAGCAGGTGCTGATGAAAGGGCAACATGGTACATATCAAATGTGGTATTCAGCAGCTCACAGCAGGATGCATAAAACAGCAACCCACCACAGACATGCAACTATACTGGCAAGCGGCCACAGTAGCCTGTCTTAGAGATCAGATTGCCTTCCATGGAGTACCTGAAATCAAGGTTGCTGCAAATGCTCGCAGGCTGTTGGCAGCCCGGCTGGGGACCCGTGGTTTGCGGTGGGGGTTCAGAGGGCTCAGGGCTGGCTTGCAAATACCCATTGGAAAAATTGCAGTGCCATCTGCAAAGATGCAAACTTCGCTTCAAGCTTGCCTGAAAGGATTGCTCAAGACCACATGCATATGTGTGCCTACCTCTCTGTTCTTGTGTACTCGTAGCACGACCAGATATGGCGAAGGATTAGACAAGTATGACAAGCGCTTCTCAACACCAAGGCATGTTGAATGTCCACTCAGAAGTAATCATCAAAAATTGATGGTGCTCTGCTCATCAAGGTGACTCCAATTTGGACTGCTGCGCTCCGTGAGTCAGTGAGTTGAGCTGCTGACTGTATCAGGCCATCTGAAGCACATGCGCTATGCTAAGGACTTGTCATACTCACCTGCAGCTTTGTTCCATTGAGCAGGACCCTGTGGGGGCTCTGTAGGTCTGCCCTGCTGCCTGTGAGCTGCGCCTGAAAGGCCCTGCAGCATGACACTCGCTCCTGTGGTGTGGCAAACATAGCTGATCATAGACACCATAGCAGCACCTACACTCTGCTGCAAACCTCTCTCAACACAAGACCACAGATCATCAGCAGCTACCGAGTGCCTATTGTGCAGGACCAGTCAGCAGCAAAACAAGGTGCTGTCAGAATGTGCATTCAGCATGTCAGCACTGTGGGTCCAGGAGACTCCGCCACCTAGAAAAACCCTTCAGAAGGAAAGCTGCAATTGGCTATGTGGTAGCATTACCTGTGTGTTATTGCTGGACTGCCTCAGCTGTTCGGTGGCTGGTGAGTCATTAGTGGGCTTGAGGCGCTTGCCAGTAGGCCAGTCTGATGCTCCAAGCAAGCTCCCCTGCATCAGTCCATGCTGACTCAGCCAAACACACTTGGCTGACTAGATATCATGCATGGCTAGTAGCAACAGACTTAGCTGACTAGATACCATGCATGGGCTGTAGCACATCTGTACAAGCTGTCAGCCTCAGCACTTGTGCCAAGAGACGTGGGCTCTGTCCATGGGCAGCACAGTCAGCAAGGTGTCATGTGGGGCAAGCATGAAGCCTGACTGGCCCTACATCAGCCCGCAGACACTCCTGCTTCAAACTCATCCTTGCAACCCCTGTGACGTTACTACTAGTCAGAGCCAAAGGCCTGGACTAACAGACGCGACATGCAACGTGCAACACGTTCCAATGCATGCATAACTACATGCAGCAGATCACCATCATCCCACAGCCATGGCCTCAACTGTGGATACCTGTGCAGAGGTGTGCTTGCCTCCAGCTGAACATCGCCTGTTGGCAGTAGAAAAGCGCCTCTTGCCCAATGCCTCCGCTTTCAGCCTGACTGATGAGGTCTTTGCGGTGCTGCTTGGCTGCCTGCTGCCATTGGCTGTGGCTGCTGTAACACACACAGCACATAAGATTTGCATGCTTGCAAGTGCACTGTTGCAGATCGACATGCTTGAGCAGGTCTGCAATTCAGTGAATGTACAGGTTTTGCTGCATGTAAAGACTGAAAGTGGGCCCTGCCAGGGCACCAGCTCAAGTACACTCAGCCATAAAGCACCCTCATCATGATCTGTGCTGTCAGGATGCACACTACTGCAACAGCAACCTACAGGAGCCTGCTGTTGTGCTGCACCCCAACATGAACACATCAACACCAATACTGCAGCAAAGGCAACCAGCTTTGATCCGTACCAGCAGTAACATCTACAGGTCCAGTTTGCTTGTCATGGCATAGTCTCACGGCCAAAGAGGCTGTACGGTCTGATGCCATCAAGGTGCCTGGCACTCCTATGCAGTCAGCCCTTGGGCTTGTGATGGCAATGGCGAGGCTGTTACTCTGTGCTGCAGCTGATATCTGATCCGCAGATCCAGTAGCGGGGTGGCTTGCAGTGCCAGGATCAGAAACATCGGCTGCTGCATGCAGCACTGCAGGGCTGGCACTGTTGCGGCGGCTCATCACATTGCTTGTGCTGATCTCTGCAGCATCTGCGTCAGCTGCAGCTGCAGGCATGTCTGCCTGTACCTGAGTGTTGTCACCAGTGGTGTTGCTGGTGCCAAGCTGTGCAGCAGCTGCTCCTAATGCAGACAGACTTTGAGCACAAACCTTGTGTGATGCACTGGTATCTTCCATGTTGGTGTTGGTATCAGGGAGGTGGCCAACTGCGGACTGGAGTGACTCAAAGTTGCAGAAGTCAGAAGGAGTGGACGCTGACTTGCTTCCAGCAGGGGTCATGTGAACGCCATACTTGCCCTGCATCATTCATCTCCATCAGAGCAAACCTGTGAAAAAGGTGTTTGGAAGTACCCTCAGTAATGTTGTACAGCCTGGCTACTGCGTCACTTGCTCACACTGGAAGGGTGCACTACAGAGGTTGCACCAGATGTATCAGTACAAAACGTGTGCAGATACTTCGCCACACTTGAGCAGCTCCGCCAATGTGCAAGTGCTGCACATTGATTGTCTACAAGCATTGCACTTAAGCTCACTGCAAAGACCTTCAACACTCAGCTCGGCATGTACCTCTGGCAATGACATGTCAAACTCAAACATGCTGGCTATGGAGAAGGGGCGGAACGTGATAGGCAAAGCTGGCAACCATGTTGGTGCAGGGGCTGCTGTGGCAGGCTCTGTAGCGATGGGTCCTGGCTGCTGGCCCAGGTACTTGTCATAAGGAACCAGGTTGTCATCTGCACCAGCAGCTTCACCAGTATGATCTGCAGCAGCCAAGCCAAGGGTTAGCAAGCAAGCCACGCTACTACATGCACTGTGGCTGAGCCATCACCTGCAACAGAGCCCTGGTGTGACTTGCAAGATTGGTTGTCAAAGTTTTTACCTGCTACATGCAGTGCTGGACCACTGACACTGTCATGGCTGCCCTGTGTAACATTGCCGCTGCCGGGCGCCATTGAGTCTGCATGAGCTGCTGCAGCAGGCACATCAGCCTGTGACCTAACACTGCTGCCCACAGGGTTGCTGGTGTTCATCTCTGAAGCAGCTGCTTCTGCTGCAGACAGGCTGTGGGCACATGCTTTGCATGCTGCAGTGGCATCCTCCATGTTGATGAGTCTAGGTGCAGTCTGCTTGTCATGGCATGGTCTGGCAGTCAAAGAGGCTGGACTGTCTGAGGCCATCAAGGTGCCTGGCACTCCTATGCAGTCAGCCCTTGGGTTCATGATGGAAACAATGGGGCCATGAGTGTGTGCTGCAGCTGATGTCTGATCTGCAGATCTAGAAGTGGGGTGGCTTGCAGCGCTGGTGTGATCACCATTGGCTGCTGCATGCAGTGCTGCGGGACTGGCACTACTACTGCCGTTGCCCAGCACATTACTCATCCTGGTCACTCCAACATCTGCATCAGCTGCAGCAGCAGCTATGTCTGCCTTGCATGCTACACTGGCATCTTCCATGTTGATGTCAGCATCAGAGGGGGGCCCGACTGCGAACTGGGGGACCTCAAAGCTGAGGAAGTCAGACGGGGTGAACGGTGACTTGCCTCCAAGAGGGGTCATTTGAAGGCCATATTTGCCCTGCATCAGTCACATCTTTCAGAGCCAAGTGCAGTTGGCTGAGCATGTAGTCAGATGCAAGTTAGGTCACGTTGATAACATAGCAGTATGCAGAGCAGTTTACATGAGCATCCATGCTGCAGATAAGATACCTCTCAAGCAGTACCCTCAGTAACATTGCACAGCCTGGCTGATGCATTACTGCCAGAGCAGCGATTGTGTACTGTAGAAACTGCTACAGACATCTCAGTCCAGGATGCATGCAGATGCTGGACATTTTCATCAGACTTAAGCACCTTTGCCAATGTGCAATTGCCATACATTGCATGTGTTACTGGAAAGGTCGCTTGACACAAGAGGGCTCGGCATGTACCTCTGGCAATGACATGTCGAAATCAAACAGACTGGAAAGAGACATGGGGCTGTTGTAAGGCGAAGCTGTGGCAGGAAGCCACATGCGGGCAGGCGCTGCTGTAGCAAGCTGTGAAGCAGGGAGTCCATGCCGCTGGACCAGGTATTTGTCATAAGGAACCAAGTCACCATTTGCACCAACGGCCTCACCAGAGTGATCTGCAGCAGCCAGGCCAAAGGGTCAGCACAGAAATTAGGTTGATGCCACTGCAAGAAAGCGTTATGCAACAATACAGTGGCTGTTGGACTAGTCCTGCTGCTTGTAGCATACCACCTAGCACTGCATGAGCATCAGAACACTGACCACCTGCCCACAAACTCTGTCTCTCTATGTGGTGATTTGGTCTTGCGGCCCCACAATGCAAGGTAACGTAGGAGGAACCTGAGACAGCCTGACACCAGGCCTGCTGTGGCGGAAGCCATGACAGCAAGATTGGCAATAGAAACAATGTAGTGGCATGTATTGACCATGCATGCTTGCATTGGGCACATGAAAACTACCACAGGCAATCAGCTTGATCCTTACCAGTATCCCCACCAGTCTGGCTGTCACGAGACAGCTGCACACCCTGAGAAGCCAAAGCGGCTGCAATGCTCTGATCATCAGGTGATGGCTGATCCTCAGTGCATGCAATAGGGTGGCTTGCAAGGCTGATGTTGGTGTCTTTACATGCTGCAGATGGTGCTGGAGCACTGACACTGGTGTGGCTGTCCCGGGTCATGCTGCCGCTGCTGACTGCAACAGAGTCTGCATGATCGGCTGTGGCAGGCGCGCCAGCTTGTAATTGACCATTGCTGCCCACAGTATTCCTGGTATCAAACTGTGAAGCAGCTGCTTCTGCTGCAGACAGACTCTGAGCAGACGCTGTGCATGCTGCAGTGGCATCCTCCATAGTGATGTCATCAGCAGGGGCGCCCCTGACTGCAGATTGGGGGGTGGTGGACAAAGTGAGGAAGGTGGAGGGAGTGAAGGGCGTCTGGCCACCAGCAGGCACAACCTCATCATCATTGCCACCCTGCAGCATTCCAGCTGTCAGAGCACAGTGTCTTGTGGCTCTTGTGGGACCAAGCATATCATTTGAGGCTTTGCATACATCCGTGACATTCCATACATCCTAAACACGACCAAAAGTAGATGCAAAGGTGGATGCAAATGTTCTTACCAAACAAGTCAAGTGTAACCAGCAGCATCCTGCAAAGTCTGATTGAAGGATGTAATGCGGTGCATAACTTGGCCATAATGAGATGATGCAGACTTAAAGTATTACAGGTGCCTCAAATGGCTAGGAACAACCCTAGCAGCAAAGCATACTTGACATGGACCACTGACAGAGAGCTCCATCACAGGACTTGTGGCACTTGATTGTCATGCACCATTGTCTTGAGTGCAGAAGCTCATCTCTGCCTCATACAAGCCATTTGGGCAACTGAAAGCACAAATGGCATACCTGTGCGATGACTGTTGCCGAGTCGTCAGTGAAGAGGGGGTTAACGCCACGTAATGGGATCATGGAAGACGGCCCTGTGCTGGCAGGGGCTGCTGCAGTGGTCTCCATGTCATCAGCTCCAAGCTGCTGCTGCAGGAACTTGATGTGCTGGATGAGGGCATGATCTGCAGCATGACATGCCAGTAACCAAGCTGCTGTGACAACAGGCTGCAGCAGTCAAGCACATGGGTACAGAAAGTACAGCTGGCAGCATCAGCGTTCACACATATGGGAGTGCAAGGCGAACTTTGTCACAAGATGCAGCTGAGATCTGCTGGTATGCTGCACTAGACAGGAAGGCATTTGTGATGTGCTGTGCCTGACAATGACAAATAACACATGGACAATCTCACAGCAAACAGGATTAAGAATATGATAANATGATGCATGTCATCAGAAGCAAGCCCTGACAGCCTTGGGTAAGTAGCAGGGTGTCTGTGCATCTGAGGCCACAACTGACACTGTAAAGTGCCGAGTGAAAACAGGACAATGTGCGAATAAAACCTCAGCAGCGGTCACCACNCCACTGCATTCCACAACACAGCATGCAGGCGGCTTGGTGCCAGCAGTCTCAATGGACCTGCATATTTTGNCATGATGTGCACATGCATATGACCCTGACCGGCACCCCAGTTGGTGATACAGCAATGTTATGAGTTTCATGACAGTTGTGCACCTACTGCCCTCAAAGNATGTCAGTCAGGAGGCGCAGTGGGTTGCTGGCTTGGGCAATGCGCTGGCTGGCTTGCAGCCCCAAGTCCTTCAGATCCCACACCTGCAACAAAGCTATTTAGCCTATTGAGATGATTTAGGTTTTTCTGGAATACTCTGAATTGTTGCAGAACTCATTCAACATGACGAAAGCCAAGACAGCTGCAGTCACAGGTCTGTAAGTTCCAGTCATTGCAGTGAACTCTAAGCCCTACCCTGTAAACCTTAAATTCCTAAATCATGACTTTTGTCAATCAATGCCGGCACAGCTGCAGAGTGTGATGCACAAGGCATTCATCCAATGCATGGCTGATCAGCACATGTATGAGCCTCAAGGCAAGGCAGACAAACTCACAAAACACCACAAGGTTCCTGCTCACCATGCCTTGGTGGATTCCGTGACTGCTGANTTACATGCACCGTGTAGAGGTGATGATGCTGTGACCTATTGTGACCTAAAATACCTTCGCCAGAATTGCAAGCAAACAGAACAGCCAATTGTTTATATTGTGGTCAACCCACAATATAACATCACCTGTTCTACAGCCCATTACACCACAGAAGTATCACATACACGGCATCACAGGACAATGCACACGAACGCGCAAGCTCCCTCAACATGGCCATTATGTTGATAATTCTGTGCAGGAAGCATGGCCCGCACAGCTGGAGATGTGATACTGCTTGATAGCATCATCAGAAATAATGACTTCAATTCCACTGGAAACGGCNGTGGCCACTGTTAGCGGCATGCCTGTACCCTGCTTGATGCAGCTTCTGCAACAATCTTTTACCGTGCCTTTTAAGGCACAAAGGCCAACAGCTTTTCACCTACAAACATACCCATACATATGGAAAAGTTACTCTTGTTGGTCACCGGCACCGCCAGATTTGGCTAGTCACCTCCACCTGTTGCAGCAGTGACTTGTTCAAAGCTTTGCATATATGGGTGACATGGTGCCAGCCTTCATCTGCAAGCATGTTTTGGAGGCAAGTGATAATCCATCGGTAATGCACGAACAACATTGTTGCTCCGCAATGCAGCTGCAGTCGCCAAGCTATGCCAGACAGCTTGCACGACACGTGGGTCAGCAATTTATCTTCTGTAGGCAGAGGTGGACATTTGAGTCCTGAGCCCCACTAGGAGTAATCATGTCATAACGAAAAGGGGGTCACCTGTCTGGGGATGAACTAGCAGTGGTCAGGCTTTATGCTATATGGATGCTTCAGCATTCTGGATTACAGCTGAGGCCTTGGCGTTGTGTAAGTGTATGCTGCTCACTACACCGGCTGCCACACACTCAGCAGCACCATCAAGCATGGGAATACTTTGCAGATGTAGCTCAGCCGATACCTGTGGAAACGCTGAAACTTGTGTTCAGACATGGCAGCACAATGGCATGCATGCTGCTTTGCTGTGTGGATCCGCAGTGTGTCCCCTGTAGCCAGCTTTGCCATGCAGCTTAGCTGATCGCTNGGCTATGGGCTGCCATGGCACATGCATCAGTCAACAGCTCACTGAATTGCAGCAGGAACTTCAACCACCTGTCANAAGTAAAGTGAGTGCACAGTCACATGACATACAGGGAGGTGTGTGCAGTGAAGCCCAAGATTTTCTGCCTATATCTGACTACGTCTCATGCAAGCATCCATGCTGCACTTGTATGCTGTCCACTGCATACGCCCATACAGCTGAGCCCCTCAGGCTAGTACAGCGTAACAGCTGTCGCTACTCAACAGACGTGTTTGTGATCAAATATTCCCTATGACAGTGTATGTAGCTATGGGTTTGAATTTCTATGCTTGCAGC
Source organism: Trebouxia gelatinosa (assembly GCA_000818905.1). Lineage (NCBI taxonomy): Eukaryota > Viridiplantae > Chlorophyta > Trebouxiophyceae > Trebouxiales > Trebouxiaceae > Trebouxia > Trebouxia gelatinosa. The sequence goes on along the minus strand of KN805272.1, from coordinate 420,421 downwards.
CTTCACGCACCGTCTGTTGCCACAGGTCCGCCCAGGCAGTTGTTTGGGCATGCAGAACCTCAAGCTCTTCCTGCCAGGCTGAACTCTAGCACAGCTTCTCTGTTGCGGCAAGCTTCAGGCACTTTGCCTCAGCCTCAGACCTCTGGCTACGTGCAGCAAACCTTTGGGCATGCAACTCTTGAAGAGCTCAGAGCTGCTTCCGAGAAATTTGCTGCAGACAGAGACTGGGACAAGTTCCACAGCCCAAGAAACCTTCTGCTTGCTCTGGTGAGAGTACAGTCTCGCTGCTGACGTGCGTCCAGCTGTGTAGCTATTGTGTTATGTTGAATATATGGAGTGTCAGTGCCAGCCTGTCTACCACACTACTGTAAGGCAGCCATGCAAGCAACAGTCAGGCGTTTCTGTGTATCTGCAGCGGCTGTTNACAGCTTTTAGCTGCTGTTACTGCTGCTGGGGAGGGCTAGGGACAGGTGCACATACGCGGTGAGCTCCACCAAACAAGGCTATGAGATGCTGTAGGGTATGCACTCCAATGAGTCACTGAGGAATATCTGGGCCGCAAGTTTCAAGCTATCTCTGCTGAGCCAGTGTTTATGCTAGCGTCTGCAGAGCCGAACATGCAACTCAACACAACACCTTTTGTAGGTTGTGTCTGTGTGCTGAAATGCAGCTGACCTGAGCAGGCTTGGGAGGCACCAGCTGCAGGAGTTGCATCTCTGGTCGCTGTCTTGGCAAAGGCATTTGAGTCCACTGCTGGATGTTCGCCAGGAAATGCCCAGATTGGTGCTGATGCAGCAATGACGCCATCCAGGATGTGAGGATACTTCATGCGCATCCAAGACCCCAACATTCCTGGACGAAACAGTGAGGTTGTACACATGTAGCATGGGATGTTCAACTTTCAATTCACAGCACTGCAGCGCGCCAAGCAAGTCAACTACACCCAGAAAAAGTCAAATCCGATACAGAAGATTGAAAAGCATGCTATGGGATGCTATGTAGCACAGCATTNTGTACGGAGGGCTGCACAGCAGCACTCTGAATATTTACCTTTCACCCATCCCACATACATTGCGCATATCCAGCATGNAGGCTGCCTGCAATCGTGAGTGCATGCTGGCTTGCATCCCCATTTGCAGACAACACTGGATTGCTGACTTGCTTCCAGTGTCCTGTCAAGTCTGTGTGCCACAGCAGTGCTCCTTTGAGACCTGAGAACACCTGTGTACAGTGCACAGCAGTTTGATTGGGTGCTGACAAAACAAACAGCTAGGTTTGCAGTACGTCATGTGCTCGCTGTCAATGTACGCCCAAGTACATTCAATTGTGATGCTTGACAGCAGGTTTTGAGTCATCTGTCATATGTGCAACACACCTTGGTGCCATCAGCAGTTGTCACTGCAACCTTTTGGCCGCTTCCAGCTGTTGACTCAGGAATGACAGCCAATGCCGAGACATTTGATAATGCCCGTTGTGCAGTGGCTTGGGCTGTCAAGTGCTGCTCCCAAAGTAAGGTACCATCACTTTGCTGCCATGCACGCAAGATGCTGCCGGCGCTGGACAGTGTCAGGACAGCTGCAGGCTTACTAAGGACAGCGATGTGTTGCAGCTGATCTGTTGTGTGCAATATTTGCCGCCACACAATGTCGCCAGTGGTGGAGCTGATCACTGCTACTACGTTGGATGTTGTGGCTAAAGCTATGCGATCTCGACCAAGGGCATGCGACGAAAAGACTTGACCTATAAACTCAGCATGCCAGTCGTTCTCTCCCGCTTGCTCTTCGAATATCGCTTGCACGCCACAGGCGGCGAGCAGCAAAAACAGATAACAGCATGAGGTCGTACGCATCGCTTGTACGATCACAACGCGCACAGTGCCGGACCGGCTCACTCAACACAGTCTACTTCGCATGTGTATGCACGGAGACTCTGCACGGCCACGCCGATTGGTTAACCGGCTGATTNCTGCAGCAGGTGTTACATATGTAGGAATTGGACTGTCAGGGTTGCACTTAGGATATGCGTATAGGTGCACTCCTGCGGCAGGTGTTACATATGTAGGAATTAGACTGTCAGGTTGGCAGTTGAGGGTTTGCATATAGATGCATTGCCGCAGGTGGTGTCACATGTATAGTAGAGGTTAGACTGTCTGGGCTGCAGTCTAGAACTTCCACATAGGTGCAATGTTGTAGCGAGTGTTGCATTGGGATTCAGACAAGGGTGGAAAAAAAGGCTGAGATTGATGGATTACTTGAGATTCCTGTAAAACAACCCAATCTAGGTGGCGAAGAGCCCCTGATCACATACTAAGAAAAGTGGAAGTAATCTGCAAGAGTCAAGTCGAGCAACATGACTTGCAGCTAGCGGCAATCTGATGCCAAGTGCGAGTGCCTTTGGTTGGAGCATGCTCACCGTCAAGACTTGCAAAATGCGTGACCACAGCTCAGGGAAGTCTGGATCCGGAGCCAGCAGCATGAGATACTGCAGCAGGGCCTTGGTCACCATGTTGACGGCAATGCGCAGCGTCCTGTCAGCCCCTGCACACATTGCACTGCACCCATTGTACAGGAGATACATTGCACTAGACACACAGCATATTGAACACAGCATAGTGCATACATGAACTGCACTCATGACACAAGAAACAACTGCACCGCACTGCTCTGCATACACTGGCTAGCATGTGAGCGTTAGGTATAGAGTTTGGGGGTATTTGCAGATATAGTAAAATACATTGCAAAAGAACCTCGGAAATGTAGACTGCATGTGAGGATGCCATATCTCTGTTGCAGTGGGCATGCTGTGTGCATGGTAGATGTGTTGCTGAAGCTCCCTGCTACTGCAAGGGGCTTACCGGTGCCAACAGAAGCAGTCAAGCACTGCAAATCTTCCGGATGTAATGTGAGAACACACAAGCAGACTCCACTTGCGCCCTTGTGCTGCACATGCACAGTGTGACACTGGTGATATGTGTTGTCACTGCTTACATGTTGTCCACATGTACGTACGCACCTGTGCATGCTCTGCAGAACGTTTCATAACCAAGCAGAAGTGGATCAATGTTGTCAATCAGCGTCANGCAACCTGAGGTTGCTGTACAGCAGCCTGCAGGGCCTCCTGCGAGCTGGCTCGCATGCTGGACTGAAGGGTTTCAACGACGCCTTTATCGCAGTCGCGAAACACGTATCAGCTCAGTCAACATTCTGGCCGTCTCAGCCGGCGGCCCTGTTCGCGTATCATCGGCGTGCAGCAAGGTGAAACGAGGTTTACCGGGTTAAACGCCTACTGGAAGTTGCGCTGAAACCAAATTAGCAAAGCGGAGGCAATCCGTGCAGTCCATGACGCAGGTCTTGCGAGACATGCCGGATGTGCGGGCCCTGATCCATCGCTTCTTCAGAGCGACATGCAACATCGATGTGTCAAGACCCAATTTTGCCAAGAGACACTGAGCTCGGGCTGAATCAAGGCTGCTGATCTTGCACACATAGCAAGCGATATGAGCTCTGTTACTGAATGACGTGCGCACAGCATGCCATCACTTGGCAGACAAGAGCACAGCAATCTTCTGGCAGCAGTTGTCGTATCTGCCGGACTTGCCAGCATTTGCTCTGTGTACTTGACCGCAAGATTTTACAGACAGCGGAAGCCCAGTGCCAGCGCTGTTTGCTCAGAGCCCCCAGTTGTCAAGACGATAGCCTGCAAACAAGACCCTTACGAAACAGAGCCACGCCGAGGGTGTGCGATACCTCCCCTTGTGTGTCACTAGAGCAAAGACAGTGAGCTTACTAATCAATCCTGGTGCAGCTATTTGTCTTGGGATGACTACTTCATGTCTGTTGCGTTCCTGAGTGCTCAGCGCTCCAAAGATCCAAATAAGCAGGTCAGTATGCAAAGCTACCTGGTGCTCAGTATGCATACCAGATGCTGATGGTCACTGCCTGTCTGCGCCCATGCCTGCATGCTGAACACAGCCAACACTATGTCTGCTGGAACTGCATGACCTCCTACGCAGGTTGGGGCATGCATTGTCAGTCAGGATCAGATCATTCTGAGCATTGGTTACAACGGCTTCCCGCGAGGATGTCATGACTTGAAACTACCCTGGGCAAAGAAAGCTGTCAGTGGCGACCCTCTGGATACCAAGTGATAGACTGAACCTCAAGTGTGCTCCATGCTCTGCATTGTCTGATCCTAGCTTGCACCTACTGCAGCAACAGCCCTGTGGTCTTCACAGGTATCCCTATGTGTGTCATGCTGAGATGAACGCCATTATGAACAAGAACACAGCATCGTTGGCAGGAGCGGTGAGCTGCCCTTCTCAAGCCCCATGCTGCTACAATCTCGTGCCCTGTGACCTTGTCAACCAGATATTTGTTGCCATGCAGAAGTTATACGTGACCATGTTCCCATGCAATGAATGTGCCAAGCTGCTAATACAAGCTGGAATACAAGAGGTCATATTCTATGAGGTGAGCTTGCCACCAGGAGGCTGTCGCAGTGGCCAGCCTGTTGTGGCAAATCATTTCTGACTGCATGGAGGCGTTCATTGCCATCTTCCACATTAGTCTTGAGTGCTGTGCAGGACAAGAACACGAAGGAAGCAACAAGCCCAAAGGCTCACGCCATCANGCGCACGAGGCTCTGCTGCAGGCTTTTCAGAAAGCCATCAACAAGGGCCGCAACAATCCGTATGTGAACGGAGATGTTCGAAACAAAACACAGCGAGACTTGCGCAGAAGGAGAATCCTGCAAGACTTTGCCCCAATGAAAGTGCTGTTGCACCAGTACGGCGAGGACAACGAAGTTTATAAGCNAAACCTAGTGTTGGCAGTTGCTGAGCAGAGGTGAGTGGGCTGCTCATGCTCATGTTACAAGCTTGTCAAATGTGCAGCACTAGCCATCATTCCATCTCAACCAGTTAAAGTTGTCATTGGCATGCATCAAGCAAACGGTTTTTTGGAGGGTTTTGCGCATGGCTTGCATGGCAAGGGACGTATAATACACTGATGCTGCACGCATTTATGACACAGTGGTATGGCATGGCGTGCCCAAAGGTAGCTGTACAGCACAGGTCATGGCTCATCAAAAGTGTGGGTCATGCATTGAAAGTGCCATCAGTTCTACTTGGTTGCTCTTCAATTGCCTTCTACACTATGTGTGTTGTGCAGACTTGCAGCTCGCTTCCTGGCAAAGCTGGACCAGTACAACAATACAGATGCTGGAATCAATGTCAGCCGCTGTTATGACAGTGTTGCTGCACTTGTAGGGAAGGCAAAAGGGCAGCGCCAGGTAAGCTTCATGGCATCAGCAAGCTGTCTAGTGTGTGCTGTGGCTGCCGTGATACATAAGACAAACCTAAATGCAGTCACACAACTAAGTTTTGCAAATGGATTTGGAACTCCACTTTGAAGGCTTTGCCCAGTGAGTAGCACAACATGTACATGCAATACTTGTTGCAGATGGTGGAAGTGCTCGACTGCTACTTTGACAGCCTGTGCAGAGCGCAATGAATCACATCTCTTCTTGCTTGCCAAGACAACAAGTTCTCCACCAAGGGCAGGACACTGGACCTTTGTCCCTGTATACAAGACCTGAACAAGCAAATAAAACGTATAGTGCCTGGAGCTTGAGTTAAGCTGCTTGTTTGCTGTCTAGTTTGCAGCTGTTTAGCACTTGTCAAGACACACTGAACGTGTTGAGTTATCCATGTCTATACTGTGTTGTCCGAACACTCTTCTGTCAGACTTGTCAGACATGCAGTCAGACANAACAGCATGTGCATCATGCACAAGCAGCTGCTGGAAAGACCAGCCCAAACCCTGCTGCCTCAGCCTCAGTACAGAAACACAGACATTCTTTACAAGCCTTGGAAATACCTGAAGACTGCTACAATTGCCTCCCAGAGCACCTGCAACTTCGTTGTCAGGGTGTACCATGCAACACTCCATTCCTGGCTGTTTTGCTATCACGCCAGCATGCGTCCCAGAGTCATCCACATGAGCCTCCGACAGCATCCCCAACACCTTCCAGGACAGCTGCAGATGCTGCACAGTCGGCTGACATGAGCAATGATGGCCAGATTAAGCAACATGAAGCAGCAAGGGAGCTGGCATGCTCTGTATTGGGTGATGGCACCTGTGAACCTGCTGGCATGATGGATGCAATGGGTGTTCACCAAAGTCAAATGCAAGGTTCAACTGCACACATCACAGCAGGCACTGATACAGCTACACACTCAGTCTGTGAAACAGTAGACTGTCAATGCGCAGTCACAGATCCAAATTCTCACAGGAATGTCAGAAGAGCTGCAGAAGTGGCAGGTGCTTTACATTGGCCCAGCTATGCGGATGGGGCAGCAGGCAGCCATGACAGCTTGACATGCACAGCGTGTCCAGCATGTACACTCTGCAGTCCAGGCCTGGGGGATGGGACAGATGTATCCAGCATAGCATGCACAGCACGCCTGCAGGGTACTGGGCTTTCAGCAAACTTGACTCAGCCAGTTGGCGTAGCTTGTTCAGAAGCAGAAGCTACACAGAACNCTGCAGTCCACCTGCAGGCACACACAAACAGTGATGCTGGAGTTCCTGTTCATGTCAGGTTACGCACACAAGTTGCTGTTCATGTCAGGATACCTAGGTGCAGGATAAGATGAAACCCATGCAGACCAGGCAAGGCTAGCAGCAGAGGATCTGGCAAGGCTATTGGGCTTGCAGACACCTGGGGTATCAGGCAAGTACAATTTGGTATATGTTGATTGTGGACTGCATTGGCTGGTCACAGCATACACTGGGTGTTTCACAGTACATCAATGTGGTACACTTTCAGTGCTCCTCAGCTGCGGAGTGTGCATGAGTTTAAGAAATCAATATACCTTGCAGCTGGCTTTGCAGAGTAGGATGGCAATTGGCGGCTGTGAAGGATTTTTGCCACTTCTTATTTACCCGTGGGTGGTCTGGCAGGAACACAGCAGAGCAAGTCCTGACACAGGTTTATATCGTATTATACTGCAATGTTTGCAGTGTCTGCACACGCACAGCTTGCGGTGCAGTGTAACACAATATGTCAGCTTTACCAGGCAACAAATGAGTTGGTTCCTGAAGGTATACATCTGTGCCATCAGGCTAGATGTAGCATTGCAAAGTAACTGCTTGGTCTGCATTTGAGGGAAGGCTTGGTTGAAGAGGGAAGATATTGAGGTTGATGCTGTGCCAGCCAAAGCACTTGGCCAGCATCAGCGCATGTCTGCTCGTACAGCAAATCGTGCAATGCGGTATATAAGACTTCTTCATGCTGAAGATGCNTCTTGATTCGAAGCTGCCCAGCAAACCTGAATGTCTCGGATACTAGAGCTCTAATGTGCTGCATCGTGCGTCAAGCTTGGCGGTCACACAATGAACATCAGATGTCACAGGCAACAGCTCAGGTGCAAGCGTACCAGCACACGGAATTGTCAAACATGCAGGCACAAAACAGTCTCACTGGCAGCATACCAGACATGACGAGCCTCAGCAATCTCAGGGTGCTTGACGTATCCAGGAACAGCCTTGTGGGGCTGCTACCAGATTACTGGGCGCACAGTAGCCAACTGGAACTGTTTGCAGCAGAGCAAAACCAGCTGACTGGCACCATTCCAACTAGTGCATTCCCAGTCCCCTTGAGATACTTAGGTAATGGCCGCATGCCTGCTGAGACATTGCCCTGNTCGGTCCTTCTTCGACACCACAAGCTGCAGGGGCGGGGGACCCTGGTGTGCCTGTTTGAAGCTCTGAGACTTCACATACAATGTTTCTGTGTCTGACTCGCTGCTGTTGGCGCTGCTCAGTAGACCACTAAACTTTTTCAGCATCCCGCTGCAGCTGCAGCTACCGATCGCAATCTAGCTTACTGGCCAGGTTCCGCTTCTCAGTGGTGCTACTGGTTCACGAATGCTTGCGGTCTATCTGAAGGTGGCGGCGATCCGTGCAAGATCATGTATCCCGACACGGTTCAAACTCGTGTTCGGTCATGCTTCTGCACGTTTCATTTCGCTACACACGCCTTCTCACATTGTGAGACTCACAACCGTTTCAAATCCGAAAGCAAACTTCACACGTGTCTGCGGCAACGCTGTACGTAAATCGCTTCCGTATGTCGTGATTTGAGATCGCGTACAAGATTGAATGTCACAGCAACAGCGCTTGTCAGGCCGCTTGATTGTACTGCGTGGCGATCCACGGGCTCATTTGCAGGCATTTTCCTAAATTGCGTTTGGCACGCGCACAATTGCGGACGTATGAGGCCAGGACAGAGTGCTGTGGTGCAGTCTGTAAAGTCGTCTACGCCGCACAACGCTGCGTTTGCAAGCTGCGCTCAGCGACGTGCCAAGCGGAAGCGACAATGTGAATGCGCTGCGGTTGTCGAACATGACACCGTTGTGCGCAAACCACCTTATTGGACAGGTCTGACATCAACGAACGCTCCAGCTTGCAGTGCTTTAGCAAGTGACAGGTGTCACCTGTCCACATTGTAGGCCAAACTAGCATCTTCTCACGAGCAATCAACCTAGCCATCAGCAATCCAGCCTTATGGGCCGTCATGAAAGTCGGAGCCAGAAGCGCTATGATCAAGACCGCTGAGCAGTCTGGAATACCATGGAGCCACAACACTGAGCTCCTGCAACAGTCTGCAGAGGTGTGTGTCTTACAAACCTTGCACAGGCACCTGTGTAGCTCACTGCAGGTGGCAGCTGCTGTTGTCTTGCACTTGCAATTATCTGCACACTGGTGCAGCAAACATAACCGTATCAGCTTTCTCCCATCTAAGCACACCATAATGATGACCAATAAGGCATGCTCAGCATCAGACTTGAGGATCAAGAGCATGCTCCTAACCTGCATTGAGATCAGCAACACACAGATTCAGCATGCTGGTTCCCCCTTTTTGGAGGCGCAGGTGTCAAAAAGCATTGTTGGTGAAATTCTGCTCCNGTAATAAGCAGCTGCATCAAACATGCACAGAGGTATTGCAATGTTTGTTCTTACATCTGTGCAAGACTTTCCTGTGTGTGCATTGAGGCGCAAACACATTAACCTGTAGCGGAACATCCTGAGCACTGTGAACTGTGGGGTGAGTCATGTAGATGTCCTACATATGTGTGTCATGGTATTGTTGCTATACTGCTGCCTGTCAAAGCCACAAGACCTTTCTGTGGCTCACACGCCATAGCTTCTGGGGGCAATGCACTTGGAATAGCCTTGTAAAAGCCAGCTCACAGTCTGTGAAGATGTGCTATCGCAGCTGTACGCCCTCGCCTTTGACAGCTTCAAGCAGGGCTGCTATTTTGCCGTGATATTTCTCCCCTCTTCTTCGATCCCANATATGCTGACATGCAGCAGCCTGCTGAGTTTATGATATTGGGTGCAGATTCATACCCTTATTCCACAGCACACCTTCAGCATTGTGTCTGACATCTACATCAAGTTGATGCCAGTCAAGATGGCTCATAAGCTCCTGCTCCAGCTGGGCGTCACAGACTTTGTCTCTGTGCCTGTTCGGGAGATGCGTGTGACAAGCAAGAATGTGGCACAGTCACCATGGCCAGACCTGAACATTGAAGCTGGGCACTGTTGCACCATCAGAGACTACAGTGGTGATGAGTTCACAGCCATTGTGGAGTCAGTGCTTCAAGCACATGGCAGTGATGATGAGACCCTGCAGAACACCTTGCGCGACATCTTTCAGGCGCTGGACCAGCGCTTCAAAAGAGACTACAGCCATTGCCTTCATGCCACCTACACAGATGCCTCAGGTGGAGTACTGTTCCTGTGACACATGACACCTTAACGTTACTCCTGCCTCTGAACTGACTCCTCAACCTGCGAGGTCACCCTCTCTCATGTCGCTTGCCTGCATTGCGCCTCATTGCATTTGCATGATTCTGCCCAGGAACAGCGCTAGGACCTACAGCATATATGCATACAAGGCCCTTTGTATAAAGCACTTGCTGAATGTCGGCCTGTTGCATGTATGTTTTAATTTGTGCACTTCCTGCTCTGTGTGGCAAGCGGGTACTGTGTTCATGAGCTTGCCCCTNACATGGTGCATGCTGCAGGTCAGCTTTGCAATCACAACAGCAGCAAAGTCTGTCAGCAGCGAAGGGTCGCAGCGCAAAAGGCCNCTCATGGAGAAAGGTCAACCACTAGAGTTCGATGCTAAGGCTGCCAGCAAGTACTTGTCGGATGTAACATCACAGCACGGCACTGTCAACATTGAGGTGTCTGTGGGCAAAGATCATGGGCATGGCACAGCATGGGGTTGTGATCTGAGCTACAAGTATGTGGAGATCAATGCAGAATACACTACTTGAATGGACGCAGCCAGGCGGCTCACTCTTTGGCGAGACTCCCACAAGCTGTCAACCGCACATCAAGGTGTAGGGCACCATTTGTAGCAAGTCTGTAGCAGGGCGACTGTAACACAATGGACCACTGGACTCAAGACATCAGGCGGTACTCCTTGACAAAATCCAGTCACAGACAGTGTTGTGTATCACTTTTTGACTATGATGTATATGTACACATCTTGATCTCATCTACATCTGTTATCTTGCAATCCAAGCACTGCAGCCAAAAGCTTGAAAAAGAAGCCTAGGTATGTGCTCCTGCAAGCACACTGGGCAACACCAAATTCTCTCGTTACGCTGCTCGTGTCAACGTTCTGATACTTACACTGCCTTGAAAAGGTTCTACCAGCTGCTTCATGACTGCGAGTGTAGGCCGGGGAAGAGGGGTTGTAAGCGGGCNACCCTGCCAGGATGCACAGCATGGCACCTCAGACCAACCATAGTGCACCAATGTCACCAACAGGTGAAGTCCTGTACACTGCTTGTGACATGCTAGCTTGCCATGGACTTGCAATGCCTGCTACTGCCTTCCGCACAGATACTGCAACCAGGCGGAGCATGCAGCCAGGCACAGTTCATCAGCCACACCACCTGGACCCACCACAATACAATCTGCAGTGAACCCATACCTTCATGCCTGCGGCAACACAGCCAGCACAGAACTGATCGTCAGCAAGGCCAGCAGCTTGATGGGCAGTCATCAGCAGGCTGCATGCTGGTATCTTTAGCGATGTAGCTTCTGCTGAGCTTGCTCAGCTTCATCTGTCCAGCTTTGCAGTCATGGCTTGACGCTGCCAGCTCAGGACACCCAGCTCAGTGCTCACAGCTCAGTGTTGTCAGCTCAGCAGGCTATACGTGTCTTGAGGCATGGGTCAATGTGGTCACTGTGTCTGAGGTTTGGTCAAACATCTTGCGTTTACATCATGCATCTGCCATCTATGCACGATGACCTGACTCTTGGTGCCCCATGTGCTGTGTCCCACCGCCATGTGCAGACCAATCTGTCCATACAAAAAGCAAAGGCCTCAGGCTTGTTTGCATGACTTTCAAGCTGCACTGTCACAGTGCAACATGAACTGTCGACAGCATACCGTGCACCTTGGCCTTGCAACAGCAGCTGTATGTTGCATATCCGGTGTTGCTCAAACGGTCATGCTTTGACATAAGGGTCTGTGAAGCTACTGCCAGGCTCGNGGCTTGTATGTTGGCAGGACAAACATGTGGACACTTTCACTGACAAGGTTGGCGGATATCTGAACAGTGTAGTTGGCATACTACTCCGCCACAACAAGGCTGCTATTAGGACACTGGGCGCCAGGCTTTTGGCTCAATTTGAGAAGGTCCAGGTACTGAGCTGATGCAGTGCCAGTGCATGCAGCACTTTCCTCATTCCAGGTTCAAGTTGTGGAGCGTGACACTGTGAAGCTGAGTGCAATCCTGATTATCAAGCATGCTGCAGGTGGATTCTGACTATGTCGATCAGCTTGAGCACTTCGTGCCGATGCTGTGTGCCAACTGTGAAGCCCAGCCGGTTGGTGTCTTCGATCCATCAGCAGATGACCTCCGAGTGCTCAACATTGTCTGCATGCATGCTTTGAGGCAACATCTTGCCCTTGCTCACCGCATCTCTTTCACCTCACATCACCTGGAGGACATGATGAAGGTAACCCTGGATACCCTTGGCAGAGCAGCTGCAGATGTCAACACTGCAGAACAGCTCAGCGATGACTTGGGCAGTACACAGATGCTGTCAGAAGCCGGTGCAGCACACAGGCGGCCGCAGGCGCATGAACCCCAGAGCGACNAAGACAGAAACAGCAGCTGAACAAGCAGTCATGATGGGCTGGGAGTTTTCTGGACAGCTGGCTCTTGATAACCGGTACTGATGCTGTGCCACGCGTCATGCAATTATGCAGGAAGGGAAATCGTGCATCAACTGAGATCATGACTTGATGCTGTTGACTAAACTCATTGCCTTGGCAGCGCACTTGACTGATTGGGGTGATGCAGGCATGTGAGTGTGACGATGAAGAACTACAGGCCTGAGATGGTGCTAGGGGCCTGTCCAGGCAGCCCCCTCAGCTCCCAGGAGGGCAGTCTGGGGAGCCTAGGCAGCATCCGTGTTGGCAGCTTCAGTGGCAAGCCTGTCACACCCAAGGTACCACTTCACATGATTCAAGAACAGCAGTCAGATATTGTGTACATGCATCCCTTTCTTGCATGTGTGTGTGGTGATAACTTCTGTTACATATCTGTGCTATTCGAGGTCCTATCAAGCTGTATCATGTATAGCAGCTGCAGGTCTGCCTAAGCATCTGCTGTTCTGCTCAACAGCACTGTCTCAGGCGTGGGGCAGTGCAACTAGCGATGAAATGAATCCCATAAGTGTGGTCCAGGTCATCATGATGATTCGCTTTACTGGATTTGAGTTAGGCGTGAAGCAAGTGTACATCAGACTTGCATGCAGCAGCTGCGCTGTGAGAAGTTATGTATGATACCTGCTTGACCTTGTGGATCCTATCATGTTATCTGATAACATGGTATCAGGATGCTTAGACAGCATAGGGCTACTGGTACATTCCTGCCAGGTGCAAGGCTGGTGTTGCATGGAGTCCCATCATTGCTGCCAGTGCACATCTGGTGTACATGACATCATCATGATCATCATTATCATCATCATCTTCCTGCGGCAAGACAGTGCCATGTACTCGCAGAGCTGTTGAGCCTGCCTATTTTGGAAAGTTGTTGCAAGGTATGTGACCTACATGCATTTTACAATCATAACATTTAGAACAGCATGAACATTGCAGCTGCCCTGACACAAGCCCATGATGAAACCAGTTGACATCACAGGTGCACAATCCTATAAGCAGACTGTCAACTGAATTCAGCAACCTGTGACAGCAAGCTCACAGAGCAACCTGAACAGGCTCATACCGATTCTGAAAAATCAGTATCTGCCTCATCTTCCCCCTCTGAAGACTTTTCGTACTCAATGTCCTTGTTTTCCTCAGCGAAAAACTCTTGCTGCCAAAATTCCTCGTCGGCAGAGTCCTCTTCCGCTACCAACGCTGTCATTCTGTTGCCACGAGTGCCACGAGCTGGCAACACCTTAGGCTCCAGCACCTCTTCCTCGGAGTCCTCCTCGTCAGACTGCTCTGTGTCGTCGTCTGAAGCTTGCATAGACTCATCGCTGTTGATGGGGGAGTCGTCTTGATCATCGACCCCTTCTGAGTCAGAACCTGACATATTGTCAGAGCACACCGACGACGTGCGCCGAGCTGTCGCTGCAAGCCCGGCTGAGCAAGGCGTGATCAAAAGAGCGGGTCAGAAGTGGAGCAGCCGTGACAACGTTGCGTACGATAGGTCATGTAGACTATGGATTCAATTTGTAGGGTTGGCTGCTTGGGAGATGGATGCTTCATTACTTTCCAGATCAGCTACTCTCGACAAGGTGAGGTCAAGGAGAAGGTCAAGCACCATGCCATGCATAGAAGTCTGCGACCGTGACAAAATACCTGTACTGTCTGTGCTTGTCTTTGTACACGGCAGACTTGCATACAATTTCTGTCANAGTAAACTTGCTGTTGTGCATGCAAGCAGGTGAAGATCTGGTTGCCATGCAAGCTGATTCACAAACAGCACAAGTCTCACAGTACAGCATCCAATGAGCTTATGACAAGTCAGCTGAAGTCGAAGCAGGCAGTTGCGCAGCAGCCCTCTGCTGTCTGCAAGTGGTGTTATGCGCTGATCAGCATGGATCTAAGAGCAGAGGCAAACATATACTGCATGCAGATTTTGCTGTACAAGCGTACTCTACAGCATTAGGTCGCTCTCCGTTGGGCTCTTTCACAACCTTGAAGCTGACATCATTGCCCACAGCAAACTGATCCACATCACCTTCTAATGCAGAATGATGGAAAAACATATCTGCAACCCGCTCGCAGCAGTTGATAAACCCAAACTCCTTTTTCATGTTCTTGATCTGCAATGTTCGCAGAAACAGGTTGCAGTTGAAGCAACTTCTGTCGAGCTATACTGACAGTTTGACTCACAGGGTTTGTTGGACATGTTGGGAATCAATGCCACAGTCAATGTCCTCAATGCCAAGCAGCAATAACAAACACCTGATGCAGCAATTTTGCACTGCAGGTAGGCAGAATCTGGCAGCATGGCAAAAACACAAAGCACCAATGAACCGCAGCACTACTGTGACAAGTGCATATGTGTGGATACACGCCTGCAGGTCACAAACAGAGGCACTGGGACCTTGTCACCGGGCATGTGCATGCGACGTGAACTCTCATTCAGAAGACGCGAACATTCAGTGCCAGGTGTAAGAGTGGTTCTGTGCACGCGCACCTGACCAACCTCCCTATTCTGGCTCCGNTGGGGTGTCAGCAGCAGCCTGCCGCACAGGCTTCCTTTTGGCACAGGGATCTGGCAGTGCCCTTTATGTGCCTATTGGGATTGGCTTCAGTGCTCTCCTCACCAGTTGTGGGTTCCTGGTGCAGACAATGGGCCTCAAAGATGGCAACACTGTTGTCATATGCACATGTGCAGCTGTGGCCTCCATGATCTCAGGTACTAAGCTCAGCTGATTGCTTAGCCCTCTTGTTTTGCATGCCTCTGTGTGCTGGCAGGTGTCAAACTTCATGGCGTGACATTTGCGGCTGACATGCCAAGCCTTCTGCTGTTGCACATGCCCCTGTATAAGCATGCCGAGGTTCACGGTTGTGTTTTGCACGCGCCCTGTCCACATCATTATTGCACATGATGTAGCTTATGGCATTCTGATTATACAATGCTGATTACCAAAGCAGTTGTCTGTGTGATGAGCAGCTTCATCTACAGTCTGATGTCGAGTTGGCAATTACCACAGCACAGCTTACTGCCACTACATTTTGTACTTGCTGGTTGGTGTGCCAGAGNCCGGAACCCTGGGACAGCCTGGAAGACAATGGTGGCAGTGGACTCCCTTGAAAGCGCTCCGCAACTCCTGGACATAACTGTGTGCTTGACTGGCACGGGTCATTTGCGGGGAAACTTGTACACCTTGAACCCAATTCTACAACTCCTGGGGATCCTGACGCAACCCCAGCATACGGTNTCTCAAGCTGACTTTGACAAACCTTGTGCATGGTTCAGATAGATGCCAAACGATCTGTACCTCCCACACAACAACCCAGAAGTAAAAAGGTGTTCGTTGGAGGCCTTGCTCCTGCTACCAAAGAAGGTCAGCAAACTGCGCATATCTTGACACCTATTTGCGCACACACCTCTTCTTATTGTGCAGCTGTAGTTTACCCGCTTGAAATGCTGCAGAGGACTTCCAAGAATACTTTGCTAGGTTTGGCCCAGTCTCTGAAGCACAGATCATGGTAGACCATCAGACCGGCAGATCCAGAGGTTTTGGGTAAACTCCTAATTTGCACCCCTACCAAATTACATCATTGCTGCACATAGGATAACATTCTGCATCACATCCTTTGAATCCCATGCACATTAGTGATGCATATGCTCATATAAATACTGTGCACGGCTTCGCATGACAAACCCTCTGCAGATTTATGCCTGGCATGTGTGGCTGATAACATTGGCTACGTATCCCGACGGCACAACAGTTGGCAGCATGTGATCTGTGAAACAAGCCTCAGCCATGTCAGGCACAACACGTCATACCGGCTGTTGCGGCAACATCTGCGGCTCATAAAGCAGCAATGCCAATCAAGAGAAATTCGTGCTGGCAAGAAAGTGTGCTTTGNCGGATGACCCCATGCAGAACATAGCCTCGCAGTGCTGCCAGAGCCAAACACTTGCAAGCGATATGTGTGCAGTTTCAACAGCGCACACTGGAGACGATGTATGCCAGTGGTGCTTATGCATGTGGTCAACAAGCTGACACTTCTAAAGCTTACTGCTACCAGCCATGCACAGTCGCTGAATGTGGTTTACACATACTGATTGTGTCTATCAGCATGCTCAAACAGTTGCTTTGTTATTCTGGTGTACATGTAGCTTTGCATCAGGATGCTGCATCTCTAGCCTACCATTTTCCTGGGCAGCAGGCTCTGGAATTGGGNTCCAAGCCTTGGAACCAGGGGTGCAGCTTGATCTCCCCAGCCCCTTTGTGGCCCAGCCGGTCACAAGGGTCCAGCCGCAGCAGCCCATCCACTAAATCCTTGCACTCTTGTGAGATGTCATCATCCTCAGGCCAGATCAACTCTCTGTCGAGGATTCGCCCAAAGATCTCCTGCAGGTGATTGGATGTGCCCAGTCAGCTCACAAGATGCAGGTGTTGTGATGGCGTAGNTGAAGCGTGTAGGTGGCTGCAAGAGTTGTGTCAATTGTGTGGTAAGAGATTCAGTACTGAGCATGCATGCCTTCAAAATCACATCACACACTTCAACAGTTTTCAGCACAAGCCTGAGGCCAGCTAGATCATGGATGGTACAATGGTTTCAAGCTTATGCTATTTGCACACTACGGCACAGGAAGCATGAGAGGTTGAAACGGACAAGCAGAAACCGCTTGCAGCATACCAATCGAGAAGCCAGAGGGAGAGCTGGTGCCTCCATTGCTGGTGATGCTCATGCGGCTTTCCCGTGCCCTCACAACTTTGCTGCGGGTTCTGGCGGCCCCTTCTGCCAGTGCCCGTTCAGTCAGGGCCCTGCGGCTGTTACGCCTGCTGGGCCCCCTGTGCACTGGCTGTGTTTGGCTATGACGATGCAGCTTGCGCAGTCAGAACATACTGACTGCGTATTGAGTCGCTGAGTTGTTGCTGCCTTGAAGATCAGCGAATGAATTCTGATGAAACTTTGCTGAAAGGTGTACATATATTGAATAATTTTATCAAGATATCTCACTTGCCTCAACCTAATTANTGCATGAGAAAGAGATCAACAGACTTCACGGTGAAAATCGATCGTGTTTGGTTAGCACAGGCGCTGCCGATGGCTCGAAACACATTACATGCTCGCAAACTTCCGTGACAAGCGTCACCAGCTTCGAGGAAGTAGGAACGAGACGCAGACCCTCACGTCAACCTTGAACGGCATGTCACCTCTGGATTGACCTTTCCGGAGCATCTTCTTCGCTTTGTAGCAAGCCCAAACTCTCCTGACGACCCGCAGATGATTTGCGCTTGATCATAATCGGTACGATCATGTTGAAAGGAACTTACCATGCGTTCCTTTTCACATGCATGCCTGCCTGTCACCAAAGCTCAACTCCTGGGTCACTGCACCAGCTGGGTCCCTAAAACGCGTCTGCAGCAATCCGTTCGCCTGAAAATTGCAGGCTGGACAGCATGGGCGCTATAGCGAGATCAGCTGTAGTTGCAGCGATATTGCTGTCTATCCTAGCAGTGGTCAGCATGCCATACCTGCGGCACGACATCATGCAGGACGCCTCCAACCTGCCCCCCTGGTTTGCCTTC